>JAJHPF010000001.1:6551499-6628948 GCA_024447775.1 Carex cristatella | reverse complement strand
TATACCTGTTTCTTCATTACCCTCAGAATTGGCCTTTTCCAGTCCATTTATTTATGGGCCGAATAAGTTTAATAGATTAGAAAAACTTGCGTAAATTGGCCCAAGGACATTGGAAGCTTTATTGTGCTCTTATAGTTGGCTATCAGATGCAAGCTGCAGTGGTAAGAAACCAATATCTTGTAGTACATTTTTAGTGAACTTCTTTTTTTTGGATAACTGTTTTCATATTTATTCAAATAAAGTTTTGCTCCAACGCAAATGCGAAAAGTCTCTGCTTATTTTTTAAAAAATTTCTTATATGGGTTGGAACAAATCTCTATTTCTTAAGTCTGAGCCAGTGCTAACACATGAATATCTATCTGTACAACACAAACCTTTTGCTAATGTAATAACTATTCACCCAGTTTAGTTTATTATTATCCTTTAATTGTCTTCTGATGAATTAAAACAAGGGAAATGTGTGCAAAAATGAGTAGCAATTGATTTGGTAGAGAAGCACATTCCACAATCATACCAATGCCCATTACGAGTATGTAACTTCTGGTCCATACGTTTTCTAAAGCATAGGTTGATTGGAAGGATGGAGAAGAAATAGTAGCTATAGGTGGTGCCAGATTGACTGCTGAGAAGATGCAGTGTCTCATCAAACCAATTGACAAGGATGAAATTGACATATTGATTCCTGACGAGGTATCCAATTTCCTTGGTATATCATATGTTATGTTTTCGCATTTACTAATTGCATAATTCGGAGCCAGTTCGAGCAAATTAAGTATTAATTCACTCATGGAAGGTTATGTTCTATACTTGTAATGTCTAATCGACATTCATACCAAATGGTGTTAGTAGGAACTGTTGGGAATAAATTGAGATAACAGAAAAAACTCACAATAATTTCTTATTACTCAACTTAGACTGATTACACATACAAGAGACATGGTATAAATACTAGAAAATAATCCTAATTTAACATCCACTACCCTAAAATTATGGTGCTATAATTAGCTTACAACTACACCCACTAACTCTATTACAAGGACTTACCAAAAATAGAAAAACGTGTTTACAGACTAATTTCAGTACTGCTCTAAAAATAGAAATCGTGTTCCTAGCCATACGGGCCGTGTCCCTAGCTGTGCGGGCCGTGTCCCTATCCATGCGGGCCGTATGGAGACACCTGATGACTTGGATTATTTTCAACACTCCCCCTTAATCCAAAGTCATCTACATCCATCAATCTTTGACACCAAACAAACTTCTTCTGCTCAATCAGGTCTCGTATGAACTGGATCCGAGTGTCTATGTGCTTTGTTTTGTTGTGATGCACCGGGTTGTTACCAATTGCAATTGTCGACTGATTATCACAATAGAGTATTGTTGCGCCTTTCTGCTCACAATCTAACTCTTCCAATAAGTGCCTTAGCCATACACCTTGGTATCTTTGCGATGTTCTTGCATTGTACTCGGCTTCTGTGGTTGATAGTGCAACTGTTGACTGTTTCTTCGAACTCCAACAAATTGTATTGTCACCATAGAATAACACTTGCCCGGATGTGCTCCTTCTATCGTCAAGAACACTTGCCCGAATTTCTTCTTTCATAGCTGTGACCCATTCTTTCTTGCCTGCGGCTTCTTCAAAGCGCTCGGGATCTTCCACCATCAGCACTTGTGTTGATGAGTATAATTCTTGCAAGGTTTTGGTCTTTTGCTGTGACTGTGGGTTGATTCTTCTTGTATAAACTCGCAGTGGTGTTGGTATGTCTTCATTTTGCTGAGGCTGCTCACTGTTTGTTTCGAATTGAGGCTGCTCTATGTTACTGCTGTCTGAAATGAATGGTACACGGGCCGTATCGGAGTCCACACGGACCGTATCGCCTTCATGCGGGCCGTATCGAATGATGATCTGGGTCGTATCAGGTTCTACATCTTCTCTGTCAGCTACTGGTATGTTGTTTTATGCCATAGACCAACTCCAGTTAGCATCTTCATCTTGATAGTCATCTTCTTCAAGATCCTTCTTCTCTGTGTCAACTGTGTTATGACCTCCATCATTACCGATTATCGGCATCAGGTCAGTTTCAATATGTGACGGATTTGTATGGTTTTTCTCCTCAGCAAGTTGATCACAGTCGCTTTGCTGGGCACTATGCTCCAATTTGTCATCTCTAGTCATGGAATCACGTTCCACTATATTGCCCCCCATCATGGCATCAATTCCTGCCTGATCATTACCCATCACATGCTTTGTTGAAGAATCCTCGATTTTGCAAGTGCAGCCTTCGAATTGGATCGCATACCCGCTCTCCATCATTTGGCCGATGCTCAGGAGGTTTTGTGCAAGTTGTGGGATGAAGTATACATTGTGTAGATACCTTGTGTTGCTTGCGGTTTTGACAGCCACCTTGCCGATTCCTTCAACTTGAATTTGTTTGTCGTCGCCAAGTCTCACAGGCTTCTTGTATGACTCGTCCAATTCTTCGAAGAGATACTTGTCACTGGTCATGTGATTAGAACACCCACTGTCTAGGAACCAAACTTGACTTGCATCAGTATCCCGTACGGTCCGTGTGCTTTGGACACGGGCCGTGTCATCAGTTTTCGTCATGAAGAGCCTGATTTCAGTGTCTTCTTTGTTGTCTTTCTCCTCTGCAACGTTGGCTTGCTCTTCCTCACGTTTCTTCTTGTAACACTCAGCCTGCACATGGCCGAATTTGTGACAATAATAGCACTCCACGTCTTGACCTTCTTCTCTCTGTTTCTTGTAGCAATCGGCTTGCATATGCCCTTTCTTATGACAGTAGTAGCATTCTACATCTTTCTTCGGTTGATTAGAATGTGGTTGATGGTAACTTGACTTGCCTCTGCCTCTGCCTTGCTGTTGGCTTCTTGAGGAATCGCCCTTGGTATAGAAAGCTTTCGTGTCGTCCTTCACTTCTGATCGGTTGAGACGAACTTCATGAACTTGCAGTGATCCCATCAATTCATCAAACGTGTAGGTGGACAGATCTTTGGATTCTTCGATCGCTGCCACCACATGATCAAACTTGGTTGTTAGGCTGCGCAACACCTTCATCACAACCGTTTTTTCTGGAAGATCTTCTCCACAGCTTCGGATTTGGTTGACTATGGATGTGACTCTTGTGAGAAACGCTTGAACAGATTCGCCTTGATTCATGTTCAACATCTCAAACTCCTGTCTCAAGCCCTGCAACTTGATAGCTACCACCTTGGAACTTCCCTGAAATGCGGTTTTCAGAGTAAACCAGGCCTGATTTGCTGTTTCTGCTGCTGCAATCTTCGCAAACACCGTGTCAGCAACGACTTGTTGAATGAAAAACAGCGCCTTCGCATCGCGCTTCGCTGTTTTTGTTGGTGTGGGATCAGGGGCCGGTGCTCCCTTCTCTACCAATTCCCATAGACCTTGAGACTTGAGCAAAGTTCGTATCTTGATGCTCCAGAACTCATAGTTGTCTCCCTTGAACAGCGGAATCGAGGGATTCGATACATTCATGTTCTCTGCCATGGTCGGATCTGCCTTGATCTCTCACCTTTGGCGGGATCTGCCTTGATCTCTCACCTTTGGTCGGATCTGCCTTGATCTCTCACCTTTGGTCGGATCTGCCTTGATCTCTCACCTTTGGCTCTGATACCAATTTTGTTGGGAATAAATTGAGATAACAGAAAAAACTCACAATAATTTCTTATTACTCAACTTAGACTGATTACACATACAAGAGACATGGTATAAATACTTGAAAATAATCCTAATTTAACATCCACTACCCTAAAATTATGGTGCTATAATTAGCTTACAGCTACACCCACTAACTCTATTACAAGGACTTACCAAAAATAGAAAAAAATGTTTACAGACTAATTTCAGTACTGCTCTAAAAATAGAAATCGTGTTCCTAGCCATACGGGCCGTGTCCCTAGCTGTGCGGGCCGTGTCCCTATCTGTGCGGGCCGTATGGAGACACCTGATGACTTGGATTATTTTCAACAGGAACTAGCTTCTAAGCACAATATTTGCAATATTCAATTGTTCACCCTCTCAAGTTTCAATCATGAGAATTGACTCTTACTACGAATGGATACATTTGGCAGGTTATCAATTGCTATATTGTTATCATGAACAATCAAGCAAGTATATCCAGTAAAATCGTGATACTTAGCACATTCGATAGTCAGCAATTGCACACATGGGGATCGACAATAGATGAAAGACATAAATGTTGTGAATGCATTTCGTCAAACCTCATTGAGAAGGGCAACATTTTCATTCAAAATGAACTGCTAATTTTCAATAGTATATGAGCTGTAAATTACAACTTCTAGTTCTTGCTTGTTGGAACACGTAATCATATCTAATTTGTAGGTGTTCTTGCCAATCCAAGTACAAAGTCATTGGTTTGTTGGGGTTTTAAATGTTCCAAAAAAGGAATTCCAGATATTTAATTCCTGGAACTCATTGGGCGGACCTTATGAAGAAACAACTCAAAAGCTGGTATATCTTTTCTGAAATAAGTATTGCTCGCATATGCTTTTTCACCATGTAATGATTATCATATATTTGCAATTTGCCATTCAGAGATTAGGAATTCAAGTGTGTATTGATGTTACATTTGACTCCCAAGGTGCTTCAAAAGCATGGCAAGCCGACAGTGTACTTAATTGGCCTATATCTGTTATGTCGAATTTACCACAACAGAAAGACATGTATGATATATTACATCATTTCATTTGATTTATGTATGAATTATTTCATTTGATTGAAAAATTTGAAGATCAACTTTTAAGGATCCTTTTGGAATAGTTGAATGTGTTAAACTAGGAGAATTAGATTTATCACTTAGCTGACTATTGTGTATTATTTTTAAAATTATAACGCATCTCAGTTTTACTCTATTCCTTTTTATTGGACTGAATTGGTTCAGGGTTTAGATCCGATATCATTCTGGCATTACTGGATAATATTCCGGCCATGGCGGTTCAAACGCCTGACACCTTGAGTGTCGTTAGCATTCAGACACGATATTATATTTTATTTCATCATGTCAATTCATCTAAATTTATTCAGAACTAAGCTACAGTAAATATTTATCAATGCATGTTTTTACCCTATAGAATTTGCATAACAACACAGTATTATAATGTTCTTTATTTTTTTAGGGTAAGTTGCCAAGTAGCTAGCTTACGTTTTTCATTGATAATAAAATTATTTACAATAAGCATCATCTATTTAACTCACTCATTATTTACATGGCTAATTAATACTCAAACTAAATGTTCCCTATCCTTTGCCCCGAGCTAACTATATCTCTCCCATAGTCTAACTTCTTGTCTCGTTTCCGCTATCAAGACCATGACCATCTTTGATTTGAGATTAAAGATTCTGTTGTTCTACATTAAACTGGTAATTCTTATTTCCTCACAATGAATTATCCCATTATGCAAAATGGAAATGATCTTCATTCTTACCAGTGCTTGATCTTTTAACACTACTGTCTAATTAAATGGTGAAATTAAGGAAACAAGATGGCATTGCAATTTTCTTTTCAAATTCAGTGTAAATTGTGAGAACTGGGTAAATTATGTTCAACACTGTGTGAACTGGCAAAAACGTAAATGTTTACCACTTATTCACTGGTGGCTGGTTTCTTAAGAAGAAAACAAATGCATTCAGATATGATACGAGTACAGAAGGAAAAATCGGAATCAATATCGGAATCGGTCTTTTGACCATGTGATCCGAATCAGATCAATCGGTTGGAATCGGCCAAATTGGATCAGAAACTCAGACTTAATTTTTTGCCAGAAGCTTGTTTTATACTATTTTTATTGATAAAATATTAATTTACCAACAATTTATATTTAAACAAATGATTACACTTAAATAATCCATTAAGATAATATAATATAAACATTATAACTAAAATAGGTAACATTTAAGAAGCAAATAGTTTTTTTTTTCTAAACAGATGAACAAGAAAATTTAGTTAATTTAAAATAAATATGATAAACAAATTATTTGAAAATTGATTTGTCTGAAAATAAAGTACATGTAAAATAGTTAGAAATAAATGTTGAAAGTTATAATTTTTACGAAGTAGGCATATTAGAAAATTTGAATCATAATGCTTCAATCTTTTTTTAATTATAATGGGGACTGATTTACAAAACCTTAAAATTTAGAGAATTTTTTTTATGCCACTTCAAAACTTGAAAATTATAAAATTGCCACCCCAAAACATGAAATTAGAAAATTGACACTCTAAAATCACTAAATTCATGAATTGCCACAAATATACAACTTCTATACAAATTTAATTAAAATTATACTAAATTCAGTTGTATAAAAAACGTATTTTAAAAATTCTAAAATTACCCCTCCAATTTAACAGATAAAATCCCCTCCCAAACCCTTCCCTTCTTCTCCACCAAACTCAAATTCTGTGCCGAACCCAAATCATTCTTCTCTGCCAACCCAAACTTGATATCTCCTACTTTTCCGTGGCAAATACGGAATCATAGTTTGACTATGCACACAGCCGAACCAATTAAGATGTAGCATTCGTATCTCTCCGTGAAGGATCTCCTCTCAAACGTCAATTTTGATTGCTCCTCTTCCGATGGTCCATGCCTTCAGTCAATGGCTTCCAGCCACATGGCACTCATATCTCTCCAATTGATTCCTCATTCCTTTGAAAGGTTCAGGTGCGATCGTAACCCTCCATGGGCATTAACCTCGCACACTTGTCAAGGCTTCTAAAATGTGCAGCAAATGATGATGTAATTACGATCAAAGCCCTGATACAATGTCTCTCATGTTTGAAAACCCTAGTGAGTTCTTAGTTTCATGATGTGATCAATTAAGGTGTAGCATTATTTTTTTCTTCTTAAGTTGTTACCAGTATTTCCTAATTTCAGAGCATGATAAGATATCAGTCTTTGAAAATGGATATTGAATCAAAGCATCTTCACATTCCTGATATCAAGTTCTGTATTTGCTACTGAGAGGCACAGGAGTTGGCGGAGAAGAAGGGTTTGGGTTTGGGAGGAGATTTTATCTATTGAATTGGAGGGGTAATTTTGGAATTTTTAAAATACGTTTTTTATACAACTGAATTTAGTATAATTTTAATCAAATCTGTATATAAAATGTATATTTATGGCAATTTCATGAATTTAGTGATTTTAGAGTGGCAATTTTCTAATTTCATGTTTTGGAATGACAATTTCATAATTTTCAAATTTTGGAGTGGCATAAAAAAAATTCCCTAAAATTTAAAAGTTGAAATTGTAAAAAGAAAATTTTAATGAGGCAGGTGGGACCCAAATTTTGTTACGCACTGACCCTGCTCATTTACGTTGCTCTTGCTCATTTAATAATCCGCTGCCCCTGCTCATTTACACACTGACCGACCCACCCGTATATCTTTCTTCTTCTTCGCGATATCTCCGCGAGTCAATTTCAAGCCGTTCGCCCTTTCCTCTGCGCTAGTTACTTGGCAAACCCAAATTGAACAAAAGAAAATGCAGAATCAGCGAGAGAATCAGCCCAATTCGTGAGAATATGTCTCGAATAGGTGCAGACTCGCTTTACTCGGTCGATTCAACACTGTTCAATCCAGATTTTCTCAGAAAACTCGCTTGCCGAGTAACTCGGTCCAAAATCGGCTCAGCCTCGGCCGATTCCGGTCTAACTCAGCCGATTTTGCCTTCTAACAGCGGAAAATCAAAACAGAAGCAAACGAAATTTATAGCATTTTGCATGAATCTTAAAAGATATTTAATGGTGATTGAACCCATCAAACTAAAGTAGGTCCGATGCCCATCGGACCTTTTTTTTTGAAAGCACTGATAGTGGCTATCGGACCTACTCTCAAGTCTTTCAGCTCATTCACACCACGCATATCAGAAAAAATCAGGGCAAAATATAAAACTCATAGAGAGGAGAAGGAGAGGAAAGGATGGAGTTTCATGGCTAATTTCTCTTCCCCTTTTTCCCTCTTTGCTTCACTGATTTCCATGTGCGCCGAAAAGACCCAACTGCAAAGGGATGATGAAGTGGGCATAATGGACCAGAATTTGTTACAATTATCAAAAGAGAGCAGTTTAGGTCCGATACCCATCGGACTCAAACTAAGTTCGATGGGTTCCATAACCGTCCGATCTGCTTTAAGATATGAGCGTGTCACAGATTTTAAAGCTGATCCAAACTGACCCAAATTTGATCCGACGGGCATCGGACCCAAATTGCTCTCTTATCATAAAGCCCATACAATTCTAATTCCTTTCATTGAAATTAATGAACAGAGCAACGCAAAAAAGCCCAATATAGCATTATGTGTGGGCTGCTAGGGATTTATTCAATTTTAACTGTGACAAACTATATAGCATTATGTGTGACAAGTATGTTTTTAACTAAATTTAGACTTCTGCACATAAAACAAATTGTATTTAATCAAAAGAAGACAGATTATGTAATCAGAGGACTGATATTAAATCTGAAAATTTATCTTTCAATCTCAGCTATTGGCGAATCAGGATAACTACGTGCATAATATAAGAATTGAGATAATACACAATAATCGCTAACAGATAAATCTAATTCTGCTAGTTTAGCACATTCAACTATTCCAAAAGAATCCTGAAAAATTGATCTTCAAATTCTTCTAATTCTGATAGTGTGGATAATTTTCTTTTCTTAATTTCATCTTGAATATTCTTCATCTCATTGAGCTCTGAAAAGATCAGCTCACCAACTAGTTGTTTACTAAACAAGTCAATATCATCCTGCCAAGTTAAATACATCATATTAAGTACTTTGAACAATAATTTATTTCTTATAAGAAAAATTACAAGAAAAAAAAAACAATATAAAGAGTAATAAAATACCTGTGTGAATTCAATAGTAAGCTTTGATCCATCCCATAATTGCATGTACTTGATTGCAAATAGACCACACGAATACCTAAAACACCAACATATATGGTTAACTTAATCAAATGAAATTATTAATAAAGAAATCAAATGAAAAATGATGTCATCATACCAATCTCTCTGTTGTGGTAAATTCGAAATAGCAGATAGAGGCCAATTAAGTACACAGTTGGCTCGCCATGCTTTAGAACCACCTTGGGTGTCAAGTGCAGCATCAATACACACTTGAATTCCTAATCTCTGAATGGCAAAATGCAAATATATGATAATCATTACATGGTAAAAAAAAAAAAAAAGCATATATGAGCAATACTTATTTTAGAAAAGATATACCAGCTTTTGAATTGTTTCTTCATAATGTCCGCCCAATGAGTTCAAGGAATTCAACATCTGGAATTCCTTCTTTGGAACATTTAAAACCCCAACAAACCAATGGCTTTGTACTTTGATTGGCAAGAACACCTACAAATTATATATGATTACGAGCCCCAACAAGGAAGAACTGAGAGTTGTAATTTACAGCTCATATACTAATGAAAATTACCAGTTCATTTTGAATGAAACTGTTGCCCTTCTCAATGAGGTTAGACAACATGCATTCACAACGTTTATCTCTTTCATTTATTGTCGATCCCCATGACTGCAATTGCCGACTATCGAATGTGCTAAGTATCATGATTTTACTGGATATACTTACTTGATTGTTCATGATACCAATATAGCAGTTGATAACCTGCGAAATGTATCCATTTGTAGTAAGAATCAATTTTGATGATTGAAACTTGAGAAAATGAACAATTGAATATTGCAAATATTGTGCTTAACAGCTAGCTCCTACTAACACCACTTGGTATGAATGTCGATTAGACATTAAAGTATAGAACATAACTATCCATGGGTGAATTAAAATGCTTAATTTGCTTGAACTGGCCCAGAATTATCCAACTGGTAAATGCGAAAACATAACATATGATATACCAAGGAAAATGGATACCTCGTCAGGAATCAATATGTCAATTGTTGGAATATTTTAGAGAGGAAATAAGAGGAAGCAGACAAAGTTTGATATTATTCCTTAGAAAAGAAGAAAGGATACAGATTGTCTATTATCTAACTGCTATATATAAAGCAGAATAGACCCAACCTCTGAAGAGTTACAACCCTTCACTTAACAAACAGTTACAAAATAGAAAACCCCTAAATTAGAATTTAAATAAACAAAGACAACACTAACAAACGTAAATTTACTCCCAGCCCTTCACTCATTTCTCTAATAACAGAAATTATCTAACTTTGAATCATTTATTCAACACCCCCTCTTGATTCAAACTTGATTACTCCTATCTTCCTGCGCATAGCTAGAAAATCAGCTGCTGGTAACGCCTTGGTCAGAATATCAGCTTTCTGGTCTCTGCAGTGGGCACATACTCCAATTCAATAGTGTTATTTGCGACTAACTCCCTGATGAAATGAAGTTTAATATCAATGTGCTTGGATCTACCATGATACTTCGGATCTTTGCACATAGCTATTGTGGATTTGTTGTCACATTTAATCACTACTGATCCTTCCTGCTGCTTCTTAACATCTTTCAAAATTCTACTGAGCCATACCCCTTGACAAGCTGCTGTACATACTGCTACATACTCCGCTTCGGTTTGTTGAATAAATGATTCAAACTTAGATAATTTCTGTTATTAGAGAAATGAGTGAAGGGCTGGGAGTAAATTTACGTTTATTAGTGTTGTCTTTGTTTATTTAAATTCTAATTTAGGGGTTTTCTATTTTGTAACTGTTTGTTAAGTGAAGGGTTGTAACTCTTCAGAGGTTGGGTCTATTCTGCTTTTATATAGCAGTTAGATAACAGACAATCTGTATCCTTTCTTCTTTTCTAAGGAATAATATCAAACTTTGTCTGCTTCCTCTTATTTCCTCTCTAAAATATTCCAACATTCTGGTATCAGAGCAAGGTTAGTGAATGTCTGACGACACTTCCTCTAGAACCATGAATCAATCTACCATTCCTCAATTCGATGGAGAGAATTACAATTTCTGGTGTATCAAGATGAAAACGCTGCTTAAGTCTCATGGGTTATGGGACATAGTCGATGCTGGTTTTACGGGAACTGATCAAGAAAATGTTAAGAAGGATTCAAGGGCGATGTGCTTGATTCAACAAGGTGTTAGTGATGCGGTCTTTCCCAAAATCGCAGCAGCAGAAAATGCCAAAGAAGCCACGGACGAATCTGTCTACATCGTTTGAAGGGAACACTCGGGTAAAGGGGATGAAACTTCGGGGCTTGAGAAGGGAGTTTGAGACACTTGCAGATGAAGCCCGAAGAGAACATCCAAACTTTTCTTACAAAGGTGCGGGAATGTGGTGAATCAAATGAAGGTATATGGTGATACGGTGTCGGATCGGACGGTGGTTTCCAAAGTGTTGAGAAGTCTAAATCCCGACTTTGATCATGTTGTCGCTGCGATTGAGGAATCCAAAGATTTAGCAAATTATTCATTCATAGAACTTACCTGGGATCTCTACGAGACACATGAATCTAGATTAAGAAAAAGGGAAGAATCGGTTGGAGAACAAGCCTTTTATGTAAGAGGAGAAGTTGTGAGAGGAAGAGGAAGAAGCAGGGGTAGTTTTGCTAGAGGGAGAAGAGGCAGGGGATCGGGTTCCAGAGGGGGAAGCACCACTGGAGAATCGAATTTCAGAGGGGGAAGGAATACTGATTCGTCAGATTGTGACTCATCTGATGAGTTTAAGAAAGGAGTTAAGTGTTATAACTGCAATAAGATGGGACATTACAAATCTGAATGTCAAGAGCCAAGTAAACGGGTGGTGTGTTGCTATTATTGTAACAAACCGGGGCATCTTCAATCTCAGTGTTACACCAAAAAGAGAGAAGAAGGTCAGGCAAGTTTCGCCCAGGAGAATGAAGAGGAGTATGAGGAGACAGATGATGCACTTTTCATGGCGTACACCAGTCACAAAATTGATCCAAGCATGATTTGGTTTCTGGACAGCGGGTGCTCGAATCACATGACAGGGCATAAGGAGCAGTTTGTTACGCTTGATGAATCCTTTAAGCATCAAGTGAAACTTGGAGATAATAAGATGATTCAAGTAGAAGGTAAAGGGACGGTATCTGTTCTTACAGAACCGGTATGAGAAATCTTCATAACGTGTATTTCATTCCAAAATTGTCACAAAACTTGTTGAGTATTGGACAATTGACTGATAACGGTTATTCAGTTGTATTTGATGGTAAAACCTGTACCATAAAAGAGAAGACAAGTGACCAGTTAATTGTAAAAGTAGAAATGGCTGCAAACAAATTGTTTCCTCTGGAAATGACCACTGTGATGGATCGGGCATTAATTGCAAAGGGGACGAAGATCTCTGACCTATGGCATCAGAGATATGGGCATTTAAATGAGTCAAGTTTAAGGCTATTGGGTCATAAAGAGATGGTCTATGGTATACCTGCGATTGGTGAAGTAGAATTTTGTGAGGGATGTGTGTATGGAAAACAATCCAGAATACCATTTCCAAAGAATCAAAGTAGAAAGACTGAGAACATTCTCGAGGTTGTGCATACCGACTTGTGTGGGCCAATGAAGACTGCATCTTTAGGTGGCAGTAAGTATTTCATATTGTTCACTGATGATTTTAGTAGGAGAAGTTGGATTTATTTTCTTAAGGCCAAATCTGAAGCATTCAATGTGTTCAAGAAGTTCAAAGCTTTGGTTGAAAAACAAACAGGCAGCAGTATAAAAGTTTTAAGATCTGATAGGGGAGGGGAGTTTACTTCAAGAGAGTTCAATGAATTTTGTGAAGTCGAAGGGATACACCATGAGCTGACCACACCGTATACACCGCAACAAAATGGTGTAGCGGAAAGGAAGAATAGAACAAGTAGTTGAAATGGGAAGGAGTTTGATGAAACACAAGAAGCTGCCTAATCAATTTTGGGCTGAAGCTGTAGGAACGGCAGTTCATATACTGAACCGATCACCAACCAAAGCAGTGAGTGAAGTTACTCCATTGGAAGCTTGGTCTGGAAAGAAACCCGATGTAAGTTATTTTAGAGTATTCGGTTGTATAGCTTATGGGTTCGTTGATGATCACATGAGAAGTAAACTTGATGACAATACTCTAAAACAAATCTTTATTGGGTACAGTGAGCAGTCAAAAGGGTACAGGTTATATGATCCTGTAAGTGGAAAGGTTGCAGTGAATAGAAATGTTGTTTTTGATGAAGGGTCATTTTGGGATTGGGATGAGAAGAAAGAAGGTGTAGCTGTTGAAAAAGAACCTGTTACAGTTACAGACAGTGAATTAATAGAATATGAAAGTGATAGGAGTGGTAGTGATGAAGAGCAAGAGATATTGGTTAGAAATGAGGTTGTCGAAACTCCTCTGAAAACTTATACCAGGAGGGGGAGAGATGTGCGGCTCACAAACAGGAAGACAAGAGCACTAACGAGACTTGTATGAATCAACGCAAGTTATGTTAGTGGCCGATCCGACATGTTTTGAAGAAGCGAGATATGAAGGACGAATGGAAAGTAGCCATGAAGGATGAGATAGCAGCAATAGAGAAGAACAAAACTTGGAGATTGGTAAGATTACCGGAAGGAAAAAATGTAATTGGGGTGAAATGGGTGTACAAAACTAAAGTGGGACCGAGAGGGTGAAATATCGAAGCATAAGGCAAGACTTGTGGTGCGAGGGTACACTCAAGAGCAGGGAGTTGATTTTGATGAGACATTTTCTCCTGTGGCACGATTTGAAACCATAAGAACTCTTCTGGCAATTGCAGCACAGTTAAAACTGATAGTGTATCAATTTGATGTAAAATCAGCCTTTTTAAATGGGGAATTGAAGGAGGATGTTTACATAGAGCAGCCAAAGGGGTTTGAAGTTCACGGGAAAGAGGAGCATGTATACAAATTGGATAAGGCTTTGTATGGATTAAAACAGGCCCCACGAGCTTGGTACAGTAAAATTGATAGTCACTTTCTTGAAACCGGTTTTGAAAGGAGCAGTAGTGAACCTAATCTTTACATAAAGAAAAATGGTGAAAGTGAACTGCTGATTGTGTGTCTTTATGTAGATGAGATGATCTACATGGGAACAAATCAGAGTTTATGTGATCAGTTTAAAGACAGTATGAAAAAGAAGTTTGAGATGACTGACTTAGGAAGGATGAAATATTTCTTGGGTTTGGAAGTGATTCAAGATAACAAGGGCATTTTTGTCTCACAAAAGAAGTATGCGTGTGACCTTTTAAGAAGATTTCAGATGGAGAACTGTAAGGCAACGAGTACACCCATGAATGCAAAAGAAAAGTTAGTCAAGGAGGATGGAAGTGCATCAGCTGATGGTGTGAGATATAGAAGTATGGTGGGTGGCTTAATTTATCTCACTCACACAAGACCTGACATTTCGTTTTCAGTTGGAGTTGTATCAAGATTTATGCACAATCCTACAAACATCATATGGGAGCAGCGAAAAGAATTCTGAGGTACATTTCTGGAACAACTGAGTATGGGCTGTGGTACGATAGGTCACTCATTTCTCTAATAACAGAAATTATCTAAGTTTGAATCATTTATTCAACACCCCCTCTTGATTCAAACTTGATTACTCATTGAGAAGGGTAATTTTCATCCAAAGTTTGAATCATTTATTCAACATCAATTTCATCCTTGTCAATTGGTTTGATGAGACACTGCATCTTCTCAGCAGTCAATCTGGCACCACCTATAGCTACTATTTCTTCTGACATCCTTCCAATCAACCTATTCTTTAGAAAACTTATGGACCAGAAGTCAAATACTCGTAATGGGCATTGGTATGATGGTGGAATGTGCTTCTCTACCAAGTCAATTGGTACTCCTTTTCGCCCACATTTTCCTTTTTTTAATTCATCAGAAGACAAATAAAGGATAATAATCAACTAAACTGGGTGAATAGCTATTGCATTAGCAAAAGGTTTGTGTTGTACAGATATTCATGTGTAGCCATTGGCTCAGACTTAACAAATAGAGATTTATTCCAACCCAAATGAGAAAAGGCTAAAAATATAAGCAGAGATTTTTCGCATTTGCGTTGGAGCAAAACTTTATTTGAATAAATATGAAAACAGTTATCCAAAAGAAAGAAGTTCACTAAAAATGTACTACTAGATATTGGTTTCTTACCACTACAGCTTGCATCTGATAGCCAACTATAAGAGCACAATAAAGCTTCCAATGTCCTTGGGCCCAATTTATTCGTGAGTTTTTCTAATCTATTAAACTTAATTGGCCCATAAATAAATGGACTGGAAAAGGCCAACTCTGAGGGTAGCGAAGAAACAGGTATAGCAAGAATATGACGTGCTATCTTTGAAAGATTAGGATAATTTGATTTTTCATTCTTCCACCATCTCAAAACATCAAAATCACCATCTCTAAACTCCACATGGTCTTCTTGTAAGTATCTCTTCAGTTCTGACATTACACCATCATGTTCATGAATTTCAAAATTAATGCACATGTCCCAAATGCATTTTTTAGTTTCCTCTCTGTCAGATATGTGTTCCATATAGCAACGTTCCATGTAGGTCGACTTGAATCGGGGATCCAATAGAGAGGCAACTAGCAATATATTATTGCAATCTTTCAAATAACAGTCTGAAACTTCCATCAACCAATCTAAAAATTTTCCTTTATGGTATTGATTATCAGTATGGAAAACCACATGCGATAGCGCATCATAGATTTCAAAAATAATTTTCAAAAACAAGTTTGATGTGGGATACTGAGAGGAAGAGAGAATGGTAACTGCTTCATAAATTGGTTTCAGAAGTTTGACAGCACTTTCCACTTCATTCCAATTTCCACATAAAGGAAAACTCTCATCATAATCTTTATATACATCAAAAACATCTTTGTATGCTAGTGCATCACATAACATGTTCAATGTAGAGTCCCACCTTCTCTCATCATCAACTTGAAGATATGTTTTCGAGGAATCAATTTTATGTTCAATAGCAAGTTTATTAATAATATGCATCGCGTTAGGATCTTCCGCAATGAATTTTATCATCTTTCTGATAGATCCAAATACTTCACGCAAATCATCCCAAATAAAGTATAATAATCTATTGAACAACCCCCTGACAACGCAATGCAACTTGATTGTCCCAACACCAGAAGTCAATCCATCGAAAATTTTCTCGTAATTAAACCCACCCAATAATATTTCACTTGTAAATACAAGTACCTTTTTAGGAAGTTCCCAATTGTCTTTCCATCTCTGTATTGTTTCTGTTATCTCATCCCAAGGGTTTATGATCTTTATACCAATTATTCTTCTGACCAAATTAAAACCATTATCAATGAAGTGTGCTGTAACACATACATACGGAATGGGGAATTCTCCTGCTAGGTGGGCACTAAAGCAAACTCTTTCTTGGTGGGCTGAATTTACAAAGGTGTTCTCAATGAGATCTCTAAACCTTTGTCTCTCTATTTGATAGAAACCTAGGCACGTTGTCTTAATAGATGCCAGATCAACCGGAGTGTACAATGGCTGAAGGTTTTTTGCCCATTCTATGAACCAAGTACTTTTTACAAAATGGAATGGAAGTTCACTTGAGATTACCAGCTTAGCAAGCAACTCTACACATTTTTTCTGATCAGATGCACAACTGTTACTTCTATTCGAGTGTTCAGGATTACCTTTATCAAGGTGCCTCTTCTCTATGATGTTTTCTACGCCATCTACAGATTTACCTGCTTCACATCACAAATAATAATTTATATATTAGTGTTAAATTCTGTTTATTCCATTTTATCTAAAAAGAACTCTGTGTATTCCATTTTATGTAAAGTAAAAGTGCAATAAAAAAAAATTAATTTTTGTATAACAGAACACAAAAGTAGATTACTCTTAACTTTTTTTAACTGCAGAATATGGGAATTGACTTTGACTTGACTACTAAAAGTTCAAACAATTAAAAAACAGAACTCATGAAACAGTAATGGTTGAACAAACCCAAAATTTTAAGATCTGGGAAAAACATAGTGCTATATATCAACTATATAAGGGCATGTTTGTTTGTCACAGGATTGTACGGGATGGGATTTGACGGGCTCAGGAACTAACTTTTTTATTTGTGGGAACCCATACTCATAAGTATGCACGGGAATAAATATAGAAATGTATTGAATGGGTGTTCGGTTGTACTGTGAGAATAATTGTGGGAAATCATATTTTATTTCTAAAATTGATGATATTATAATTTAAATTAAATCAAATTAAATATTTTTATAATTAAATAAGAAGTATTTAATGAACCGGGAATAAATAAAATAAGAAATATTTATAAACAAATAAAAACAATAAAAAACATAAAAATTTATAAAAATTTATAAACATTTATTAACAAAATATTTAAAATGTGCTGTAAAAAAAAAAGATTTTTGTAATATTTGACTTGGTTGGAAAACTGATATAAAGTTGATTCATTCATATATTTAAAAAGAACTAATTAATAAAAGACAGGAAATTAAAGAATTATAAGAAACATCAAGCATGTCTATAAAAATAAATAAGAAGCAATCCAGATCATACCACTAGCTTAGTCCCACCATTGTAATGTAAAAAATGAACAGCTGTATATATATATATATGGTCACCCCACGTGTGTGTGAAGGAGAGAGTTGGGAGGAGAGAGAATATGTCAAGTGTGTTTTAAAATTAAAAAAATTCAGTTATAGGCAGTGGAGGGAGAGAGAGAGGTTGGGATAAAAAAAATGCAGTCCAAGTCCGGGTTTTTTGGGCTCATAAAATTGCACTAAATTGAGTGAGGTTGGGAACAACTCGTAGGAATATTTTGAGAAAAAAATTGGGCTGCCGAACACCTCCAATGAATTATCACCCCACCAAACCCAAACCCATATAATTCCCACTGATGTGCAGCCCAACAGGGCCTAAAAGAAAACTGGATTACTGTGGAATATCTCATCTTATCACTATTCATGAAGGAAAGCACAAAATGCATGATATCTCATTTTATCACTATTCATAAAGGAAAGAGAAAAATGCATGAGACAAAATAAACTGTTGGAAATTTCAGAAGGATACAACGAAATAGAGAGAAGAAATTTTCTGCTCAAATTAACTTCTATTGCTTAATTCCTTCGGATACAAAGTACATCTGAATTTATAGCATTACAACAACTAAATTTGGACTATCTAAATTTAGTATCCCACTACCTAACCTCCTGTTACAATACTGCCATATTTAGGCATCCACTAAACCCACTACACAAACTAAATATAGAAATAACTAACCCCACTACACACACTAATTCTGTCTAGAGTAATTAAGGAAACCACTAACTCAACTACATGCTAAAAATACATCACAACATATTTTTATCCAGATCTCTAAATCTGGAATATTCTGACTTTAATTTTGTATCAATATTCAACACTCCCCCTTGATACAAAATTTCCAACTCCAAGTTTCAACATCTTCTTCTTCTGAGTCATTATTCTAGATATTCGTATCCCAATTATCATTCTCACATGTCGGTTTCACCTCTTCTATCTGCTCCTTAGCCTCTTTGATAGTAGCTACCTGAGATTGTGACTCGGCTGATTCATTATCCATCGTGGATTCTTCCACATCATTATCAGCCTCCATGACCTCCTCTATGACCTCCTTTTCAACCACCTTGGGCTTTTGCTTCTTTGTCTCATATTTTGACCTCTCTTTAACCTTAGTTGTACCGGAACTTTTACTACCCAAACCCTCAGCACTTCGTGCAATGAACTGTCGTTTCATAGCTTCCAATTTTCTCTGCTCCTCCTTTTGTTTCCCAGTTAGAAGCTTGCCCGCTAACATCTTCTTCAATTGCTTCTCATTTTCTTTCTCCTTCATTCTTGTCTTTTCCTCCTCAGTTGGCAATGCACCATATACCATTTCTTGTACTGACACATTGGTCTTCTTTATTTTCTTCTTAGACTCCACCTTGGTCTCGGTTTCCATCTGCTCATGCTTCTCATCAGATTCTGGGGTGCCAATTTCACTCCTAGGAGCTTCAGTTTCCTCCTCTGTGATTGTTGGCTCTTGCTCAAGATTGACTTCTACAATATGTAGTCTCATCAAGGAAAGTCCCTTTTCTTCTTTCTCTGCCTCCATATGTACAGGCTGGTTGAAACATGATTCTGCCATCCTCAGCACTTGTGTATCAGTAATGGTAACCAGATCCCCATCAAAATCCTTGTATTTGATCAACACATATTTTAATGAAGGAAACATCTTCGTCACAATATCTCTCAACACCTTGAACTACATTTTTCTGGCATCTGAGTCAGCCGTATATCATGGTTGTACACCAGCTTCAACGGCCTCTGATGAATGAGCCCTAAATTCTCCACCTTGAGGGTCTTTTCATCAAACAAAATATTCCTACTCACCATGATTTTGCCACTTTCTGAACTACTGCCACCATTTTCTTTTATGTGCACTCCTAGTGTGCCCTTGCTGCTTGCATCAATCTCGCTTTCGGTGTATGCCATAAAGAGTGACGGTTGCTCATTTTCTTCTACAGCATAACTTGCTTGATTCTCCTCTCTTTGCTTCTTGTAACACTCAGATTGGTAATGCCCAAACTTATTGCAGTAGTAGCAGTGGATGCTTTTCTTGGCTTCATAGCACTCAGATTGATAGTGCCCAAACTTGTTGCAATAATAGCACTGAATGTCCTTCTTGAATTCATCATATGGTTGACTATTTTCAAAAGTGTTGCTGCTGCCTCTTTCTGTTCCTCTTCCTCCTCTGCTGGAGTTACTTCTTCCTCTGCTAAAATTGCCTCTGCCTCTGCTTCTTGACGTCTCCCTCTGCATGTAGAACGCCTTGTCGTCACATTTATCTTCTGCCTTTGACATCCTTGCTTCATGAGTCTGCAATGATCCCATGAGTTCATCGAAGGTGTAGGTTGCTAGATCTTTGGACTCTTCAATTGCTGCAACTACATGATCAAACTTGGGTGTTAGGCTCCTTAACACCTTCGCCACCACCGTCTTCCCTTCCTTAACACCTTAACGGTACGTCTAGTAACCTTTTTCTTTCTAGTTTCTTCTGAAAATTTATTTCGTGATATGAATTATAGTAAAGAAACTAAGATGTAGTGATCAAGAAAGATATGGTGCTTTCCAATGTTCTTTACATACAAATTGCTGTCTACATGATAATAACAGTATTTTTCGCCACATTAATTAGTAAATCAAATATGATTTAGTCACTCTAAGTAGCTAGTATTTTGATTCATATCATTTATGAAACAAGGTGCAATTCTGTTATCATTTCAAACATCTAAGTAGCTAGTACCAAAGATGCTATTGATAGGTCGCTAGTAGAATTGGATGAGTACGCTAGTTGTAATTATATATTGCTGATTTCTTCATTGTTGGATCCTCGGTTCAAATTAAGATTCCATAAACGCTGCATTGGGAAGTTCATTGCCAAAGAAGAAGACTTTGATAAATTCTTCTGCAGTTTTTACAACAAATATCAAAGTGAGAGCACGGAGATATACATATTTGACTGTTTATCTCATATAGCAGAGCTGAAAAAGTATTTGAAAGGATGGGTGGAAGATAGAGAGGTGAATTTTGATGTGTTGGGTTGGTGGAAGGATAATGAATTAGTATACCCGATTCTTTCTAGGATGACACGTGATATTCTTGCTATTCCCACTTCTGGCTCATCTACTTCAGGTACAGAACCTGTGGAAGATATTATTAGAGAGATCTTTCGTTCTACAGCAGACACAGAGATGTCTAAGGTCTTGGTTTTCTGCAACAATTGGTTGAGATCAGATCATAATAGTGCTGGTATGTTATCCATATATATACATTTTTTATTATAGATGTTGATATGATGTTTACACAATTTACTTGTGATTATATATATCTACCAAATTTTGAGACCCAAATTGTAGCTTCTATTAGTAAGATCTTTATAGTAGAGTATTTTTTTTGACACCTGCCATAGTCTATAAAAGGTCCTATAGCTTATTTTGGCTCATGCATTTTCTTCTTGTCTTCTAGTTTTAGATAATTCTTACTCGCGTGATATTTGGTATTATTTTGTTACGCGTTTTGAAAGGGTACCCTGGTATTCTATTACTACCCGCAAGGTACCCTAGTGTTCTGTTTTGTGTTTTGAAAGATTATTTTTTATCTTTCGATCGACTTTTGGGGTATCAAGACTAAAGTGTTTTAAATACAAAATTATATTATTTCCTTGTACAACACTGTAGTTAAAATATCCCAAATGCTCTATCTAAATTAGATGTTTTCTAATATTGTTCTGACTAAGTTTGGATTGTCCGTAGAGAGACCAAACTTAGTCTATGATACTTTTTTTATCCTATCCAGCCAAGGGAGTAGACACAAAGATGCAAAAGATTTCACCAATTGGAATGTGGAGGATTATTGGCATATAGTAGACAGAAGTATGTATGCACAGATAATATAAAAAGATTAAAGTGTAATAAAAATTCGAACAAAATATAAACAAAATATCAAAATATTATAAACATAATCAACGTTCAACCCTAGTCCTAGAAATGAGAGATTTAGCTACTTAGAGTCGTAACAAAAGAAAATAAAAATAAAAATAACATATATTACAACTCTATTGAAGAAGAAGAATTTTGCCTCCTTAGATGACGTCGCCTTACCTTAGTTTGTAAGGGCTTCGCTTCTCTCTCTAGTTTTTTTTCCTAGCCTAGCTTTATTAATTGGTGAGGATTTGT
This sequence comes from Carex cristatella, assembly GCA_024447775.1. Taxonomy (NCBI): domain Eukaryota; kingdom Viridiplantae; phylum Streptophyta; class Magnoliopsida; order Poales; family Cyperaceae; genus Carex; species Carex cristatella. Next base: position 6,607,171 of record JAJHPF010000001.1, on the reverse strand, counting down.
ATCTATAGTATATGACTTAATCACAAGTAAATACGCACACCGAATCCTTTTACAAGAGGGGTATTTATAGTATTTCTAAATAGTAGTGGGAGTGGTGGAAATCATGGGGACATGGGTCCACACATGATCTCGCATGGTGCGGCTAAAAATAGAACTCCAAAAATAGCATGGCAGGTTTGGAGGTCGGATCTTCTAGAAGACTTAATCTACGGCTGAGATTTGTCGATCTAACGGCTCAGAAATACAGTCCACGGATTAAGTCCACGCATCGTGCGACCTCTAGGCTATGCCACATGCGGCATAGGTGTAAATCCATACGACTTCCTAACTTAACATATTTTCATGGAAATTTCACTATTTTGAATGTTGTGCATATGCTATGTATACGCATGATTTGATGTTGTGCATCCGCACGACTTCATAAGTGTTGCATATGTTATGTAATATCCTGATTTAATGTCATCTTCAATAATCGCTTAAATATGATACTTTTGTTCTGTTTTTAGTCTAAATATGCAACTTTCTCCAAAAAGTGGAAAAATGGCTATTTTGCATTCGTTTTGTGCAAAATATGATACTTTCTTCCTAACTTAAATATGACTCAAAAACACATTTGCGATAAATAAATTGGAAAAATGGCTATTTTGCATTCGTTTTGTGCCATTTTTTGGGAGAAAAGATAGTGATTTTTGCTATACGTTTGAGTGTCATCACAATACAAAGAGTTTCTAATTAGAATTAATTGGTGGCATAGATAGCAAGCAGAGAAACAAATATGTTGTTATTCTAAAGGAATAGAACCTGTTATTCCGATCTTAACCGTTGATTTTTATTGAGATTCTCACATGAAAAATTTTCTTCATTGAGATTCGGGCTTAGAAAATTTGAATGGTTGAGATTAGAAGAGTAGATTCTTGTTATTCTTATCGTCGGGTCTAGGCTGATGCAAAAGGGCATGGATCTAGATTACAGTAGTAGCAGAGTTTATTGGAGAAAGAGATCTTGTTGGTTTTTCTGTAACCACTAAAAAGAAAAAGAAAGAAGCATCATAGTTGTTGTTTTCACTTGAACAAGCATTTTTGCCTTGGGCATATGGACTGTTAATTTTGTGTCCTGGAAGTGAAAATTTCACATTTCATTATTAATTTATAATGATTACCATAAAGGTAAGATAATAATAGGTTAAAACAAACCTCCTCACAAATGAGATCCAGCAGTGGGTTGCGATCTTTCTCTCTGTTTTAAGCTTAGCACCGGCTGCTCTCTCTCTCTCTCTCTCTCTTTAAGAAACTTGGTAGTTGGCCTAGTGGCTACCTAAGGAACTATCTCCCTCCCTCTCTTTTTCTTAAAAATAAAATAAAATGGCAGAGGAAATAAGGAATCTCTCTGTTTTTTAGTAACTATCGTAGCCACATTATTCAAAAAATGGGAGAGAGAGAGACCGTCGGATTTTATATATTCAAATATAAGTTCGTATGTGCCAAATATATATTCAAATATAAGTTCAGGTACGAAACAGGTAATATCCTCTCTGTTTACATCAATTAATACAAACAAGCTCCTTGAATTTTCTCGGATTTTATATTCTCACACATCAAACGGGCATTGTATTCATATTTGTACCCCTGGAGGTAATAACTTGTGCCAAGGGAACAATTTCATGGATAATCTTACAAGTTCCACAGTAGCACACAATTATATATATACTTAGTTGGGTTTTGGGTATATTAATCTTTATAGTAGATCTGAAGGAACTTGGTTTCTTGCTCCGCGCCTTGTGTATTTCTTGCTCCGTCATTGTATTTTCACATATGAACGAAAGCAATAATTTGGTAGGTACAACTACTTTTTTAAAGGGAGTATGTGGTAGGTACAACTAATTTTTTCTTAAAATTTGGGTAACTAGATTATTTAATTTTTAACAATTAAAATAGAACTGTAACTTGAAAAATTAAATTATGTTTATTCTTTTTGACACCAAGTACATCAAACAACAAAATAGTTGTTTTAATCAAAATAACACCAAATTAACTAAAAATAAAAGACAATAGCAACACGAAATACATCAGTGTTGTCGCCATTGTAGGGCACTCAATAGCTGAAACCAGAATTAAGTAATTTCTCTGTAGTGATCTCGTCTAACTTAATAGCCATTTCAGGCGTCATCTGGTTTTTCCAATCCCCCACAATTGCTTTTCTGAAAAAAAAATCATTTTGTACATTACCAATTCCCATATTTTTGTTGACATCGATATCTTTTAGTTTATTAAAGCTACAGAACTCGACAATCTCATCCACTAGACCATTTTTTATCTCCTCCTCTGAGAAGTGGCATCCAATGAAATTTGCTAGATTCATCACACCATTGAAAGGATCCTTCATCATTTGCTCGTACGTGAGGAATAAAATGTTCTCTTTCTTCAGGTTATAATAATAATATTCAAGCACATGATCCCAGATAGGACCAAAGGGCATTCTACCCTCACAAAATAATTTGAAGGCTTGAGTAAAAGGAATTGGTTTATTCGACCATTGAGATCTTGTAATCATGTGCCAAACGGAGACCAGAACATCCTTTGGCTCTCTACAGATGTAAACAATATTTGGATATTTTGATGTGTTGATACAGATATCTTGGAGTATTGAGAATGGAACATGAGTTCCAAGAATTCTAGGAGAAGGAAGGGTTTCGAGATACTGTTCATCTCGTGCAGCATATTGAAATTCAATAAATGGAACACAATCATGAGGGTTGAGTTTAAGCAAAGGGTGAGATGAGAATGCATACTTGTTTCGGTGCATTATAGTAAAAGTGAGGGCCTTAAGCCAAGTGGTACCGGACTTTGGAAAACTTGCCACAATTACATCACTGGGGCGAGGTTGAAAAGCCTCCTCCATCGCCATAATGCCTGGAAGATGCTTCTCAAGTGACCAAAAACCTTTGTAATTTCGCATCGGAGATAAGTGCCACTGTTCTTTTGGGAGTGTAAGAATTAGCTCTTTGTATTTACTATCTGCGTCTTCAATATTATCTGGTAAGGCCTTATAGGATGCACGAGCCCTTAGTATTGACTCTTCTCCATTTTCATCCTTAAGTGGATTGGAAGGATTGGAAGGATTGGAATTGAAAGTGGAATTAGTGTTAAGTGAAGGATCAGCCATATATGGGGATAAGGGAAGCTGTCGGTTTTAGTCTGTTTCAAATGAATATTGTTTTACTATACGTAGCAGCAACCCATTCATACAATTATATATATACACACGCGCGCGCAATTGTATTAATATAATTAGTTGGGTTTTGGGTATATTAATCTTTATGGTAGATCTGAAGGAACCGACAGACTGCACATGCATGCAATTAATATATATAGTAGATCTGAAGGAAATTGGTTTATTGCTCTGCTGTATTATGGGTTGTTATTGGTTTATTACGCTCCGCGCCTTGTGTATTTATTTGACGTACTAAGAGGTGGTTCTCTTGTCAAACCATAGGATGCAATTAGAAAGGCAACTATAGCTAGCCTAGTAAACAGGAGGAGAGGCAGGTCGTGTCCCAGAGTTTCTCAGGGGCCAAGCATTAGGGAACCAGCTCAGGTCCAAGGTCATTTCTTTCTGATGACCAGAGAACAGGAACAAAGCACATGCAATTAATTAATATAGTAGATCTGATCTGAAGCACACAGATCAGGTCCAAGGTCATTATATTTTAACTAGCTATCTACTAAACTCAAGGTATCTACTTTTTAAACAAGTCTTAAGTCATTTTTGTTCACTTGAAATATGCATAGTTATGGAACTATATATGTAGAAAGTTAAACTACATAGATCCATAACATATTTCATAAAAAATTAATGAATTTATTCTGGACGTGTGATTTTTTTTTATTAAAGAATATGCAATTCAATGAGAATTTTATAATTAGCAAACATGCATAAATATGATGAGATGTGATATGTGTTTTGTCCATGATTAAAGTATAATATATGTAGATATTATTGTCTGTACTATTTAATTTAATGATCTTGATATCTAAAAAATAGTAAAAAAAACAATTTTAATATGAAATTTGATCACCATTTACATATGGAGACCATATTGAATAATTTTGATCGACTGTTGAATTTTTAAAAATGAAACATAAATTTGTAACATGTATCGGTCTGTATTTTGTTAAGTATGGAAAATATGAGCAAAGCTAGCGTGTGTTGTATTTATCAAAAAGGTTTGGAGAGCACAACTTTAAAAAATATCGGATTGACTTTAAATGACAAATCTAAATTGTTGAAACACATCTACTTCACGAGTAATGCATGTATGCAAAAAATTTAAAATCTTCGAATGCGTTTAGTAAAATTTATATCGGTAAAAAATTCAATGAAAAATGAATGCATAAAATGACTTACAAAATAACTTATTAAAAATTCATTTTTTTACCACTTGACTTTATACTAAATGACTTTAAATTTTTTGCATATACGCACATCACTCATGAAGTAAATGAATATTCAATCAGATATATTTTTGAAGTTGTACTCACCAAACACTCTTGGTGAGCACAACACACACGCTAGTTTTGCTCACAATTATGTCAATAAGAGTTGACCTCGTAACTTTTGGGAGAGCTCTTGGGCAGCGCAAAAGAAAGGGGATTTTAATACCCTAGCAACCGCCACCACCATTTCTCCTACTCACTCCTCTTTTCCCCTCTAAGCTGTTCCTTTCATTATTCTAGATCTCACCTCCGATATAGTTCCTCCCATCTCTCACGGCTCTACTTTCTTTAGTGGAGAGAAAAATGAGAGAGGAGAGGGACCATAGCCGAGCAGAGCTGAGAGTGCATTGTCATCAGAGCTTGGAGTATTGAGTCTCTGCATTATCTCGATCAGAGCACGGGTGAGTAGATCCAAACGTTAGAGCACGGCGGTGGTCAAAATAACGGATCCGGTCGTAGAGAGCTATGTAAAGTTTAAGGTAATAGAGTAATTATGAGAATATAAGTGAGATTAGAATATTAGAGTTATTTAGAGTAATTTAGAGAATTTTGTGAGAATAAAAGTTTAGATTTTGTGTTGGGGAGTCATTTGACTCTTGTATGTTTATTTTTCATATGAATGAAATTATTAGTTGGTACTTAAAACTACTAACCTTCAAAAAATTATGTCAATAAACTTATTTTTTGCTGCAATAGTTTGTACCTAATTAATTTGAAAAACATAACTAACATATTTTCAACATAGGAAAATTAAAGTATTTGCATGTATGTTGTACACGTATCATATAAGAATATAATACATCAACGTGATCAGAAAAAAATAAAAATAAAAAATAATATAGGGTGAATCCACCTCTATTTTGGGTGTAGTGATTCTAAAATAATTAAAAATTGTTACATACTATTTGAAGGTATCATGTGGGTATAGGAAAAAAAAAAAGCATCGATCTTTCAATTTTATTTGCACCATAACCTCTATTATACAAATTTATTACAAAAGCAAGTCATTTTTAAATCTAGAATTCTATTTTATTAGTATGTCCATACAATATAGTAATCAAAACATATATTTTTCCTCGACCATAGAACATATGATAAATAAATTAATTAATTAATAAATATATAAGACCGTAGTATAGTTATTAATTCTTAATCTGAACCTTTAAACGGCTGCGTATGAAAGATTGTCGTTCAAATGTGTGGTTAATTATATTAAGAAAAAAAATAAAATGAATGTGCTAGTGTTCGACAGTAAATTAAGACTAGACATGTATTCTCTTACATGCTTTTTTGTGTGATTTGTTTGGTTGAACATCATATAATATGCATGACTCGATCATTGGTTTAAAATACTCTTTAATTTCTTCCCAAGTTGTCGCTATATTAACTACAAAATAATGAAAACAAGTTATGTAATTACTTTTACTCTAGCTCTATAGTCAGCATAATTATATTAATTAAGATATAATGAAAAAAGTTTTATAATTTCATGTATTATCTATAGTAAGCATATATAACTCTATGAAAATAAATCACATATATATTTTTCTTTTGAAAAAGAAAAAAAAATAACTAAGAGAGAATTATAGATAAGTCATTGAAGAAAACTTATGTTATCTTGATATTTTTTTCTTTTGATAAAATTAACATGACTCTCAATTTTTGCCGAAATTTTAAATATGTATTGTTAGTTTATTTTCATAAAACACTTATTTTTTATTTATTTAATCTAAATTTTTTTTTTTTTCATTTGAGAAAAATGAACCGGCTCTCAAGTTCTGCCAAAGTTGAAATATGAATTATTTGTTTATTTTCATAAAACATTTACTTAATTTTTTATTTATCTAAATTTCTAAACTTAAAATGTTATACTGAAAAACATATTTACTATTTAAATGAAGATAAAAAATTACTTTCCTGACTGCAAGCAAAAACATATTATGTAAAAATTTAAAAAGTTATTTTTTCTCCTACCTTTCTTTCAGTCGGTTGGCGTGTTCTTTTCTCCATGCTCCTATTTCAACAAAAGACAATATATAGCACAACCACTATTCATAAACATCTTATCTCGCGCATTTACAATGGTGGATAATCTACGCCGAGTCAACCTGACATTAACATTAATGCTAGGTGTAATTCCAAAGCAGTCTCCAACAATTCAATCCAATAATTTCTCAAGTTATAAAACCTTACTAAACTATCCCTTTATGAGAACATTATATATATTCCAATAGACTATAATTTCAAATCTGATCTTATTATATATAGTGATCTCAAATTTCACTTTGCCGGCTAGCTAGTGATGTAGTCTTAACGAGTGTCGTATTAGAATTAGATCTTGTATGAGTCTATTGAGAAAGATTTTGATGATTAAAGTATGGCAAACAATTAATATTGAGTTTTTAAATTAAGACAAATGCTATCAATATTAATAAATAAATAAAATGTACGAAATTATCAACATATGATTTTCCCAATATAGTAATTAGATTTATATATTAAATTAAAGAGAATTTTTTTTTATGCCACTCCAAAACATGAAATTAGTTATTTGCCACTCTAAAATCATTAAATTTATGAAATTGCCATAATTATACATCTAATATACATATTTGATTAAAATTATTCTGAAAAGTATTGTATAAAAAATGTATTTTGATAATTAATTAACCATATATAATAATTTTGTGGATGAAATTCAATAGCAGCAAGTCAAATTAAGTTGAATTTGTCATATATAGATAAACCTAGTCTAAAGTTCGGTGTAATATATATCTAACATGGCATTTTGTTATATAGACAACTAGAATCGAAAATTGAAAGACAATTCCGTACGTGAGCTGTCTGTGTGTGTGTTTCTGCTAAACTTGAATGCATCCAAACCAATTAATACCAATGATATATTGATATGTCACTTCAATTGGACAGTTTGGATCCGTCACAGAGTCCGTGCAATCATTGAAGAGAGGCATGCTCTATTATTTTATTAAGGCAAATTCTTTGGTGCATACAAAGACCTATTTGTAAAATGAACATATTTTTATTTTCAAAGTTCAAACAGTCGATCCGAACCGTTCATCTTGTTCTCCGTATTAATATGTGCTTGGATACCAAATTTTATATTTTTCTGAATTTTTTTACTATTTATTAAGATGGGTACAAAAAATATCAAATTCAGACCATTGAATTTTGTACCCATCTTAATAAATAGTAAAAAAATTCAGAAAAATGTAAAATTTGGTCTCTAAGCACATATTAATATGGGGAACAAGATGAACGGTTCGGATCAACTATTTGAACTTTGAAAATAAAAATATGTTTATTTTACAAATAGGTCCTTGTATGCACCGAAGCATCACTCTTTTATTAATTGTACTTCTGGTATCCGAGTCTGAGTCTGAATCTGAGTCTGTCTCAACTCCAAAATGTTCGAATCTGTTATCACAGCCTCAGCATGCAGCAGTTGCTGTTGTTATCTAACAAGAATTTTAAATTGTGTTACTGGACATATATATCACTATTTAGGAGCCATGCAAAAATTTTAGTTTATCAATCTCATTATTATGCAAAAATTTATAGTACTGCTGCGACTATTTTTGAAAAATAAAAATAAATGAAGGTCGTATTAAAACAGTTTAGAAAATAGGATGGAGGTCAAATTTAAGTATTTATTTTAGAAATTAAAAAATTTTCATCGTCGACCTTTCATTTTGTAATCAATTTGACTTAGATTGGACTAGAGCTAATAAAGTTGACTTGATAGGACTAGAACTAAAAAGGTTGGTTTCACAATTTTGTTAACGCTAGAAAGGAAGTTTAATTAAATTCATCAACAAATGAAACGTTTAAAACTATAAAAAAGAAGTACAATAAAAAATCAGTTTTATCAACAAATCGCTTCATTGATCTCTGTTTAACGGTGCATATCTTTCTTGCCCCTAATTTATGTGGTATTATTAGAATCAAGTGGCGCAAGTAATTTCATACTGGTTCGAACTTTTTTTTCAATAAAAATAAAAAAATTAAGTATCTTATTGTTTAATATGAATAGAGAAAAATTCATCAGATTATACTGACTCAAACTTGTTATCCTTCAAAACAGGGACATGGTATGCTCACCTTTTGCAAATATATCAAAATATGAGGACCTGTACTTGAAACGAGAAGAATTTCCGAATGGAGTGATATATATGTTGCAGAGGGTCATATATATGTTGCAGAGGGTCCAAGACAATTTTTTTTTTTTTAAACTTTGGATCATTCAATGGATGGGAACGCATAAACTCTGAAATAAGCAGTGTATTAAAATTCGGTTCATTTAGCCGAATATTCGTATTTGATTGTAATCCGGATAGAAAATTTGTATTCGGTCAAATATTCGATTCTGCATATTCGGCTACATATTCTATCGCATAATAGACTGCATATCTGCATATTCGCCTCATATTCGATTTATATTGATAATTTTTTCTAAATCTGAAATCCATCAAAACCTCAAAGAGTATTTGTTGGAAACTCAATTTACATACAATGAAATGGCAAACGAAATCACACAAAATTATGGTACCATAGCATATCAGTTTGTAGTTGCACAAACATTAACCAGGACATATTACAAAATTCGTTCACATGATACTAATTGTTTCAATTAAAATAATCTTATTCTTTGCTAATGCCTCTGTGTAATTTTGGATAAATTGTAATTTCATATGATATGTTTAATGTCTCTGATGCTCAAATAGTCTGCATGATATAACTCTGCATATAAATTATAGCTTTGCCTTTGATGTGCCTATGATGTAAAATCAATTATTTAGTAGAAACTTCTTTAATTTATATACAAATTAATATGAATTCTCATTTTAAAATCCGCATATATAAATCCGAATAAAAATTCAAATATGCAGCCGCATACCGTATATACGGTATGTGTAGCCTTCCACATACAGCATGAGAACCGAATATTAAAACACTGCAAATATTTTTATGATTTATATTTATGAACGAAGAGAAGAAGATGCTCCGAACTAGAATTTGGGAACAAAGATGTATAGTCGGCAAGGCTTGAGTTTTATTAATGGAGAGTTTTCTGATGAAGGCAAGGAGAGTTGCGGGCCGGTAGGGGGGAGGAAATGAGCGCGCACTATGAATTCAGCCCCCCCGAAGATGAGGTAATTATAAAACAGAGGCTTCTGACCCGCACCGCCACCACACGGGGCGAGCCACCTCCGAAGAAACTCCAGAAGAGATTTATGGCTTTTGCAACTGAGATAGAGAAGGAATCTGACAATAATTCTGTGAAGTGCGAAAAAAATTTACAAGGCTTTTTTGCAAACTTTTGAATTACCTCTTTTGAAGAGTAAAGCAGTAGTAGACACGAATGTTAGAGAGAAGGAGAGTTTTATCTCTGTTTTGGCAGTGCTCTGATAAGAATGAGAAGTGAGGAGGAGGAACGGTGGTGGCGGCTACTAGGGTTTAAATTCCCTTTCTTTTGCGCTGCCCAAGAGCTCTCCCAAAAGTTATGAGGTCAACTCTTATTGATATAATTGTGACCAAAACTAGAATGTGTGTTGTGCTCACCAAGAGTGTTTGGTGAGTACAACTTCAAAAATATATATGATTGAATATTCATTTATTTCATGAGTGATGTGCGTATGTGCAAAAAAATTTATAGTCATTTAGTACAAAGTCAAGTGGTAAGAAAAATTTTTATAGTCATTTAGTACAAAGTCAAGTGGTAAGTTATTTTGTAAGTCATTTTATGCATTCATTTTTCATTGCATTTTGTACCGCTATAACTTTTGCTAAACGAATTCGAAGATTTTAAAAGTTTTGCATACATGCATTACTCGTGAAGTATATGTGTTTCAACAATTTAGATTCGTCGTTTAAAGCCAATCCGATATATTTTTAAAGTTATGCTCTCCAAACCTTCTTGATAAATACAACACACTCTAGTTTTGCTCATATTTTCCATACTTAACAAAATACAGTATACATGTTACGAATTTATGTTTCTTTTTTAAAAAATTCAACAGTTGATCAAAATTATTCAATATGGTCTCCATGTATAAATGGAGATCAAATTTCATATTTTAAATTATTTTTTACTGTTTTTTAGATATATAAAGATCATTAAATTAAATAGTACATATAATAATATCTACATATATCATACTTCAATCATAGACAAAACACAGATCACATCTCATAATATTTATGCATGTTTGCCAATTATAAAATTCTCATTGAATTGCATATTCTTAAATAAAAAAAATCACACTTGTCCCGAATTAATTCATTTTTTTTTTATGAAATATGTAGTTTAACTTTGTACATAGTTCCATAACTATGCATATTTCAAGTGAACAAAAATGACTTAAAACTTGTTTAAAAAGTAGACACCTTGAGTTTAGTAGATAGCTAGTTAAAATATAATGACGTATCCTATAGTAGAAGGTAAAACATAATAATTATTGCTTTCGTTCATATGTGAAAAATATAATGACGGATCCTATAGTAGATATGGAACTACGTGAAAGCTAAACTACATAGTTCCAAAACATATTTCATAAAAAAATAATTGCATGTGCCGTCTGTCGGTTCCTTCAGATCTACTATAAAGATTAATATACCCAAAACCCAACTAATTATATTAATACAATCGCGCGCGCGTGTGTATATATATAATTGTATGAATGGGTTGCTGCTAGGTATAGTAAAACATTATTCATTTGAAACAGACTAAAACCGACAGCTTCCCTTATCCCCATGGCCGATCCTTCACTTAACACTAATTCCACTTTCAATTCCAATCCTTCCAATCCACTTAAGGATGAAAATGGAGAAGAGTCAATACTAAGGGCTCGTGCATCCTCTAATGCCTTACCAATTAATATTGAAGACGCAGATAGTAAATACAAAGAGCAAATTCTTACACTCCCAAAAGAACGGTGGCACATATCGATGCGAAATTACAAAGGTTTTTGGTCACTTGAGAAGTTTCTTCCAGGCGTTATGGCGATGGAGGAGGCTTTTCAGCCTCGCCCCAGTGATGTAATTGTGGCAAGTTTTCCAAAGTCCGGTACCACTTGGCTTAAGGCCCTTACTTTTACTATAATGCACCGAAACAAGTATGCATTCTCATCTCACCCTTTCCTTAAGCTCAACCCTCATGATTGTGTTCCATTTATTGAATTTCAATATGCTGCACGAGATGAACAGTATCTCGAAACCCTTCCTTCTCCTAGAGTTCTTGGAACTCATATTCCATTCTCAATACTCCAAGAGATCTGTATCAACGCATCAAAATGTCCAAATATTGTTTACATCTGTAGAGAGCCAAAGGATGTTCTGGTCTCCCTTTGGCACATGTTTACAAGATTTCAATGGTCGAATGAACCATTTCCTTTTACTCAAGCCTTCAAATTATTTTGTGAGGGTCGAATGCCCTTTGGTCCTATCTGGGATCATGTGCTTGAATATTATAATTATAACCTGAAGAAAGAGAACATTTTATTCCTCAAGTACGAGCAAATGATAAAGGATCCTTTCAATGGTGTGATGAATCTAGCAAATTTCATTGGATGCCCCTTCTCAGAGGAGGAGATAAAAAATGGTCTAGTGGATGAGATTGTCGACTTCTGTAGCTTTAATAAACTAAAAGATATCGATGTCAACAAAAATATGGGAATTGGTAATGATTATTTTTTCAGAAAGGCAATTGTGGGGGATTGGAAAAACCAGATGACGCCTGAAATGGCTATTAAGTTAGACCATATCACTACAGAGAAATTACTTAATTCTGGTTTCAACTATTGAGTGCCCTACAATGACGACAACACTGATGTACTTCGTGTTGCAATTGTTTCTTTTTAGTTAATTTGGTGTTATTTTGAATAAAACAACTATTTTGTTGTTTGATGTACTTGGTGTCAAAAAGAATAAACATAATTTAATTTTTCAAGTTACAGTTCTATTTTAATTGTTAAATTTTCTTAAAAAAAATTGTTGAACAGATTGCTTTTTTTCACATCATATAATCAATAAGGATTACTTCTTTTCATGATGTAATATGCAAATTGAGGAGGATCCAATTACACCATTTAATAGTGCCGGATCTTGACACCATATGCTTATATGTCATTTTTGCAGATTTAAAATCTAAACAGTCGACTCGAACTGTTCAACATGATCTTCATATTAAAATGTTCTTGGAGAACAAATTTACATTTTTTTCAAAAAAATTTAGTATGTATTAAGATGTGTAAAAATTATTAGTTTCATACAATTCTAGACCATTGAAAAACATTTTATTATATAGATGTGTCATATTTGGTCAAGCACATTTTATTATAGAGATCATGTTGAATGGTTCGGACCGACTATTTAGATTTTGATGTTGCAATAATGTCTTATAAACATACGGTGTTAAGATGTGTCACCATAAAATGATGTAACTGGATCCCTCTCATGCAAAATTTTGAAGTGGAAAACGTGTACAATTTTTTTTCCCTATGTACCAAATATTAATTAGGTATTAAATGATCAAAATAATGTTAATTTTACTCTTCAGAAGATCCAAATGATAATATGTTCATAACTTCATCGCTTTTCTTTACCTAATAATCTGCATTAAATTGTGTAAAACACATGTAAGGTCTATCTGGCTTCCTCACTGTTCACGTGAGAAAAAAAAATTCAGTTCACTCATGTGAACAATAATTTTCAGTTCAATTCATGTGCCTATACCTATTCTCAATGGCCTATCGAACAGGTCCGTAACATAATCGGTTAAAAGAAACACAAAGATGTACATGAAACATTTTTATATACCACCCAACAAGTAACAAACAGTTCGTAACAATTATTTGTACGTGAAAAAATAAAGAAGCACATTTGCATTAATATTTGTTTAATTATCTTACGGTAAAGAAAATTTGTCAATGAATTAAAATTTTGAGTTACTTTAGAGGAATCAGGACCCTTCCAGTAGTACTAGTAAAGGACGCAAGGGACTGGATAAATGGATCCAGACACTAATTAATATTTATTGTTAAGGGGCAAAATTGTTTTCATTATCCTCATATCAAATTTAAATTAATGTTCAATCTGAATCATTTGATATGTCTCGAGATTTGCATATTCAATTTAAATTTCAATACTATTTATAATTTTAATTTTGTATACCAACTTTAATGCAAATCAAATGGTTCAGCCCAAACATAAATTCGAATTTAATGCGATGTCATTAAATACCCTGCACCATAATTGACTAATTGTTAATGGACCGGAGAAATAGAAAATAAAAAACAAGATATTTTCTGTTGCGCTAACTGTGAAGCCAATTATACGTACCGCACTCTTTTATTTATAGAAACAAATAGTGACAAATGAATAGTTCGGGTTTGATTCAAGCAAGGTAATTTTTTTTTTGATTCAAGAATAATTCGGGATTAATGATTCGTACCACAAGGAAGCAAAAAAAAATCTATTTTATTCCCGAATAATTCATAATTTGTGTTTTATTCGCCAATAAGATGTAATACATTTTTTGGTGTTTTATTTGTTTGGTTCGGAAATGTAAAAAAAAAAAAAAAAAAGAATTAAACGCTAATTAAAAGTGAATTATTCATGAGTAATTAGCGTTTAATATTTTTATCATGAAATATAAACACTTCTTAATAAACAACAAACAAATCTAAAATATAAGTTACATTACGGATAAAATATGTAGTTAGTTATTTATGTCAAAATCCAAAAGTATTGATTCAATCCGGGCCGTATAGACTTGATCGGTGGGCTTAAAAGTAACAGAATTGGGATTGTTGAATTAGAATTGTATGGGCCTTTTGATAATTGTAAAAAATGGAACAAGCGGGCCTTATTATGGATCAAATAATGCCCTGTGAAGTTAAGATTAGGCAGCCCCTGCCGAGCTTTCAAAAAGTGAGAAATTATCAACACAATTTGGACCGTTTATGCCTCTTTACCATTTTGTAGATACGATAGTCTCTCTCTCTCTCCCATTTTTTTTAATAATCTGGCTACGATACTTACTAAAAAACAGAGAGATTCCTCTGCCAATTTTTTTTTTTTTTTTTTTTTAAGAAAAAGAGAGGGGGAGAGAAAGAGAGAGAGATAGAGCAGCCGCTGCTAAGTTTAAAACAGAGAGAAAGATCGCAACCCGCTGCTCGATCTCATTTATGATAAGGTTTGTTTTAACCTATTATTATCTTACTTTTATGGCATTCATTATAAAATAATACTGTAATGTGAAATTTTCCAGGACAGAAAATTAACAGTCCATATGCCCAAGGCAAAAATGCTTGTTCAAGTGAAAACAACAACTATGATGCTTCTTCTTTTTTAGTGGTTACAGAACAACCAACAACATCTCTTTCTCCCAATGTTATCAGAACCGAACCGGACATCAAACCGCAAAAGCTTCGGTTCAATGGTTAATTGGTCGAACCGGTGGTTCAACCGGTTCAATTGCTGGTTTTTTAAAATATATATAAGTTATTATCTGAAAGCCAAACTGGTTATATACAATGAGAGTATATATATGATTCCATAAAATAGACAATTCTAACAAATAGTACATGTCAAAAATCATAGAGAAAATAGAAAATCAACAACATAATAGAAATCCAACATCTGATTATCAAATATACTTGACAGTTGACACATAATATGTCGCAAGTAGTCTCATAACACAAAATAAAAAAAATTAATACTTCTAATAGCTAAGACAATTAACTAGCAACAAAATTAAAATGCTAAACTTATAAATCTAAAGCTCAGTAAAATGTCACTCGGTAACTGAAATATCATGGTTAGGATCTTCATGTCCTATGTCATCTCCTGCGGTTTCTCTAGCCTCCTTGACACTTTCATTTTCTTGCTCTTGGACATTTTCTGTATTGTTCGTGCATGGGTCTTCAATCTCATCACCGGAATCAAATTCATCCAAATTCAAAAATTCATCTACAAAGTGAAACTCATAAGTGCTTAACAGTCTAAATGAAAATCATGATTAAAACCCTTAATTAGAAATGAAAAGGCAAATTGGTCCTAAATATAAATGAAATGTGAAAATTTACATGGGAGGTTAGTATATACTTGAGTACCCACTTGTTATCAGATGTTACTTCTATTAAATCCTAAACTAAATGCTTTCTTCTTCTTTTTTGCACATATATGATAACAGCCATGAAAATTTTACCACTGTTTTCGTTAGTTTGTATTGTGAGTCCTGCCATTTGTTTGCGAAATTCCTCAATTTCATCGGCCGTCAACAATGGAGGGTCATCCTCCAATACCCACTTGCCATTATCAACAAAATCTTCAAAATTAATAGGATCATAATTTCTTCCGCGAAACGATATCCTGTAGTTCAAGAACAACTTTTAAGCTTCTTGTTGGAAAATTTAATTTTATTTCACTTGTAATACATTTCTTACCTTTGGTGCAATCTCAAGTTGTATCGAGCATAAACAAGATCATTCAACCTTTGGTGCTCCATCCTGTTCCTTTTTTTTGAGTGAATGAACTCAAACACACTCCAATTTCTCTCACATCCGGATGAACTACAAGTTTGACCCAAGATGCGCACTGCTAGCTTTTGTAAATTTGGTACACTGCTACCATATGTTATCCACCATTCATCTAAAAAAATAATGACAAAAGTTCAGTTGCTAAATAATACTGGACATAATATCAACATATAACTTTATGACAAAGATACAGAGAGATGGTAAACTGAGATAAAATAACATAAATGTCTTAATCCAAAAACTTATATATTACCTGGAGGCATAACAGAACGGCTGCGAATGGCAGTAGCTCTCCCAAAATCACCTTCTGCATTTCGAAACAACCTCATCTCACCTGTCAGCATAGATTGTAATTCTATCTTTCCATAAGCAAACCTTTCGATCACATCATGCACGCCGGAGATGGTTGCCCGATCGAAACAACCTCATCTCACCTGTCAGCATAGATTGTAATTCTATTTTTCCATAAGCAAACCTTTCGATCACATCATGCACGCCAGAGATGGTTGCCCGATGTTTGGAAAGTTCAGTAATATTATACTGATAGGATGGATTAAACCAATATCCCGCAGCATGAAGGTTCTTACTGAGTTGATTATCCCAACGTTTATCAATTATTTCTAAAAATGGTTGCGCCACTGTTTTCTTCCTTTCAAACCTCCGGACAATCTCTTCCTTGGCAGCATGAATAGCACCATACAGATAACCCATTGCAGGTCTCTCATCACTGTCGACTATGCGAAGGACTCGAACTAGCGGTTCTGTTATTTGGCAAATTGTTGCACAATTTTTCCAAAACTCTTGGTCTAAAACATTTTCTTTAAATTTCTTACCCTTCTTATCTTTTGCATATGCCGATGTTGTCCACTCTCTAGATGTTACCATCGTATGCAATGCATCCTTTTGCGCAAAGATACTTTGTAGAGCAATGAAATTAGTTGCAAAACGGGTTGGTACTGGTCGGAGTATTTCTCTTCCTTTAGTGAACTGTCTCATCAAATGTAAAGGATAACAGTGATTGTAAATATACTTGGTCATACTCGATGCCTTATCAACTACTGCTCCAACTTCAACCAACTTTCCCATATACGAGAGCATTAAATTTATGCAATGCGCAGCACAAGGTGACCAATAAAGGGTAGGAAATTCTCGTTCAAGGAGTTTACCTACAAATAATGCAAAAAAAAAAAAATCAGTCTTTCAAAAAATGAGAAAAATGCCTTCACATAAATCTTTAGAATAAAGAGTGTTTATATAAGGGCATTGTTGTCAATATATTTCAAAAAATCATATCTCTTTATCCTCTTGAATTTATTTATAAAATTTACACAATACATAGATATAGTGAGAATTATTTTTCTATAATTTTTGCATAATTTTTTAATTAACAGATTAATAGAAACAAATAAATAACTTGGGATCAGGAAAATAAATAGAAAGAGTCAACTGAGAGTTGACCAGATTTGATTGCTACTGTACCAGCACCAAGATTAGTACCAGTTGAATATTAACCCAATACCAAATTTCTCTCACACTTGTCAAGGCATTAACCTCGCACACTTGTCAAGGCTTCTAAAATGTGCAGCAAATGATGATGTAATTACGATCAAAGCCCAGATACAATGTCTCTCATGTTTGAAAACCCTAGTGAGTTCTTAGTTTCATGATGTGATCAATTAAGATGTAGCATTATTTTTTTCTTCTTAAGTTGTTACCAGTATTTCCTAATTTCAGAGCATGATAAGATATCAGACTTTGAAAATGGATATTGAATCAAAGCATCTTCACATTCCTGATATCAAGTTCTGTATTTGCTACTGAGAGGCACAGGAGTTGGCGGAGAAGAAGGGTTTGGGTTTGGGAGGAGATTTTATCTATTGAATTGGAGGGGTAATTTTGGAATTTTTACAATGCGTTTTTTATACAACTGAATTTAGTATAATTTTAATCAAATCTGTATATAAAATGTATATTTATGGCAATTTCATGAATTTAGTGATTTTAGAGTGGCAATTTTCTAATTTCATGTTTTGGAATGACAATTTCCTAATTTTCAAATTTTGGAGTGGCATAAAAAAAATTCCCTAAAATTTAAAAGTTGAAATTGTAAAAAGAAAATTTTAATGAGGCAGGTGGGACCCAAATTTTGTTACGCACTGACCCTGCTCATTTACGTTGCTCTTGCTCATTTAATAATCCGCTGCCCCTGCTCATTTACACACTGACCGACCCACCCGTCTATCTTTCTTCTTCTTCGCGATATCTCCGCGAGTCAATTTCAAGCCGTTCGCCCTTTCCTCTGCGCTAGTTACTTGGCAAACCCAAATTGAACAAAAGAAAATGCAGAATCAGCGAGAGAATCAGCCCAATTCGTGAGAATATGTCTCGAATAGGTGCAGACTCGCTTTACTCGGTCGATTGAACACTGTTCAATCCAGATTTTCTCAGAAAACTCGCTTGCCGAGTAACTCGGTCAAAAATCGGCTCAGCCTCGGCCGATTCCGGTCTAACTCAGCCGATTTTGCCTTCTAACAGCGGAAAATCAAAACAGAAGCAAATGAAATTTAAAGCATTTTGCATGAATCTTAAAAGATATTTAATGGTGATTGAACCCATCGAACTAAAGTAGGTCCGATGCCCATCGGACCTTTTTTTTTGAAAGCACTGATGGTGGCTATCGGACCTACTCTCAAGTCTTTCGGCTCATGCACACCACGCATATCAGAAAAAATCAGGGCAAAATATAAAACTGATAGAGAGGAGAAGGAGAGGAAAGGATGGAGTTTCATGGCTAATTTCTCTTCCCCTTTTCCCTCTTTGCTTCACTGATTTCCATGTGCGCCGAAAAGACCCAACATTTATTCATAATGTTTTTTCTTCTCATTGCAAGCATTACAAGGTTAAAATTGAATATTTTCCGTATTCATTTCAATTGTCTTCCAAGTTCATAAACATTCTGTAATTTTAAATTAGGATTCAAACAAATAATGATTTCATTTTAATACTAGAAATTTCAAATTAATATGCAAACTGGATAATATGCAAACCGAATATTTAAAATAGGAATCAAAATTTAACATTAATTTCAATTCTAAACGTCTGATATCTAAAATGAAAATCATGTATTATGTGATTTTTTTTAAGCATGCAGATTGCAAAAATAAATCATGTATTATAAGAAATTTAACACTACACATTACAACTATATAAGAAATTTAAAAGATGATAAGAGTTTGTGCAAACTGCAAAGGGACGATGAAGTGGGCATAATGGACCAGAATTTGTTACAATTATCAAAAGAGAGCAGTTTAGGTCCGATACCCATCGGACTCAAACTAAGTTCGATGGGTTCCATAACCGTCCGATCTGCTTTAAGATATGAGCGTGTCACAGATTTTAAAGCTGATCCAAACTGACCCAAATTTGATCCGACGGGCATCGGACCCAAATTGCTCTCTTATCAAAAAGCCCATACAATTCTAATTCCTTTCATTGAAATTAATGAACAGAGCAACGCAAAAAAGCCCAATATAGCATTATGTGTGACAAGTATGTTTTTAACTAAATTTAGACTTCTGCACATAAAACAAATTGTATTTAATCAAAAGAAGACAGATTATGTAATCAGATGACTGATATTAAATCTGAAAATTTATCTTTCAATCTCAGCCATTGGCGAATCAGGATAACTACGTGCATAATATAAGAATTGAGATAATACACAATAATCGCTAACAGATGAATCTAATTCTGCTAGTTTAGCACATTCAACTATTCCAAAAGAATCCTGAAAAATTGATCTTCAAATTCTTCTAATTCTGATAGTGTGGATAATTTTCTTTTCTTAATTTCATCTTGAATATTCTTCATCTCATTGAGCTCTGAAAAGATCAGCTCACCAACTAGTTGTTTACTAAACAAGTCAATATCATCCTGCCAAGTTAAATACATCATATTAAGTACTTTGAACAATAATTTATTTCTTATAAGCAAAATTACAAGAAAAAAAAAACAATATAAAGAATAATAAAATACCTGTGTGAATTCAATAGTAAGCTTTGATCCATCCCATAATTGCATGTACTTGATTGCAAATAGACCACACGAATACCTAAAACACCAACATATATGGTTAACTTAATCAAATGAAATTATTAATAAAGAAATCAAATGAAAAATGATGTAATCATACCAATCTCTCTGTTGTGGTAAATTCGAAATAGCAGATAGAGGCCAATTAAGTACACAGTTGGCTCGCCATGCTTTAGAACCACCTTGGGTGTCAAGTGCAGCATCAATACACACTTGAATTCCTAATCTCTGAATGGCAAAATGCAAATATATGATAATCATTACATGGTAAAAAAAAAAAAAAAAAAGCATATATGAGCAATACTTATTTTTGAAAAGATATACCAGCTTTTGAATTGTTTCTTCATAATGTCCGCCCAATGAGTTCAAGGAATTCAACATCTGGAATTCCTTCTTTGGAACATTTAAAACCCCAACAAACCAATTGCTTTGTACTTTGATTGGCAAGAACACCTATAAATTATATATGATTACGAGCCCCAACAAGGAAGAACTGAGAGTTGTAATTTACAGCTCATATACTAATGAAAATTACCAGTTCATTTTGAATGAAACTGTTGCCCTTCTCAATGAGGTTAGACAACATGCATTCACAACGTTTATCTCTTTCATTTATTGTCGATCCCCATGACTGCAATTGCCGACTATCGAATGTGCTAAGTATCATGATTTTACTGGATATACTTACTTGATTGTTCATGATACCAATATAGCAGTTGATAACCTGCGAAATGTATCCATTTGTAGTAAGAGTCAATTTTGATGATTGAAACTTGAGAAAATGAACAATTGAATATTGCAAATATTGTGCTTAACAGCTAGCTCCTACTAACATCACTTGGTATGAATGTCGATTAGACATTAAAGTATAGAACATAACTATCCATGGGTGAATTAAAATGCTTAATTTGCTTGAACAGGCCCAGAATTATCCAACTGGTAAATGCGAAAACATAACATATTATATACCAAGGAAAATGGATACCTCGTCAGGAATCAATATGTCAATTTCATCCTTGTCAATTGGTTTGATGAGACACTGCATCTTCTCAGCAGTCAATCTGGCACCACCTATAGCTACTATTTCTTCTGACATCCTTCCAATCAAACTATTCTTTAGAAAACTTATGGACCAGAAGTCACATACTCGTAATGGGCATTGGTATGATGGTGGAATGTGCTTCTCTACCAAGTCAATTGGTACTCCTTTTCGCCCACATTTTCCTTGTTTTAATTCATCAGAAGACAAATAAAAGATAATAATCAACTAAACTGGGTGAATAGTTATTGCATTAGCAAAAGGTTTGTGTTGTACAGATATTCATGTGTAGCCACTGGCTCAGACTTAACAAATAGAGATTTATTCCAACCCAAATGAGAAAAAGCTAAAAATATAAGCAGAGATTTTTCGCATTTGCGTTGGAGCAAAACTTTATTTGAATAAATATGAAAACAGTTATCCAAAAGAAAGAAGTTCACTAAAAATGTACTACTAGATATTGGTTTCTTACCACTACAGCTTGCATCTGATAGCCAACTATAAGAGCACAATAAAGCTTCCAATGTCCTTGGGCCCAATTTATTCGTGAGTTTTTCTAATCTATTAAACTTAATCGGCCCATAAATAAATGGACTGGAAAAGGCCAACTCTGAGGGTAGCGAAGAAACAGGTATAGCAAGAATATGACGTGCTATCTTTGAAAGATTAGGATAATTTGATTTTTCATTCTTCCACCATCTCAAAACATCAAAATCACCATCTCTAAACTCCACATGGTCTTCTTGTAAGTATCTCTTCAGTTCTGACATTACACCATCATGTTCATGAATTTCAAAATTAATGCACATGTCCCAAATGCATTTTTTAGTTTCCTCTCTGTCAGATATGTGTTCCGTATAGCAACGTTCCATGTAGGTCGACTTGAATCGGGGATCCAATAGAGAGGCAACTAGCAATATATTATTGCAATCTTTCAAATAACAGTCTGAAACTTCCATCAACCAATCTAAGAATTTTCCTTTATGGTATTGATTATCAGTATGGAAAACCACATGCGATAGCGCATCATAGATTTCAAAAATAATTTTCAAAAACAAGTTTGATGTGGGATACTGAGAGGAAGAGAGAATGGTAACTGCTTCATAAATTGGTTTCAGAAGTTGGACAGCACTTTCCACTTCATTCCAGAGGAACTCTTCAGATTCAAATTTGAGTTTGATGGGGCATTTTATACTTTTAATAAAGGGTAAAATGGATATTTTATAAATTTAGAATGAGTTTTATTACAAAAGACAATAAAATGGGTTAGTATGTGAGTTATTGAAATTTAGAGGTGGAAATATGTAATTTCAAAATTTAGAAGGGGAATACGTAATTTTGAAGTTTTTGAGGGGTATACGTGAAATTCTCCCTTTATTTTATAAATAAAAGAACTATTTTTTAATATATAAAAAACTAACCGTTTGCTCATAAAATTTATTTATTACATTAGAGCAATCCATCATTTATTCGCTAAAGTTAATTTAATTAGCAAGTTTTTCCCATTTACATTAAAAGAATAAATAACATAGGTTTAAATTGATGGGTGCACTGTCAATCCTTTTGCGTATTTCTGATATGTGCTTCCTTTGATATTTAGACTAAAATTGTGATTGCTCTAATCATAATATCACTAAAATTGGTCAAATATGTGATAAATCGGTCAAAACCATAACAAAATCCAGCGATTGTTTCGATTCACCCCCAATTTTACTGGTTTTTGTACATAACTCGCCCAACTGATTCAACTCAGAAAAAAAAAATGGCTCACCTCCGGCGAATTCCATTCCAACTCGACTAAGTCAACTAGAAATCGGTCATTTTTCAAAGACATGTTAGAATAGAATACTATGATTTATGTGATCAAATCTAATCTCCCAATAGTTAATAAATCGATAATTAGAACTACTTATGTGCTCAAATCCTACAGAACTATTTAAGATAATTTACAAGATCCAAAGTCAATTTGAACAATAAGAAAATAGAAGCAACAATTAAAAAATAGATCGTAGCCCCAAAACGAATCCAGGTTTGATTGAGTTCTCAATCAGGAAGCATATATGCATGATATTTATGGACACCAATTAAGCAAAAACAGAACTATAAATAGCTAGATATAATTTAATTGTTTTCTCAATATAAGCCGATATAATTGTTACCAATTAAGTCACTTAATTAGGGAAACAAGAGAAACACATACCAAACCAATTAAGCAGCTTCACGTAAATACTTGGTTTCCGAGGGGCCGGATAATTGTTTTTCGGCTTTTGGATCTTAAGAGAATGGCTTCTATTTTTTGAGAGGATATATGAGAAATTAATAGTTAAGCAGTTCTTTGGGAAAGGAAAAAATAACAATTGACCAGTCTTACTGAAAATTAAGTGATCAATAAGGGCGGACGTGTAGAATGAACCCTTTCTGAAAATTAAGTGACCACCCACCCTGACAAGAGGAGGCAAAGGAGAATGAACCGGTTCCAGGAGGGACAGCTCTCAATTTTGGGAGACAAGCTGACCATTTCAACCGTTTATTTCTTTCAACATCTTTTGTTTTTTTTTTTCTGTTACTTTCTATTTCAACCCTTTCTGTTTTACTTAACTGCTTTTACAAGGCAGCTCAAACCTTTCGAGCTGGTTTTTATTTCTGTAAATTTTGTTACAATACTCTTGTAACAGGTATCAATGAAATTAAATAGGGACTCTGATTCCTATTTTTTCTCAAAAATAAGGGCGGACGTGTAGAAAATTAAGCCAAAATGAATGAAGTTGCTACATTAATTCCTTGCTCACTTGTATGGTTCACAATATTAACTCAAAGCGCGTCCATCTTTTCTTCTAACGAAAATATCTTCAAAAAATTGTGTGGTTCAAAAGAGATATTGCGTGATTTAATTGCACATTGGTCCTGAATTTTTTTGTTTATTTTATTTGTCAAAAAATTTTGTACCTGGAAAGTTCTTTTCGATTTTATGCTTCAAACTTTGGTACTGCAATTCATTAACTATGCTTTCGGCTTCGTAGACGGAATCTTTTAGCAGGGAAAGATACTCGTCTATTGGGTTGTATTTAGGTAGTCGCCAGCAGTTGGCTCTCTCAATTAGGAGCTTTGCCTTAGGAAGTGTTGCACAAAGTTCTAAGAGGTAATTATCGACATTGTTCCTATTACGTCATGAATTAACAGTAGATGGACCAATGGTTGACACCAAAAATTCGAATGCTTTATCCCATGAGATCATTCTCCCTTGTTACAGTTATCAACCACATGGAAAGGATTAGAATAGCGAAATAAGAAGCAAAATATTTTTTTTTCTTTGTTCACCACACCTTCTTTGCAATGAATTGAAGCAAAAGGAGTTGCTTTTCTAACAAAAGGAGGTTAATAGAATGGGATTTTCTCTATCAACCAAGGATGGAAAACAGAGAGATGCCAGTTTTTTCCCGTTATTTTGTTATACTGAAAAGAAGAAACACAACAAAATGAAAGTTGAGATTATTGTTCTGAAAATCAGAATTAGAATCGCAATCAGAATTGTTAAGTTGATCATGGAATCAAAATCAAGTCAATCTCTATAATTTCCTGAAAAATTATGTTAGCTCAAAAAATTTAACTCAAATAATACGTTAATGTAATATATTCCAATATTTAAAATTAAATAGGTAGCCTACAATTAATTAGCACATAAATTAAAAAAATATATATTATATATTTGATTAAAGATAAATTTAAAATGCATATCAATTTTAAAAAAAACCTATATTATATAGAATTACAACTAGATCACAATTTTTAAGTGTTTCTTCTCTTAACATTTACAGAAAAAATTGCAAAAAAAAATAACTAATTATTTTTAATATATAAAAAAAACTGACCATTTGCTGTATTCTCTAGGGTTAATTTAATTAGCAAGTCTTATAACTCCATTGGGCCAATGACCCAGTTTACATTAAAATGTTATATAACCTTAAAATTGAAATTGCTCTTACTATAATATTGCCAAAATAGGTCAAATATGTGATAAATTGGTCAAAATCATAACAAAATTCGAACAATTGTTTCATTTCAGTCCCGATTTTACAGGTTTTATCTACATAACTCTCTTGGCCGAGTCAAATCGGGAAAAATCAGCTTGCCTCTGGCGGATTCCACTCAAACTCGGCCGATTTTCAACGACATGATTAGAATACTATGATTTATGGGATCAAATCCTACAGATCTAATCTCTGAACAGTCAACTAATCGATAATAAGAACTATTTCAGATAATCTATAACGATCCAAAAAGTCAGTTTGAACTATAAGAAAATAGAAGCAACAATTAAAAAATAGATCGGAGCCCCAAAATTGATCGAAGTTCTCCTAACTCAATCAGAAAAGCATGCATGATATTTTTGGAAACCATTTAAACAAAAACATAACTATAAATAGATACAATTTAAGTTAATATAATTGTTACCAAGTTACTTAAATAGGAAAATAAGAGAAACACATACAATTGGTTACAGGAGGCGAGACCAAACCAACTAAGCAGTTTCGTGTAGATACTTGGTTTCCGAGAGAATAATTGGTTTTTGGCTTTCGCTTGTATTTTGTTTGGGAGGATACTGACGTATGTTTGAGACTCCAATATTTAACAAATAATGAGGAAATGAATAGCGGTCTAGTGGAGTGGTTGTTTAACGAAGAAATATTAATAATATAATTGATCAGTTTTACTTAAAAGGCAAACAAGGCGGAGGTTAATTTGTCACTGCGCACAAAAAAGGTGCTAGCCGGTGGGTCCTGCAATTGCTTTCCTTTTAATTTCGCGCGCGTCATTAAACTAGCTTTTTTTTTTTTTTCTTTGATCCCGCGACCCTCTCTTTTTCATTTGAAACAGATTCATCTTCTCCGTATCTTTCTCTCACATTCTCTTTTCACGGATGCCCAGCACAAGGAGCTTGCATATTTACCTTCCTAAAAAAATAGTGAACAAATAAGTCAATGGGCCTCTAGAATTGGGGCCCCCATATCTTGAACATATCTTCAGTTATGATTTTAGGTACCTCATCTCTAGTGCACTAATTGTTCTTATCTTCTTTTTTCACTATTCTGATATTCTATGTTGTTTTTATGACTCATCAGATTAAAAAAAAAAAAAAAATCCATTTACAACTCAGCATGAGGTGAAGATGCATCATCTTGCACAAATGTAAAATACAAATTCAAAACAATACAAGATTATACCTATACACCTAATACACAACATTTTACAGATGTAGAAGGTTTTTCCTCTAAATTCTGTCTCGTTATTTGCAGCAAACAAGGAATCCTTCAAGCAAATCGTTCTCTTGGTGGGATCGACATGACCACAAAGGAGGGCAAATGGCAGAAACCAAACTGATGTGTAGTCCTAGCTATTTGATTTAGTTTTCGCAAGTTAAACCATCCTTCTACTACTGAGTCGTAATTTTATTAAAGAAGTAAATTAACAAAAATACTGCCGTAAAAACTTTATTCGGTAATTGTTGTACTACTAGTTAATTAGTTCTTCCAGTCAAGATAAGAACTACATCTATAAAGAACTTGTTTAGTTTATTAAGATTCGTTCTTATCCATACCTCTTAATTAATTGAAACGCCCACTTGATCCATTGAACAAATAACAAAACAACAAGTAATTAATAATTTAATAGTTGATCCATTGAACAAATAACAAAACGACAAGTAATTAATAATTTAATAGTTGATCAAGAGATGTCAGTCACGTTCGTCTGTAGAGCAAAATACAGACCACTGTTCCCCACCATATTAATTAATAATCATGCATGTTACTGCGCGGAGAACTCACCATATGTTTAATATTATTTTTGTTAGTAGTGTTAGAATATTTTTTATTTTATTTTCCATGATAGGTTTCATATTTTTATCTTTATTTTCAAAGTAAAAAAAATCTATCCGAACCACTCAACATAATATTTTTCCATATTAAAATATACTAGCTAGAAAACCAAATTTTATATATCTTTTATAAAAAATACTAATAAATATACAATCAATTTTTTAGATGGTGATCTATAATCTCTTAAAAAGGATGATTTTGTACCTATATAATATAGTAAAAAAAATTCCATGTAGCGTTGCGTGTTAGTGTGTATGATCTAGGAGCTAATAGTAGAGACTATTGTATGTTATGTTTTGTTCATGTGTTAAGGTCTTAAATTGTGAAATTCTGTATTTATATTATGATCATAACTCTAAATTATCTCTAACCGAGGTAACTAGCATGAAAAACTAATTACCATTACAAGTATGGCATGTTGATTAATGTTGGTCATGTTTCACTGACTAAATGATAGGAATATATCAATGAATCTCATGGATGTGTATTAGAGAATACAAAATTGGATGGACCTAACTTGAAAAATATTATGTTGATTGTGATTGTGTTATTAATGTCTCATACAATGTTAACGTCAATGGTCTCAGATGTTCATATTTCCTATATGACAAATATGTAATGTAATATTGTTAATGGTCTTAGATGTTCATAAAGATAAATAATGTCCCTCGTGTTTTAATTAATGAGTGATAATATCTCTAAGCCCCCTAAAAAAATAGACTTGTAAGCATGCTATATGATTAAGTTGTTAATCCTAAAATATATAAGTGTTTTGGAAATCAGGAGACATAAGAATTAACATGTACAATATTATTGTTGTTTTAGAGGATCCTACTCTATATGATGTGTATCATAGGTATTGTTTGGGTAGTAATATTATATAATATTAAGTACGTTTTATGACTTATGGAATTAAAAATAATTTTGATTTCATTGCTAACACTATAGATCCTAAGGGATCACAAAAAAAAGGGTTGTTGCCTGGAGTAATTTATTTGTAGTGGCATATGATTAGGGGTAGATTTAAAATTTGCGTCAAGGGGGACAAGAAAATAGTGAATTTAGTTTAAATAATTAATTGGATTCAAACCTATTATTTAAATTAGGATTTAGCTAATTTGAGAATGTTCAAGTAAATTAGGTTTCTAACGTCCCTAATTACGAGATTTACTTAATTTGTACAAATTTGAAGGAAAAAAGTAATTAACTTAATTTATTAACATTGTTATTTGGACTAGTGCCTAAATTGACATTTTTATTGTGTAAATGAGATGTACAAATAATAGACTAATTAAATATCAATAGCAAATAATTAATTGGATTAATTAAATGGAGAAATAATATTGAAGGAACGAATTAATTAATTATGCCTATTATTTTGTAGCATGTGATGTACAAATAATGTGCTATTAATTAATTAATGAGTGAACAAATTGGATGGGAGCAAAATGAGCTTCAAGCCCATGAAAATTTCGGCTTTAGAGAGGAGTATGACATTTTTGTAAATTGACTAAACTAATGGAGAGGACTAGACTTGGAGAGAAAATATGTTGACTTGGTGAACAAAATGTGGATGTAAATTTATTGAATAGAACCATGCTTCAATACTCCAACAAATTGATAAATTACGATATATTCTCATCTAAAATTTATACATGTGATCTCATGCATCCATTGAAGAAATGACAAATTGTTAATTTCATAATAGAAGTGCTCTCTCATGTGAGGTCTATTTAAACTATCACCTTCTCTACCCTCTCTCCTCACCACATTTCTCGTCTTCACTCTAACTCTGCTCTCGGCCCCCCTCTTGGCCGAACCGGTTGGAGCCAATGCTGAATCCAACAGTGGCCGCCGACCCCTTGTTTTGCTGGGTCTCCACCTAATCTGCTTAGTTGGCTTCCCATCCAGCCAATCCTCTCTTCTCCTTGTTTTTTGGTCTAAATCCGAACCCGCACTCCCCTCCTAGCTGCACCCACCACCAAGGCCGATCAGCTAATAGAGGACCGCTGTGACCCCTCCCTCTTGTTTTATTTCTCCTTTGCACATGTGTTGAGCCTTTGACCTCTTGATCCATTAAAAGTGTTTGAAGAGAAGAGTTGGTGATTACCTCTACCATGGCAAAACAACTTCCAACTCCACCTGGGTCCTCATTCTAGAGTATAAATCTATTGTATATTGTATTTCTATGTGTTTCAAGTTCATTCTAGAGTAGATTCTTGCAATGCAAGCAATAATTCTTATGCAATTTAAAAATTAATTAATATTATCTTGTCAATTCAATTTAAAAATTCATATGCAATTTTCATGTATATCATTTGAAATTTTGTAAGTACCATCAATATTGGTTCGGTAGATTCAAATTTTTTATTTTTGATAACATTTCAGCTGCTGAATTTATTTATTTTTGTTAAAATATTCAGACATGATTATCATGCAAGTGCCATGCATTTTTATCATATGAGGCCGATCGAGAAGTTTATTTCCTATGGACCGGACTAACAAATAATAAAAAAAGTTAGTGATAAGTGATAGATATTACTAGAACAATACATAGGAACCACACTACAAATGATACATAAATTAACCTTTGCTTCCCCAACAAAAATGAAAGAAAAAAATTAGTGGCCAGTGATAGATATTACTAAAACAAAACAAAATTAACTCCCGCGGTCACATGTTGTAGCTCAGGAGGCAGGTGAAGCTGTGTATTGTTCGCTACTTTGAGGTATATAAGCTTTGGCATGACCCCTTGTGCAACCGTTAATTCCTTCATTCTAGAACTAGTTAGTTCAACTAGTTCCAAGTGTTGTAGCACAGGGAATCCTTCTGAACAGATTATTGGACCCACGTATGCGACAGCAAACACACCCAATAAGCAAAGTTTCTTTAGGCTCTTTAACTTTCCAAGTTCTGGCATTGGATTCTGACCAAGTTGAGACTCTATAAGTGTCAATTTAACAAGGTGAGGTGGAAATAAGCTAGCATGTAAGGTGACATTACAAGCCCAACTTCCACTCAAGATTAAAGATCGTAAATTCTCATATTTTGGGAGCGCTTTTGGGTAAACAATCTCCACTGGGAGATTATGGGCCATTTTTGAGCTTATCTTTAGCGACATCAAAAAATGTAGTGTTTTAAGTAAATTGGTAATTGTAACCCAATTCTCAACCTCACAAATAGCTAATTTACGCAGGTTGTTTAAAACGGGCAACTTCCTAGCCCATGTTCTATGAGGCATTATCCATTGTAGGGTCTGGAGATTGCTTACTACCGATGTTGGTATTGGTCCGTTGAGACCTCCATTACCAAACCGTACATGCCTCAATGTACTAATTCTCCATAAGGAATCAAAATTACAATCACTGCTTCTATTGGCATCCACAAGTAGGGTTTCGAGATTCTTCATACGATGAAATGATAATGAGGAGACTTTAATTGTGCTCTTTCGAATCCCCAAATATTTTAGGTGAATCAACTCATGTGATGAATTCAATAAATATTCATGAGAATTAGAGACACCCACAAGTTCTAGAACTTTCAATAGCCTAAAATTAGAGCACTGTAAGCTCAGATTGTGCCCATCAAACATAAAAAGTAGTAAAGAACGTGTATTTGCACCTAAATATTTCATGAATCGTGCATAGTTCTCTCGGCCTTGAATTGATGCACATCGGATTTTTCTGTTGGACTTTTTGACATTTGATGCTGCTGATGCTTGTGAGAAAATCGTAACAAAGTTTTCCTGTTCGGCTTCGTGAATTGCCAAGTCACGGAGAAGATCATGTACTTGGAAGTACTTGATCGAACCATTCGAGGATCGGCTTGTTACTTGAATCAAACTCCTGAATTAATTTTGATTTACAAACAAACTGTTAGGAAATACTGACAGAATTTCAGTGATAATAAAAGTTTAAAAATCTTAACTAGACTATTTAGTTCCAAAATTGATAGATAAAGTTAATCTAGTTACTTCGTAATATGCACTGAATGAAAATATACATATTGCAGTTTTTGTACGTAGTTTTTTTGGAAAAATTATGCACATTGCAGTTTAAAGTATTAATTAGTAATTAGTCCTTCTAAGTATATTTGTCCGTCTTGTACTCCATTTCAGTCGATTTTATTGTTTGTTTTTATATACTTTTTTATTTATTACAAAAATAAATAAGAGTATATTAATTAGTAGTTAATATGAGTTAATATTCTTTGCAATTTTATTGTATAGATGCCCAATAAAAATAAGAAAAAAATATATATACCTTTTAAAAAGTTCTTCAAGACAGTCCTCTGCCATTATCTCTATTGTTGGTCTACCATTGAGTGGTATGAAACCCTCTGCTATCCACATTTGGATCAAATGTTTTGCATAAATCAAATGGTCGTCAGGAAAAGAAGCAAGATATTGAAAGCATGGCTTGAGATAATGAGGCATATCA
This sequence comes from Carex cristatella, assembly GCA_024447775.1. Lineage (NCBI taxonomy): Eukaryota > Viridiplantae > Streptophyta > Magnoliopsida > Poales > Cyperaceae > Carex > Carex cristatella. The sequence goes on along the minus strand of JAJHPF010000001.1, from coordinate 6,575,674 downwards.
TCGTAGCTCATTGCTAGAATTCGCATGCAATCTCCGCCATCTAAGTGCCAATTCATTGTTTGTAATACCCTTTCCCACGCAGAGTAGGACTGTTCTTTAGTGGAAAGGATACCACCTAATACTATCAAAGCCAAAGGTAAACCCTTACATTTCTCAGATAGTGTGTCTGCAAGCTCAAGGAGATCGCTAGGGCATTCTTCACCAGGTTCTTGATAAGGGAGAGCCTTTTTGAGAAGAAGATCTAGGCTTTTCCTATCATCTAAGAAGTTGAGTTGATATGGTGCTATTTTGGCATCTGCTGATTTTGCAACATCAATTGACCTAGTAGTAATCAGAACGCGACTCCCGTTCTTAACATCAGGCAGTACATCTTTCAGTTGATTCCACAGGTCAGCCTCCCATACATCATCTAAAATAATCAGATATCTTCTGCTACTTAAAAAACTTTTGAGCTGGATGATTAAATCTCCCACATCTTGGTTCTCCCGTACACTAATCATTTTTCTCAACAAGTCAGCTAGACTGAATTGTTGAGAGATTGATAGCATTATATGATACTCGAAATCTGCCCTAGCACTGGTTAAACAATAAAGAAGATCTACTATTAGATTGATTTTTAGCACGGTTTTTGAACAATAGTCCTCGCTGCAACTGCACTGTTATTCAGTAATTGAGTTGTTTGGATCAACTAATTATAAATCTTCAAAATCATAATTATAACAGTAGTACCAATTAATTAATAGTTGCTATACATAGCAACTTAGACTAACTATTCTTCTTCTTATTGTTGTTATTGTTGTTGTAATTGTTTTTCTCATTAATTCAAACATAAATATTTGACAAAAAAAATTCAACACTTGCCTTCTATATACCATATGTGCAAGGGTAGTCTTTCCTAGACCGCCAGGACCTACGATAGTTATAACGGCCCGCCTTCGGATTTCATCAGGATGCAACAACTTCATAATGTTCTTCTTGTCATCCTGCATGCCTACGACTTCTGTTTCATCTACTTGTTGATAAGTAGCTCTCCGAAGAGGCATGTTCACCATCTCTCCCTTGGATTTGTCTTTGAGGTCTCTGATTCCATAGTCAACCCTACTCTTAGAGATCTCTTCAAGTTCATTTTGAATGTTATCGAGCACAGTGCCAAGTTTGTGGAGGACATACACATCCAAGGGCTTGTTGCACAGCTTGTAGAGTTTTTGTAAAATGCTTGCATCTTTATTTCCAACTTTGAGAAAAAACATGTCGGATGCGTCCTCAATTCGATAGGCCACATCACGGAGCTCATTCAGCCAGTTCTTCACTCTCTCATCTTCTTTGGATTTTGAGTATGCATCTCTCATGCAGCATTGGATTCGGGTTAGCTCACGCTGAACTCGTTCGACTTTCTTCCCAACCCGACCCAAGACATGTGCTTCCTTCACTATGACCTCAGCAAGTTTGTTTAGCACAATTGTCACAGCCACCTCAGCCATTTCTCTCTCGCTCACTGTTTTGAAATGTGCATCAGCGTAAATATTAGAGGATATTATTAGGCAAAGATGATCTAACTAAATAGGCGTTCAGGTAGAAAGCAAACATATACTCAGTTTATTTATTAATAATTATATATATTTCTTGGAAATAACTTGTTTAGTTTATGAAGATTCGTTCTCATCCATATATACCTCTTTATTTATTAAAATGGCCGCCACTTGATGCATACAATAAGAGAAATTAAAACAAGTAATTAAGAAATGTCACGTTCGTGTGGAGCACAATATACGAACCATTATCTGTTCCCCTCCATAGAATAAGAGGGCACGTCTCTGACCGAATCGGCCGATTTTACAAGACATAATTAGGATACTATTAGTTATGTTATCAAATCCTACAGATCTAGTTTCCCAAGAGTCAATTAATCAATAATTAGAACTATTTAAGACAATTTACAGCGATCCTAAGTCAGGTAATTTGAACCATAAGAAAATATATAGGAGCTACAATCAAAAGAGATCGGAGCCCTAAATCAGATGCAGGTTGTTGTAACTCAATCAAAAGTTATATATAGCATCATATTTAATTGTTCGATATATATAACTAAATATATTTTAAACAAAAACAGAACTATAAATAGATATAATTTAAATATTGTACCCTAAATATAAACCGAATTAGTTGTTACCAATTAAGTTACTGAGGAAAACAATAGGAAGACATACAATTGGTTCCAGGAGGCGAGACCAAACCAACTAAGAAGCTTCCCGTAGATAATTGGTTTTTGGCTTTGGGACCTTGAGAGAATATAGATGTTTGTGTGTGTAGATATATATGTTTGAGACTTCAATGATTAACAAAAAAAATCAATTAAGAAACGAATGGTTGTGTGAATGGATGTGTGAAAATAATTTTGACGAGTCTTACTGATAATTAAGTTAAATAAAAAAAATGAAGAAATGAGACTCCAATGATTAGCAGTTCTTTGAGAAAGTCAAAATAATACTTGACGAGTCTTACTGAAAATTAAGTAAAAAAAAAAAAAAAAAAGGCAGACAAGTAGGAACACTGGACTTTGACGAATCCAGCCAAAATAAAGTTCATACCTTAATTCCTAGTTCACTTCAAGGGCATGCATGACGGGTTCCACTGGGGCTCCCAATATCGTTGAAAATTTTGGTCCTGAATTTTTCTTTATTTCATGACGATTCTGTCTTTGACCAATTGACAACTGTCGGCCAGTTATATATTTTTTAATGACATAGCTAATTGATATAATATGTAATTAGTTAGTATCTATGGAAGCATTCAACTCAAACCCAACAAACCATGTGATGCAAACAGCTAAAAAAGTGCTCTATAATTGATAGGAATCTTGCACCACCAAATTACTTATTATCTTAGGCAATTTATCAAACAACTCAAAAGCCTTTTTTTTTTTTTTCCTTTTCACCTAAAACCCAAATCAATTTTACATGATTCAAATTCAAATAACAAAAAATTATGTGTAGCAGCAACTGAATTAATGTATATCGATCTTTCGATATTATTGTGGACATGTGTTTAAAGAATAATTATAAAATTGTCACGTAGTTTAATTCGAAGATATTAGTATAATTAATTTGACAAATGAAAATAAACAAAAAAAAATTCAGGACGAATGTGCAAATCACGCAAAATCTCTTTCCAACCACACATTTTTTTCACGATAATTTCGTTAGAAGAAAAGCCAATTTTTTATTAGTATCCATAATTAAATAAAAATTTATATAAAATATCCATGGTTTTTTTTTTATATTTTATAAAAATGGCCAAACTACCAGAGTTAGTTTTTATTTTTTGGAAAATTCTCAAAATAAAATTTTGAAAAAAAAAACATTAAACTAAATTCTCAAAATGGGGACACTATCCGCGATGAATAATTATGTCGGTATATCCTCACGGATGCTCCCATCGCTAATAGAAAAATCACCTTTATGTTGGTATACCCTAATAACGTGAAAAAATGTGTATTTCTTTTATTACTCACTCATCATATAGTTAAAACGTATACAATAATTGGAGCATTCATATATATCTGTCTCAAAGAAGGATGCTTCTCATTTTTTTAATTGAACTAATATAGTTTTTATGTTTTGTTTTGCTATTTAGCTAAAATTTTTAATTGTACCATATTCAAATAAAAAAATAAATCACTTTTTTTTCTCTGAGAATTTCAAAATCTGCCATGTCTGTCAAATATGAAACATTTCAAAACACTATCATGGATGTGGAACATTTGAATAATCAATCTAATTTGAATTGGACCACTTTTAAAATATTATTTCTATGAGTAATAGTTTATTTCGGAGTAGATGTTATTAGGTTGATAAGTCTAATTCGATAGGTTAAGTTTTTTTTTTTTTAAAAAAGAATAAAACTTTAGTTTGATTATTTTTGTTCGATTTTAACCCAATTGATCAAATAAACACGCATAGATATGCCACCTCAAAGTGATCACAAGGGCAAAATATATAACTAGTGGGCAAAAATATTCATCATTTTTCTTTTCCATACATCGGAGTCTAGCTATCTTCTTTATTTTCAGTAGTATAATCATTAACTAATTAACTAATTCAAATCTAATATTTCAAAGTCGCTTCAGTTTATCTCCAATTGACACCACATCATAAATAATCTTTGAAGAAAGTCATAGTATAAATGGTAAGTCTAATTTTAAACAATTTGCTCCCAAAAATCATGAAGAATCTAACAAGTTGATTAATTCTAAACTATAATATAAATCTAGTAAATAGATTTCTTCTCTTCTTAAGCGCCAAGCCTCCAAAGCATCAAGTCACCTTATTAGGAACCATCCCTCTTAGGAGCATTTCAGCAAACATTTGACGTGCCTTTATTAAACTCCCAAATCTACAACAAAAAAAAAAAAAAAAAAAAAAAAAAACCATGATCAAATGTGTATAAGTAAACACATCGGGTTGGATTCCATGCTTCACCAGGACCAGTATCCTCTGCGGAGTTTTCTCCTGTGGAGCTGTGCGGAGCTGATTGAAGAGCCCAGATTTACTCTCAGCTGGTGAGTGCTCGAATGATGGAGGGGCAGTATTAATTTTGCTTTAAAATTTGTGCCAAAATCTTGTTTGGTCCGTCCGATCAAAATGAACGGACGAGATTAAAAGAACTGCACATGTGGAGCTCCGCAGGTGATGTGATTCTTGCTTCACCATAGCTCATTTCAACTCTTTAACTCATAATCCAAATCTCCAATTCTACAATAGGCGCCAATCAAGGTATTGAAAACCTCCAGTTTATAATTTCAACGAACCGGTGAAAGACATCGCTTAATGCTGTCATTATTACATCAACTGCGTATGAGAACATTTAATGGTCTGACATAGGGGAGAATATCCTATATTTAAAAGTTGTATATAGAAAAACCAAACTGTTCCGAGTGGCTGAGAATGGATTAAATCGGTGAACATGCGATAAAAAGCTGTCAAGGGGACAAATTGAGTGAAGACATTACTGTTTTGATTTCATGCAGCGCACGACTTATATGTACTTTGTATTTTGACTTTATTTTCCGTACGCCGCATGAAGTCAAAATAATAGAAAAATTATAAATCAATAAAAAATGTAAACAACAGCAAAGGTAAATGTAATAATGGCAATGAGCTTCCATAAGGGTCTTTCTTTTCGAACCAGATGAGTTAAATGCCAGTAAAATCTGACCCGACCTAAAACCTCTGGTGTCGGTGACAGAGCAGTTTTTACTTCGTGCAGCACACAGACAATAGAGTCAAAACAGCATTGTAATTGACTCGTGCGCTGAATGAATAAAAAATAGCTCTGTCAATATTTTTACCACTACAACTGACTCGAAACTTAGCCCATGCCAACCGGAAACATGATCAAATTGCCATTCCGATAGGACACGGGCAGAAATCTTAAACAAGGTTGAGACTATGATACTGGGTTACACGAAGTCATATATATTACCAGTAAAATATATAGTTACAATTAATTTACTAGTTAGTTTCTAAGTTGCTGATAACAAAATTCAGATGGGATATCCGAAATTTTTATTAACGGGTCTGAACTCTGAACCCGAACAAAACTAGCAAAATATTTTCTCATCATCCAATTTGTACAATTCATGGCTAATCACCTGTTATTTTGTTATCTATTGAACGTTCTGTACATGGGTGATTATACTTGAAATCTTCAATTTTTCGTGTTATCACATTAGAACAATTTGGTGTTCAGAGTGTCAGCTTGAAGTACATTGTTTAACTATTTAGATTTAAGAACTTAATAATTGCTGTTAAATAATTTTGAAACTGTTGATGTTAACAATTATTCTAACAGGTGTTTCTGCTTGCATAACTAGATGTGAGTACAACTCAAACTTTTTTTTTTTTTTTTTTTTTTGATTAATTCATGCCCTTGGGCCTCCAATTACACTTCATTCATTCGGTTACAATCAGAATCCACTATCTCCTAGTCTAAATCATCTGATAGGATTAACAGTATCCTTTTTCTGTATCTTCCAAAAACTATCCAAATAAAACGAAAATAACCAAGATTGGCAGTATACCTTTTTCTCTAATTTTTCAAAAACTAACAAAATCACCAAAAAGACTAAAATTGACAGAATCTATTCTAAGAACGTTGGGTAAGTGTAACCCACGTAACCTTCTCCTGTTCTTGATCCCCTTCTTGCCAGTTTGTCAGCCTCCCCATTGTAATCTCTCCCTAGGTGGCAGCAGTTGAAACCTGAGTTTCCTTTGAACTTCTTCCAGATTTGAAAAATCTCACTGTGTGCTCTCCAGTCTACATCAGTGGGCGGTGTCAGAGATGTGCATGCCACTGCCAGGTTCTTGCAATCAGTGAGAAAAGTGCAAAACTGCAGTCCCAGCGAGATGACATAGTCTACTCCCTGCAGCAGTGCCGTGGCCTCTGCTTGCAAAGGGCAACAGACTAGCACCCTTGCTGTTTTGTAGGCCATTAGCGACCCTTCTCTCTGTATCAGGAACCCAATTCCCCCCAACCAACCAGAAATCCAAGACCCGTCCACTTGACATATCACTGGGTAATGATCAGATTGACTAGCAGAGTTACCTGGCTGTGCAATTTTGCATAAGGTCAATGAGTCTGCCAACATCATCTCCGTTCGAATGAGCGAGGTATATGTAGTGAAAGCTTTAAAGGTTGGATTTTTTGCTTGAAAGGCCTGATCATTTCTGCACAGCCATATAGCCCACAGCGATACTGCCACTTCTTGCCAAAGTTCAGCGGGTACCAGATCCATCAATGTTGTCATTGTTTCTGTTATAGACTGGCTGAATTGGTCCGTTCTAATCGCGAGAGACCCCGCCAGCCAGCATGCTCTAGAAAAATGGCATTGGAAGCCCATGTGCATGACATCTTCATCAGCCTGACCACACATTTGACATGTTGGGTCACCCCTTCGCAATCTGATAGTCATGATTTTATTTAAAGGAATTGCACCGTGAACAAGTTTCCAGAGAAATAAAGTACAACTCAAACTTTTACAAGAGGAAAAAGTAGCAAAATCGGCTCAACTTTTACAAGATAAATGATCCATTTTTACTCGGGACTTTTTGCTTTGAGACTATTATTGGGCCATTGTTGGGCTTTTCACCTATCAGTTACTATTCTTATGAAACATGTATTTTTTCTCTACAAAAATAAAGAAAACGTTGGGACAAAGGATACATTCTTATTTGGACTCATACCTTTGAGACTATTATTGGGCCGTGATTGGGCATTTGGCCCATGAACTCAAGATCGTATTTCCTGAGATAACATAATATTTGAATTTAGATCCGGACTGCCCGAACTGACTGCGCCGCGCCCCTTTAATATTCGTGTGAAAGCAGATCGGACGGTCCTGATATTACCACAGGTGATTTGAATTCCATGTCTTCTTCCTTCCAATTTATAAAATACGTTATTACCGTTCTATCCTTGTTTTTTCTTCCTCAATTACACACATGGTTCGTAAACTCGGCCGATTCCGAGTCAACTCGGAATTGCGCCGGTCCGAGCCGAGTTAGGGCTGAGTTCCTCGCCTGTGCGAGTTTTGGAGCAAAACTCGGATGAACAGTGTCTGACTCGGCCGAGTCAACCGAGTTTCTGGCTGAGTCAACCGAGTTTCTGGCCGAGTTAGGCCGAGTTTGGCTTAGGGTTCCAGGTTCTCAAGTAATCAGAGGGAAAACAGAAAAAAAAAAAAAAAAAAAAAGAGAAAAGCAACCCAAATCAAAGAGAGAGAGAGAGATATAACCTGAGACGATTTTTATGTTAAAATTAGTGGAATTGGTGCTAAATCAGATTAATCGGGCGAGTCTTGTACGAAACTCGAAAAATCGATCAACTTGCGTGCTTGTTTTCTTTCTGATTTTTACGTGAATTGAAGCAGCATCGGTCGAAGGAGAAATTTGGATTTTTTTACAACCATAGTAGAAATGATTTGGGGAAATCGCGTCTCAGAGCAAAGAAGAAGAAGGTTAAATCCTTATATAATATTGTATAGACTTGGTGTATAAAGGTTGTATTGTTTTATTTTGAAAATATAACATGGTTTACAATGGACCATGTCCAGACCAACTATAAAAGTAGAGGAGTTGGAATCATTTCTTTTCTTTTTGAATTAGCGGATGACCTGTACAATGTGAAATTCACATATTGACTATTGACCACTACTACTTATTTTTTTGTTTATACCAAACTTAGCTAATAATAAGCACTGATGTATTTAATTTAATATGATTTATGCTATTTTAATATTGATTATGCTATTAAATAGACAGTGATTTACTTTATTATTATTTTTATTTGACTAAAGTTAACGGTGGATATATTGTTGATAATAGTAATTTTATTTATTTATTTTATATATTAAGTTTTTTATTTTATTTTATTTTATTTTGACTTAACAAAAATAAAATATTAAATGTGTATAACATAAAATATATTTTTTGAAGATAAATTAATGCATACAAAATAAAATATGAAAATGTGAAAAAATGTGTTTAATTTGTAAGTATTACATTATATAATTATATTATTAGTTAATTATTTAAGTTAACATAGTTTTATTACAAAAAAAATTTATCAATTTTTTCTATGTTTTGGGTCTTTGGCTACAAAACAGACTTTCTGCCAAAAATATCCGAGTTTCCGAGTCAACTCGGCCGATTCCGGCCGATTTCTCCGATTCCGATTCTGATTCCGAGTTTCAGAACCATGATTATACAGCAATTGCTCGACAGATTGCTCTAGAGAAAGAGAGAGAAAAATGAAAACCTTTCTAAGACTAATGAGGAACTCAAACAAGAATCAACATACCAAGGAATGGAGAAGCATCTTTTCTCGCTTCATGCACCACTCATGGAATGGGTGATAAGAGAGAGAGGCCTTACAAGGTAACAGAGCATCACTACTCTTACCTCCTGGAACTTACCAGTAAATGCCACGGCTTCCTCGTGCTGAGGAACTCTTCCAAACTATTCCGAAATCATAGCAAAACGAGTTACTCTAGAACAAATTAATCATGTCCTGTTTGGGTAACCACAATATCAAAATTTCTTGTTCATACAGAACAAACAATGCAAAAAATGTCGTTACCTATATCTCCATTTGTATATCATAGTTTAATATGTCAACATTTGCCACCTAGTCATAGAGAGAATATACCTCGCCATGCATGCTACCAACCATGATATAGATTAGTTGTCGAAGCTGTTCGATGAAATGCTAAGTGCCGAGGTAGAACCAAACGAGGTCACCTTTTGCATTTTAGCAAAAGCCTATGTCATGGCCCAGTTTTACACTGTTGCAGAAAGTTGGGTTCGTTGGATGCTCTTATAATGTTATATGCCAGTCTTAACAAGGTTAAAGAAATAGATCGAACTTGGAAGTCAGTACAACAGTTGCCTCATTTTGGTACCAAAGAGTTACTTGTTAGCAATAGAGGCATTTGGAAAAGTCGGGTCAGTCTCTATTGTAGAGGAAATTTGAGCCAAATTGAGAGGTTTAAAAAGATAGATCAAACAAACAAGTACAATTCAATCTTGTCAGTTTATTGCCGGTACGGGATCATAGAAAAAGCAATGGTGATGTGCAAGGCGATGGATGCAAATGGGTGGATACCAAATGCAATTACTTACCTCCATTTGACACTGGGTTATCTGAAAGAGGATGATGCAATAATAACACTAAAAAAGGGAAAATTGAAACCTTTAACCAAGAGAATGATGCAATCAGCTTCGTGGATAGAAAGCAGTAGAGAAATAAATATAATAATGATGATCAACATAAAAAAGTAAAGTTCAAGTCCTTGGAATCAAACCATGATGTCTTACTTATTACAATTTACGACCATCCCCAAGCGGTAATACTAAAAATTGTTGACTGCATGCCAACAGAGAACTATATAAAATTACCAGAAAAAGAAAACAAAACGAAAGCAACAGTACCAAAACAATACGTCCAAGAGTACATAATAAAATATAATGCAAAAGTAAAAGTGTGATAACGATCACAGACACACAAAGTTACACAAACACACAAACAAGCATTGAACACAAATAAGCAGAGAATATAAGAACCATAAAACTTGTAATGCTTTAACCAACTTATTTAATTTGAAGAACCAGCAGAGGCCATAAATCTGCAGCGTATGCCTTCACCATGAAAGAGGGAAGAACATCAAGTCTGAAATGAATTAATAAATAAAAGGTTTCATATATTAGCACATCATGTATATCAAATATATTCTGATATAACATTGCACACAATATCCAATCACTTTCTAACAGATGTGTGCTTACTAATTACTAGATTCATTTCTTCCTTCCAACCGACCTCTACTTTAGTGCACATCATGTATATCAAATATATTAGCACATCAAGCCTAAAATGATTTAATAAAAAGAGGTTTCATTATTAGCGCATCATGTATATCAACTATATTCTGATATAACATTGCACCATAGAAGGAAAAATCGGAATCGGAATCGGAATTGGACTTTTGGCTTGGGGATCCGAATTGGATGAATCGGTCAAAATCGGCCGAATCGGATCGGAAACTCAGACTTTTTTGCTAGAATCTCGTTTTAAACTAGAAAAATAGAAAAAAAATTGATAATAAAATAATTTGTCAAGTCTCACTCAAATACAAAATATAGTTGTCCAGAAGTGAATTTGTCAAGTTTCTCACTGAAATAATTTAGTGAATTTGTAAAAAAATAATTTATCAAGTTTCTCACTCAAATATAAAATATAGTTGTCAAGTTGTCCATAACCAAAATAATTTGTCTAACATATGTTTCTCACTCAAATACAAAATATATATCTACAAGTATGCCTTCTAGTAACAAAAGATGTAGTGGTATTGTTTGTTGTTGGTAGAGGAGAGGCTTGTGTTCGAATCACGTGCACCCAAAATTTTTTTTGTTTTCTGTAGAGTGCATTTCACCTCATTTCAGTAAAATAGGACCATTCCGGCCGGAATTTGACCGAAATGGCTGAAATTTGACTGGAATCAACAAATACCGGGTAAATCAGACTGCAATCGGATCGGCTCCGGCCGATTCCAGTTCGGAACGGCCAATTTTGCAATCTATGCATTGCACACAATATCCGATCACTTTCTAACCAATGTGTGCTTACTAATTACTAGATTTATGCCTGAGTTGCACAGATGTACTCTTCGTTTTCAAATTTCTAACGGTCGATCCGAACCGTTTAACATGATTTTCATATGAATATGTACTTGCTGACCAAATTTTACATTTTTTAGAATTTTTATACTATTTTTTTAGATAGGTAGAAAATCACTTGATCTGAAAAGTCTTGACCATCCAAAAACGGTGATTTTCTACCTATCTAAAAATATAGTAAAAAAATTCTAAAAAATATAAATTTGGTCAGCAAGTACATATTCATATGGAAATCATGTTGAACGGTTCAGATCAACTGTTAAAATTTTGAAAATGAAGATATTGTACCGTAGTACGGACCCATCCGTGCTATGCATAGTACCATAGACTCACTCTATAAATATAGTTAGCTTAAAATTTCCATTTCTCAATTATTAAGACGTGAATTATACACCATTTTCAGCCATCCTGCCATTAGAGAAATTAAATTCGCATATACTCCGGTGATAGTAATGTATCCTACATTTTGAATTAGATGGATACTCTAGAGCACTGAATACCTGTTAAATTAGATGGATATTCTGGAGCTAAAGCCTGTACTATCTATAGAAGCTCATTTTCTGGCACTCCTAGTCCTTCCAGCAGCTCTGCAATATTAAGAAATTATTAAAATATGAATAAGCTTTTATCGAATAAAAAAAAAAAATACATTATAATGAAGTTAGAAGTAGGATTAGTACGAAAGAAGAAGCAATATATATATCATTACGTGGATATACAATTAAATCATTCTTGCACGAAAATTTTATTTTTTCCCATAATATTCTATTGGAACATAAAGTTGTAGAAAAATCTTAAGAAGATCGGAAAGTACTTCCATTTGTAGCTAACAGAAATGAACAATAGACTGCAATAAATATTAGGTTGAGTTATATTAATTTGAAAGAAAATGAATGAGTCTGTCAGCACAAAGTCACACAAACACTGTTAGTATTTGATAAATATTTCGGTGGAGGGAAGAGAGACACAATTCTCAAAAACTCTTTTATTATTCAAATTATCTTTTATATTTCTCTCTTCTACCTTCTTACAACAGAATACAACTCTATTTATAGCCTTAGACATGACTCTTAAAATTCGTACAGTAATTAAAAACAAAACAGAATTTAAAACAACTCAAAATGCAGAACAGTAAATTCTGACCCTTGGTTACTAAAACAGTCATAACTAATTATTGGTAACTCCAAATAACTTGAAACTTGCGCCATCAGAAACTATACTCCAAAACTCATAAAATAGACTTCTCATTTTCCTAGAATGATCTAGAATTGCCCTTTTAAATTCACTCATTAAACAGCCTCAAAATTTGTCCACTGTGCAGTCACGAATTTAATAGCAAATTAAGTTTATTCATCAACAAACACAAGGCGCCTCTGCTTTTGAAATTAATAAAATAAAATCACTTCAAAAAAATCAATATATGCTTTATTCTTCTTTAACCAATGAAAACAATATATGCTTTAATTACCTGATGGAAGTTTTCCATTTATATCTTGACCTTTAGTCTCTTCAAGCTTAGGACAATACTGAATATGGACTTCCTGTAGAGATGCAAGAAACTGAAGTCCCCCTAGCAACTGTAACTTGACACAGCATTTCAAATGCAGCATTGATAGTGATTTAAGATTCTGGAGCCCCTCTAGGGACTGTAACTTGTAACAGAATTCCAAATGCAGCTTTGATAGATATTTAAGATTCTGGAGCGACCCTAGCGACTGTAAGTTGTGACATCTCAGCAAATGCAGTTCTAATAGAGATTGAAGATTCTCAAGCCCCTCTAGGGACTGTAACTTGTAACAGGATTCCAAATGCAGCTTTGATAAATATTTAAGATTCTGGAGCGACCCTAGCGACTGTAAGTTGTGACAGCTCATCAAATGCAGTTCTAATAGAGATTGAAGATTCTCAAGCCCCTCTAGGGACTGTAACTTGTAACAGAATTCCAAATGCAGCTTTGATAGATATTTAAGATTCTGGAGCGACCCTAGCGACTGTAAGTTGTGACAGCTCATCAAATGCAGTTCTAATAGAGATTTAAGGTTGCTTGTGACCTCAGCTGGAATAGATACCAAATTATGGCAATGATGTATAGTCAAAGTTTCAAGGGAAGTGAGGTTTTGCAAGCAGCTGGGAATTGAGTTTTCAAGGTCCCCACAATCTGTCAGTTTGAGGCCCTTGACAGAGGGTGGTAAGACCATAGAATTTGGGCTTCTAAGTTTAGGGCACTCATAAATTATCAGCAGCTCAAGTGATTCAAATCCTCCAAATGATTCCACTGACAGTGATTCTAGATTCTTGCAACTTCTTATCTCAATATGCTTTAGCGCTGGAAGGTGGTTTGGCTCCAACAAATTCTGAAAATTTTCTAGTTGGGATAACCCTATAATGACTAATTTAGTGATGAAACAAGGGAGGTGTGAGATAGTTGAGACCTTCATACAAGAATGAAACTCCACTACTGTTAAATTTGGCAAAAACTCTTCGTTCAACCAACTTGGTGATAAATTTCTATCTCTATAGCCATCGATTTTCAACTCTTTGAGATTATGATGTGGACATAAACCATCAAGCACCTCATTATCACTATCATGTTCTCCATAATAATTAAGGCGACGATCATCCGACCGTTCATTGATAATTGTTCGACCAGGCAACCATTTCAAGTTCAAACGATTAATGAATGGCTTATTGTTCAGTTGTGCTTTCTGAGCATCTTCTTTGCTGGGAACAAATTTGAGACCGGTTATACAAAGAGATCCATTGAGTTTGGAAAAGTTCTGTAAGATCTCAATTTTCTTATTACCTTTCAAGTGAACTGTCAGGTAGTTCGATTGGATTGCTTTGAAAATATTTTCAAAACGTTCTAAATTAACCAAATTGTTGAATCCTTCCGGAAAAAGTTCATTCTTTGAGCAATCCATCATGTTTAGATACTGGAGGTTGTAAATGTCACAAATGGACTCCGGCAATGTTTTAACATTTGTGCCAGAAATATCCAGAAACTGAAGATGCTTTAGTTTTCCAATGTTTTTGGGTAGCTTATAAATTTTGCATCTTGCAAGAGATAATGATTGAATATTTTTTAGCACATCGCACCAGCCTTCCATTCGAAGGATGGGAAAACTGTTGGAACATACTTTTAGAGAGAGCAATTTCTTATAGTTGTACAACTCCTTTTGCTCCACCAAGACTACATTATTTTGAAATACTGATGCATGCCTTATATAAAGAGAGACTTTCTGTTCAGAATGCCAATTGTCTAGGCAAAAGCACTCATCTTTTGTTAAAGATAGGCACACATCATGCATCAGATCATGAATCACATATTTATCTTCATCTTCAAATACCCATTGTGTAGCCCTTTTTTGGAAAAATCCTCTCCTTACAAGCTCATCAAAGTAACCGTTTGCCAGAGTTCTCGATTCTTTGTGGTTATCTAGAGGTATAAAACCTTGCATGATCCAAAACTCTGTTAACTCATTTTGGGTGAATTCAAAATCCTTGGGATAGAGTGAGCAAAACGAGAAACATTTTTTCAGATAAGTGGGTAAATATTGATAGCTCAATTGAAGTACAGGAAGTACATCATGTTCCTCTTTTTGTAATTCCCACATTTTACTTTCTTTGATATTCCTCCAGTGTTCAACACTTGAGTTGTTTTTCAAAGCACCTCCGATTGTTATGGCAGCAAGAGGAGATCCTTTTAGCTTTTTACAAATTTCCTTACCAATAATCTCCAATTCTGGATTAATATTGTTTGATTTGACAACCGAATCAAATGCACAGCTCTTAAAGAACTCCCAGTAAATATGCTCTTCTAAACCCTCCAAATTTATAACACCTCTGGAGCCTATACTCCTGCCTGAAATTTCCACACATTCAAGAGACCTAGTTGTCACCAGCACTACACTTCCCTCAGATGCTTCTTTCATTGGTGCAAAAACACGTTGCCAGTCCTTGCTCCAAACATCATCAAGAACTAGCAAAAATTTCTTGGAATTTAATTCCTTTTGTAAAGCCTTTTGCATTTCATTTAAATTAGTAAGATTGCACTCTTTTTTAGTGGCACTCTCAATCATTTCTTTAGTTAACCTTACCAAATCGAAATTCTCAGAGACGCAAACCCACATAATTGGATCGAAGTACGACTCCACAATTTCATCATTGCAAACCATTTGAGCAAGAGTAGTTTTCCCGACACCTCCCATGCCTACTATAGGTAAAATAGATACATTATATTTCTTATCCATTCTGCTGCTACACTCTCCAATATCTAAACTAGACACGCTTCCTCTTTCCGCTCTCTTCCTTTTACCAGATCTAGAACTGGGAACTCCCATTAAACCGATCACATCCTTCAACTCTTCATCACGCCCATACAAATTATTTGTATCAAGAAATGTGGTTGTAATTGGTCTAGCAATTCGGCTAAATTGGTTGGGATTTTCTGGTATACCACGACTGTCACAGATTCCTTCCATGTCATTATAGACATTATTAAGCCTATCAAGAACCCTTTTTACTTCATTTGGAAAATTGCCCATCCAGTTCTGAAAAAATTGAGTACATGGAAAATGCTTTTCGACTTTATGCTTCAAACTTTGGTACTGCAATTCAGCAACTATGCTTTCGGCTTCATAGATGGCATCTTTTAGCAGGGAAAGATACTCATCTATTGGGTTGTATTTAGGTAGTCGCCAGCATTCAGCTCTCTCAATTAGGAGCTGTGCCTTAGGCAGTGCTGCATGAAGTTCTGAGAGGTAACTATCGACATTGTTTCTAGTACGCCAAGAATCAAAAGCAGCTTGACCAATGGCTGATACCAAAAATTCGAGTGCTTTATCCCACCAGATCATTCTCTCCTGTTACAGTTATCAACCACAAGAGAAGAATTATATAAGTAGTTAAATAAGAAGCAAAAGTTTTTATTTTTATTTTTTTCCACCTTTGCAATGATTTGAAGCAAAAGAAGTTGCTTTTATATTAAAAAGAGGAACAAATGGAATTTTTCCTATCAAATTAAACGAAGGGGAATAACAGAGATCTGCAAGCTTTAGCCTTTTATTTTCTTATGCTGAAAGGAAGAAACACTACAGAATAAAAGTTAGGATCATCATTATGAAAATCAGAATCGGAATTGGGTGAATAAGTTGATCATGGAATCATAATTGGCCGAATCAGATAGGGAACTCCTATGTTTTAAAAAAGAAAAACTTGTTTGCTAATAAAAGAAAGATAATTTGTTTAAAAATTATATTAGCTCAAAAACTTAAACTCAAATAATACATTAAAATAATAAATTCAAACATAGGTAGCCTATAATGAATTATCACACAGAGTAAAAAACCAAACAATAATAAAATATTACATATTTGATTAAAGATAAATTTAAAATGCATATCAATATTTTTTTATAAAAATTGATTATTTAAAATTACAACCTGATAACACTTGTTTATTATCTTAGTTTTTACAGAAAAAATAGAAAATGTTATATACATATAAAATTAAATACGTTGGAGAATACAAGTTACAATTTTTTTTTGTTTGCAACAAAAAAGAACTTCTATTTTATAAATAAAATAATTGATTTTTTTATAAAAAATTGGGCACTTGCTCATAATATATATATATATATATATATATATATATATATATATATATATATATATATATATATATATTTTTACATTAGCGCAATCGATGATGTATTTGCCAAGGTTAATTTAATTAGCAAGTTCTCTAACTCCATTGGGCCAATGACCCAGTTTACATTAAAAGGTTAAATAACATTAAAATTGAGATAACTCTAACCATTATATCGCCAAAATGGACCAAATATGCGATAAATCGGTCAAAAAGGTAACTATAATTCGGCTGATTGTTTTCAATAAGCTCCAATTTATCAGTTTTCTATACATAATTCGACTAGACGAATCAATTTCGGAGAAATCGGCTCGTCTCCGTCCAATTTCGCTCCAACTCAGTCATGTCAATTCAGAATCGGCCTATTATCTAAGACATGGTTAGGATACTATAATTTATGTGATCAAATCCTACAGATCTAATTAATCTCCCAACTGTCAATTAATCGATAATCAGAACTATTTCATATAATTTACAACGATCCAAATACAGTTTGAACCATATGAAAATAGAAGCTACAATCAAAAGATATCGGAGCCCCAAATCTCAGCACCAAGTAGCATGCGTGTGCGTGTGCGTGTGCGTGTGTGTGACTTTTATGGAAACCAATTAGCAAATTAAAATAGAAATATAAATAGATATAATTTGTTCACTAGATATAAACAGATATAATTGTTGGGAAGTTGCTTAAGAAATTAAACAAGAGAAACACATACAATTGGTTACAAGAGGCGAGACCAAATTAACCAATTAAGCAGCTTCACGTAGATATATACTTCGTTTCCGTTTCCGAGGGGATAATTGGATTTTGGCTTTGTGATCTTAAGAGAATTGCTTCTATTCTTTTGAGACTCCAATACGATAATGAAGAAATGTATAGTAGAGCACTTCTTTGGGAAAGGAAAAATAATAATTGACGAACCTTACCGAAAATTAAGTGATCAATAAAGGCGGACGTGTAGAAAATTAAGCCAAAATGAATGAAGTTAAGTGATCAATAAAGGCGGACGTGTAGAAAATTAAGCCCAAAATGATCAATAATAATGACGAACCTTACAGATAAAGAAACGTTTGTATTTTAATGAAACGTGTTTTCTCTCTACAGATAAAGAAAACGTAGGGACAATGGATACATTCTTATTTGGGCTCTTTGCTACGAGACTATTATTGGGCTGTTTTGGGCATTTGGCCCATGAACTCAAGATCGTATTCCTTTTTTTTTTTTTTTTTTGTTGTTGTTGTTGAAATTAGTAATATAAACCACCGATTTTCTATTACCAAGAAAACCATACAAACAAAGCAGTTTGGTATTGAATAATACCACTATACTGATACCTAGCCAAGAACCAACATAGGCTAACAATCTCTAGACAATATGCAAAACTAATTACAAAAACACACACACATCAAATCCGCATTGTTTACTACCTGATACAAAATTATTTCTAAACCAAGCAAACAAAAGAAAATCATTTAGTATCCCGTAGCCTTCTATTTTTCATTATCACCTGTGATAGTTAGTACTTTAGTATCCCTTAGCTCTTCCATCTCATTCGAGCTAGTCGCGGTATGAAGCATATGGATTGAATCCGGAGTATCCCCCATGAAACTGACTATTGTAGTTCCTGTCAGGTCCTTTAAATCACAAGGAAAAATAAGATTTAATTTAGGTGTTAAGTCCTGCTTTTGGTTTAGTGCCCAAAATCGAGCAACCGACATTATCTTAGCACCCAAAATCTTTATATCATGTACCTATCCATTCTGAAAAATAATCCTATTGCGATCATTCCATTACGATATTGTAACATCACGCAAAATACTTATATGAGATTAATATCTGAAAGTAAAGTACAAAATGTTTGAATATATTTTTCAATCAAATATGTTACATTTAAGAACAAGTGACATTTTTTTTAGCAAAATAATTAAGTTAATTTAAATTGAGTAAGATAAACAAATTATCTAAAATTTGATTTGGTGAAATAATACCGACTGACTTTGAAATATTCAAGTTTTATGAAAACATAAATAGGAAATTTAAGGGATTATGATTTTTAAGAATCTATAATTTAGGATAATTGTGTATATTAATTAGTAAAAGAAAACTGGATAATTGAAAGTTAATATCTTTTAATTGATTGATGGACCGTTCTTCAAAATTAGAAAGTTAAAGGGTTAAAAGGTAAAAGGAGTATTTTAATTGGAGAGGTGGGACCCGCACCCATCCTTATCCCCCTCTCTTTTCTTCTTTCCCTGCCGCCTATTCATCTCTCTTTTGTTTTGCTTTTCTTCTTTCTTCGAAAGATAACAAAGAAAGAGAGAGAGAGAGAGAGTAAGGGAGCTCTATTTGGCTTGAAAAATATCATGAATTTGATTGTTGGATTTTTGCTCCATCAATATCTCGGTGTATCTAGCACAATTAATGGGTATTTCCTTTGTTTCGGTTCTAGTTTCTCTCTTACCGATCTATGGCATGGTAACGTTGAGAATTGAGTGAGCAAACTATATTTTATTGTGATTCATGTCAGAATCGTTTGTTTGAAAGCTAGAATTAATGAACTTTCGTTTTTCCTTTTCTGTTCTTGATCATGTTTGAACCGAGTTTGGTACTGATCCCTGAATAGCACTGTATCAGTATTTTGTTATTCCTGTGAGGATGTGGATGTTGTTTTGGTCATGGTACCGAACAGTACCAGTGGGTCTTAGCCCCTGTTTTGGTTTCTATGGACCAATTCATAAGAACAAAAGTAAATAATAGTAAAATATGCTAAATATTATTGTTTTGGTAATATCCCCTTGTTAGAGGGGCATTGGTGTTGATTAAGTTATATATATAAAAGTCACAAGCATATTTGAGAATGAAAATTAATTTGAACTACAGGCCTTTAACATAGATTAGTAAATATAAATTGAGTTTGGCGGTTGAACTTAGACTTGGACCTTGATTTATTTGGACATTTGAACCGGTTGGGTAATTATTGAAAATGAAATTGGATATAATTAAAATAAAGGATTAAGGAAATAAAATTATACTAAATAACTTAAGTATAAAACAATATGAAATAAAAGGAACATATGGGATTTTAATATTATGACAGAGTTGTTTTGTTACTGATCTTGATAAGTATTGATCAATATATATATTATTCTGATATAGGTTTAATTAAGAAAGTGACTGAGGAGATTGATTCAAGAAGAACATATTGCTAGTGATTGCTTGATTACCCTACGATATCAGGTCCGAGGTTATTCAATTAGTTTGAGATTCATGACTAGGAATTAAATTGTAACTCGCGGTGCACTTTGAATATTTGATTGACTGCATTGATTGAACTGTTGCATCATATGCATAGCCCAATACAATTGAAACTGAATCACAAGTGAGTTTGTTGATTGTCATGTTGATATTGTTTATCGATTGATTGATTCTTATTTCAAATGATTGATTGAGACCATAGTGACTGAATTGATTGAATATTAAATACTGAAATCCTTGAACCTCCATAGAGTGGAGAAAAATGATTAATATATCGTAAAGTCTAGCTAGCTACTAGACTTTACTCCAGGACCCTTATGCGCATATGGTTCGAAGTTGTTTGTAATGATTAATAAAAAAAGACATTACAATGAAGTTCGAAGTTGGATTAGTACTTAAGAAGAAGCAATATATATTAAGGTGGATATGCAATTACATCATTCTTGCGTGAATTTATTTTTTTCCCATAATTTTATATATTGGAACAAAAAGTTGTAGAAAATCTTATGAAGATCGGTAAGTACTGTCATTTGTAGCTAAAAAAATGAACAATAGACTGCAATAAATATTTAGTTGAGTAATATTAATTTGAAGGAAAATGAGTGAGTCTGTCAGCACAAAGTCACACAAACACAAGGCGCCTCTGCTTTTGAAATTAATAAAATAAAATCACTTCAAAAAACTCAATATATGCTAGATTCTTCTTGAACCAATGAAAACAGTTGTTCATATCTCCGGTAAAATATGTAATTACCTGATGGAAGTTTTCCATTTATATCTTGACCTTTAGTCTCTTCAAGCTTAGGACAATACTGAATATGGACTTCCTGTAGAGATGCAAGAAACTGAAGTCCCCCTAGCAACTGTAACTTGACACAGCATTTCAAATGCAGCATTGATAGAGATTGAAGATTCTCAAGCCCCTCTAGGGACTGTAACTTGTAACAGAATTCCAAATGCAGCTTTGATAGAGATTTAAGATTCTGGAGCTCCCCTAGCGACTGTAAGTTGTGACATCTCATCAAATGCAGTTCTAATAGAGATTTAAGGTTGCTTGTGACCTCAGCTGGAATAGATACCAAATGACGGCAACGATGTATAGTCAAAGTTTCAAGGGAAGTGAGGTTTTGCAAGCAGCTGGGAATTGACTTTTCAAGGTCACCAAAAGCTCCCAGATCGAGGCCCTTGATAGAGGGTGGTAAGACCATAGCATTTGGGCTTCTCAGCTTGGGGCACTCAAAAATTATCAGCAACTCAAGCGATTCAAATCCTCCAAATGATTCCACTGACAGTGATTCTAGATTCTTGCAACTTCTTATCTCAATATGCTTTAGCGCTGGAAGGTGGTTTGGCTCCAACAAATTCTGAAAAATTTCTAGTTGGGATAACCCTATAATGACTAATTTAGTGATGAAACAAGGGAGGTGTGAGACAGTTGAGACCTCCATACAAGAATGAAACTCCACTACTGTTAAATTTGGCAAAAACTCTTCGTTCAACCAACTTGGTATAAATTTCTACCTCTGTAGCCATTGATTTTCAACTCTTTGAGATTATGATGGGGATGTAAACCATCAAGCACCTCATTATCACTATCATGTTCTCCATAATAATTAAGGCTTCGATCATCCCACCATTTCAATCTCAAACGATTAATGAAGGTTTATTGTTCAGTTGTGCTTTCTGAGCATCTTCTTTGTTGGGAACATATTTGAGACCGGTAATACAAAGAGATCCATTGAGTTTGCAAAAGTTCTTTAATATCTCAATTTTCTTATTACCATGCAAGCAAACCGTCAGATAGTTAGATTGGATTGCTTTGAAAATATTATCAAAACGTTCTAAATTAACCAAATTGTTGAATCCTTCCGGAAAAAGTTCATTCTTTGAGCAATCCATCATGTTTAGATACTGGAGGTTGTAAAGTTTACAAATGGACTCCGGCAATGTTTTAACATTTGTGCCAGAAATATCCAGAAACTGAAGATGCTTTAGGTTTCCAATGTTTTGGGGTAGCTCATCAATTTTGCATCCTGCAAGCGATAACGATCGAATATTTTTAAGCACATTGCACCAGGCTTCCATTCGAGCTATGTGAAAACTATTAGAACATACCTTTAGAGAGCAATTTCTTATATTTGTACAACTCCTTTTGCTCCACTAGGACTACATTCTTTTGAAATACTGATGCATGCCTTATATAAAGAGACACTTTCTGTTCATAATGCCAATTATCTAGGCAAAAGCACTCATCTTTTGTTAAAGATAGGCACACATCATGCATCAGATCATGAATCACATATTTATCTTCATCTTCGAATACCCATTGTGTAGCCCTTTTTTGGAAAAATCCTCTCCTTGCAAGGTCATCAAAGTAATCGTTTGCCAGATTTCTCGATTCTTTGTGCTTATCTGGAGGTAGAAAACCTTGCATGATCCAAAACTCTGTTAACTCATTTTGGATGAATTCAAAACCCTTGGGATAGAGTGAGCAAAACGAGAAACATTTTTTCAAATAAGTGGTAAATATTGATAGCTCAATTGAAGTACAGGAAGTATATCATGTTCCTCCTTTTGTAATTCCCACATTTTACTGTCTTTGATATTCCTCCAATGTTCCACACCTGAGTTGTTTTTCAAAGCACTTCCAATTGTTATGGCAGCAAGAGGAGATCCTTTTAGCCTTTTACAAATTTTCTTACCAATAACCTCCAATTCTGGATTAATATTGTTTAATTTGACAACCGGATCAAATGCACAGCTCTTAAAGAACTCCCAGTAAATATGCTCTTCTAAACCCTCCAAATTGATAACACCTCCGGAGCCTATACCCGTGCCTCGAATTTTCACACATTCAGGAGACCTAGTTGTCACTAGCACTACACTTCTTTTATATGCTCCTTGTATTGGTGCCAATACACGTTGCCAGCCCTTGCTCCAAACATCATCAAGAACTAGCAAAAATTTCTTGGCATTTAATTCCTTTTGTAAAGCCTTTTGCATTTCATTTAAATTAGGAAGATTGCACTCTTTTTAGTGGCACTCTCAATCATTTCCTTAGTTAACCTTACCAAATCGAAATTCTCAGAGACGCAAACCCACATAATTGGATCGAAGTACGACTTTACAGTTTCATCATTGCAAACCATTTGAGCAAGGGTAGTTTTCCCAACACCTCCCATGCCTACTATAGATAAAATAGATACATTATGTTTCTTATCCATTGTGCGGCTACTCTCCCCAATATCTAAACTAGACACAATTTCTCTTTCCGCTCTCTTCCTTTTACCAGATTCAGAACTGGGAACTCTCAGTAAACGGATCATTTCCTTTAACTCTTTATCACGCCCATACAAATTAGATGTATCAAGAAATGTGGTTGTAATTGGTCTAGCAGTTCGGCTAAATTGGTTGGGATTTTCTAGTATACCACGACTGTCACAAATTCGTTCCATTTCATTACAGACATTATTAAGCCTATCAAGAACCTTGTTTATTGCATTTGGGAAATTTCTCATCAAGTTTCGAAAAAATAGATTACGTGCAAAATGCATTTCGGCAATATGCTTCAAACTTGGGTACTGCAATTCAACAATTACGCTTTCGGCTTCATAGACGGAATATTTTAGGAGGAAAAGAAACTCATCTATTGGGTAGTATTTAGGTAGTCGCCAGCATTCGGCTCTCTCAATTAGGAGTTGTGCCTTTGACAGTGCCGCATGAAGTTCTGAGAGGTAACTATCGACATTGTTGCTATTACACCAAGAATCAAAAGCAGCTTGACCAATGGCTGACACCAAAAATTCGAGTACTTTATCCCACCAGATCATTCTCTCCTGTTACGGTTATCTACCAAAATGGAAGGATTATATAAGTAGTTAAATAAGAAGCAAAAGTTTTTAGTTTTTTTTCCACCTTTGCAATGAATTGAAGCAAAAGAAGTTGCTTTTATAACAAAAGGAGGAACAAATGGGATTTTCCCTATCAAACGAAGAGGAATAACAGAGATGTGCAAGCTTTTTTCCTTTATTTTTTATGCTGAAAG
>JAJHPF010000001.1:6403986-6551199 GCA_024447775.1 Carex cristatella | reverse complement strand
TCTCTCATCATCAACTTGAAGATATGTTTTCGAGGAATCAATTTTATGTTCAATAGCAAGTTTATTAATAATATGCATCGCGTTAGGATCTTCCGCAATGAATTTTATCATCTTTCTGATAGATCCAAATACTTCACGCAAATCATCCCAAATAAAGTATAATAATCTATTGAACAACCCCCTGACAACGCAATGCAACTTGATTGTCCCAACACCAGAAGTCAATCCATCGAAAATTTTCTCATAATTAAACCCACCCAATAATATTTCACTTGTAAATACAAGTACCTTTTTAGGAAGTTCCCAATTGTCTTTCCATCTCTGTATTTTTTCTGTTATCTCATCCCAAGGGTTTATGATCTTTATACCAATTATTCTTCTGACCAAATTAAAACCATTATCAATGAAGTGTGCTGTAACACATACATACGGAATGGGGAATTCTCCTGCTAGGTGGGCACTAAAGCAAACTCTTTCTTGGTGGGCTGAATTTACAAAGGTGTTCTCAATGAGATCTCTAAACCTTTGTCTCTCTATTTGATAGAAACCTAGGCACGTTGTCTTAATAGATGCCAGATCAACCGGAGTGTACAATGGCTGAAGGTTTTTTGCCCATTCTATGAACCAAGTACTTTTTACAAAATGGAATGGAAGTTCACTTGAGATTACCAGCTTAGCAAGCAACTCTACACATTTTTTCTGATCAGATGCACAACTGTTACTTCTATTCGAGTGTTCAGGATTACCTTTATCAAGGTGCCTCTTCTCTATGATGTTTTCTACGCCATCTACAGATTTACCTGCTTCACATCACAAATAATAATTTATATATTAGTGTTAAATTCTGTTTATTCCATTTTATCTAAAAAGAACTCTGTGTATTCCATTTTATGTAAAGTAAAAGTGCAATAAAAAAAAATTAATTTTTGTATAACAGAACACAAAAGTAGATTACTCTTAACTTTTTTTAACTGCAGAATATGGGAATTGACTTTGACTTGACTACTAAAAGTTCAAACAATTAAAAAACAGAACTCATGAAACAGTAATGGTTGAACAAACCCAAAATTTTAAGATCTGGGAAAAACATAGTGCTATATATCAACTATATAAGGGCATGTTTGTTTGTCACGGGATTATACGGGATGGGATTTGACGGGCTCAGGAACTAACTTTTTTATTTGTGGGAACCCATACTCATAAGTATGCACGGAAATAAATATAGAAATGTATTGAATGAGTGTTCGGTTGTACTGTGAGAATAATTGTGGGAAATCATATTTTATTTCTAAAATTGATGATATTATAATTTAAATTAAATCAAATTAAATATTTTTATAATTAAATAAGAAGTATTTAATGAACCGGGAATAAATAAAATAAGAAATATTTATAAACAAATAAAAACAATAAAAAACATAAAAATTTATAAACATTTATTAACAAAATATTTAAAATGTGCTGTAAAAAAAAAGATTTTTGTAATATTTGACTTGGTTGGAAAACTGATATAAAGTTGATTCATTCATATATTTAAAAAGAACTAATTAATAAAAGACAGGAAATTAAAGAATTATAAGAAACATCAAGCATGTCTATATAAATAAATAAGAAGCAATCCAGATCATACCACTAGCTTAGTCCCACCATTGTAATGTAAAAAATGAACAGCTGTATATATATATGGTCACCCCACGTGTGTGTGAAGGAGAGAGTTGGGAGGAGAGAGAATATGTCAAGTGTGTTTTAAAATAAAAAAAATTCAGTTATAGGCAGTGGAGGGAGAGAGAGAGGTTGGGATAAAAAAAATGCAGTCCAAGTCCGGGTTTTTTGGGCTCATAAAATTGCACTAAATTGAGTGAGGTTGGGAACAACTCGTAGGAATATTTTGAGAAAAAAATTGGGCTGCCGAACACCTCCAATGAATTATCACCCCCACCAAACCCAAACCCATATAATTCCCATATAATTTCCACTGATGTGCAGCCCAACAGGGCCTAAAAGAAAACTGGATTACTGTGGAATATCTCATCTTATCACTATTCATGAAGGAAAGCAGAAAATGCATGATATCTCATTTTATCACTATTCATAAAGGAAAGAGAAAAATGCATGAGACAAAATAAACTGTTGGAAATTTCAGAAGGATACAACGAAACAGAGAGAAGAAATTTTCTGCTCAAATTAACTTCTATTGCTTAATTCCTTCGGATACAAAGTACATCTGAATTTATAGCACTACAACAACTAAATTTGGACTATCTAAATTTAGTATCCCACTACCTAACCTCCTGTTACAATACTACCATATTTAGGCATCCACCAAACCCACTACACAAACTAAATATAGAAATAACTAACCCCACTACACACACTAATTCTGTCTAGAGTAATTAAGGAAACCACTAACTCAACTACATGCTAAAAATACATCACAATATATTTTTATCCAGATCTCTAAATCTAGAATATTCTGACTCTAATTTTGTATCAATATTCAACACTCCCCCTTGATACAAAATTTCCAACTCCAAGTTTCAACATCTTCTTCTTCTGAGTCATTATTCTAGATATTCGTATCCTAATTATCATCCTCACATGTCAGTTTCACCTCTTCTATCTGCTCCTTAGTCTCTTCGATAGTAGCTACCTGAGATTGTGACTCGGCTGATTCATTATCCATCGTGGATTCTTCCACATCATTATCAGCCTCCATGACCTCCTCTATGACCTCCTTTTCAACCACCTTGGGCTTTTGCTTCTTTGTCTCATATTTTGACCTCTCTTTAACCTTAGTTGTACCGGAACTTTTACTACCCAAACCCTCAGCACTTCGTGCAATGAACTGTCATTTCATAGCTTCCAATTTTCTCTGCTCCTCCTTTTGTTTCCCAGTTAGAAGCTTGCCCTCTAGCATCTTCTTCAATTGCTTCTCCTTTTCTTTCTCCTTCATTCTTGTCTTTTTCCTCCTCAGCTGGCAATGCACCATATACCATTTCTTGTACTGACACATTGGTCTTCTTTATTTTCTTCTTAGACTCCACCTTGGTCTCGGTTTCCATCTGCACATGTTTCTCATCAGATTCTGGGGCGCCAATTTCACTCCTAGGAGCTTCAGTTTCCTCCTCTGTGATTGTTGGCTCTTGCTCAAGATTGACTTCTACAATATGTAGTCTCATCAAGGAAAGTCCCTTTTCTTCTTTCTCTGCCTCCATATGTACAGGCTGGTTGAAACATGATTCTGCAATCCTCAGCACTTGTGTATCAGTAATGGTAACCAGATCCCCATCAAAATTCTTGTATTTGATCAACACATATTTTAATGAAGGAAACATCTTCGTCACAATATCTCTCAACACCTTGAAACTACATTTTTCTGGCATCTGAGCCAGCCGTATATCATGGTTGTACACCAGCTTCAACGGCCTCTGATGAATGAGCCCTAAATTCTCCACCTTGAGGGTCTTTTCATCAAACAAAATATTCCTACTCACCATGATTTTGCCACTTTCTGGACTACTGCCACCATTTTCTTTTATGTGCACTCCTAGTGTGCCCTTGCTGCTTGCATCAATCTCGCTTTCGGTGTATGCCATGAAGAGTGACGGTTGCTCATTTTCTTCTACAGCATAACTTGCTTGATTCTCCTCTCTTTGCTTCTTGTAACACTCAGATTGGTAGTGCCCAAACTTATTGCAGTAGTAGCATTGGATGCTTTTCTTGGCTTCATAGCACTCAGATTGATAGTGCCCAAACTTGTTGCAATAATAGCACTGAATGTCCTTCTTGAATTCATCATATGGTTGACTATTTTCAGAAGTGTTGGTGCTGCCTCTTTCTGTTCCTCTTCCTCCTCTGCTGGAGTTACTTCTTCCTCTGCTAAAATTGCCTCTGCCTCTGCTTCTTGACGTCTCCCTCTGCATGTAGAACGCCTTGTCGTCACCTTTATCTTCTGCCTTTGACATCCTTGCTTCATGAGTCTGCAATGATCCCATGAGTTCATCGAAGGTGTAGGTTGCTAGATCTTTGGACTCTTCAATTGCTGCAACTACATGATCAAACTTGGGTGTTAGGCTCCTTAACACCTTCGCCACCACCGTCTTCTCTTCCATGGTGTCTCCAAATGCTCGAATTTGGTTGACCACCTCTTGTACTCTTGAGAGGAAAATTTGCACGGATTCCTCCTTGTTCATCTGCAATGTTTCAAAGTCCCTGTGTAGGCCTTGAAGTTTGATTGCCATGACTCGAGAACTTCCTTGAAATGTTGTTTTCAGGGTTGTTCATGCCTCCTTTGTGCTGGTGGCTGTCGCAATTTTCAAGAAGATGGTGTCATGCACTGCTTGTTAGATAAAGAATAACGCTCTTGCATCTTTCTTCTGATTTTCTTGCTGGTTCGGATCTGGATCTGCTAGACCATTGTTAACCAACTCCCATAGGCCATGTGACTTGAACAAGGTCATCATCTTGATGCTCCAAAAAGTGTAATTCTCGCCTTTGAAGAGAGGAATTGCTGGTTGAGTTATATTCACCGTGTTGTTGCCGTTTTCTGCCACTGGAAACGTCCCAAGGTTGATCGACCTGCTCTGATACCACTTTGTTGGAAATTTCAGAAGGATACAACGAAACAGAGAGAAGAAATTTTCTGCTCAAATTAACTTCTATTGCTTAATACCTTTGGATACAAAGTACATCTGAATTTATAGCACTACAACAACTAAATTTGGACTATCTAAATTTAGTATCCCACTACCTAACCTCCTGTTACAATACTGCCATATTTAGGCATCCACTAAACCCACTACACAAACTAAATATAGAAATAACTAACCCCACTACACACACTAATTCTGTCTAGAGTAATTAAGGAAACCACTAACTCAACTACATGCTAAAAATACATCACAACATATTTTTATCCAGATCTCTAAATCTGGAATATTCTGACTCTAATTTTGTATCAATATTCAACATAAACTACAGGAACAAGTATAGGTTATAGCAGGTGACAAACAAACAAGTACTCACTACTATAAACAACTTATTAATAGAAACTATAATTTGGGTCTGAAATTTTTGTAGATTTTTAATCACAAGTAAATTGAGTAAAAAAAAGGTGTATATATATATGGATGCCATACCAACAGTGCGAGTAGATCTCAACCAATTGTTGCAGCAAACCAAGACCTTGGACATCTCTGTATCGATTGTAGATAGAAAGATCTCATTACCAATTTCTGTCACATGTTCTGTGCCTGAAGTAAGCGAGGAAGAAATTGGAATAGCAAGAATATCACGTGCCATCCTAGAAAGAATCGGGTATTCTGATTCATTATCCTTCCACCAGCTCAACACATCAAAATTTTCATCTCCCTCTTCCACCCGACTTCTTTCAAAATACTTATTCAGCTCTGGTATATGAGATAAACAGTTCAACCTGTATATTTCTGTGCTCTCACTTTGATATTCAATGTACAAACTGCAGAATAATTTATTAAAATCTTCTTTGTTGGCAAAGAACTTCCCAATGCAGCATTCAAGGAATCTTAATTGGAATCGAGGATCCAACAGGGAAGCAATTAGAATGATTTTATCACAACTAGCCAAGTACCTATCCAGTGTTGCTAGCGACCAATCAATAGCATCTTTCGTAATACCTGATAAAACAGGAGAGGCCTCTGACAGGACATCACTGATTTCAAAAACAAATTTTAGAAGTAAATTTGATGTGGGAAATTCATGGGAACAGAGCATCATAGCTGCATCATTTATTCTATTTAGAAGGCGAACAACTTCCTCCACTTCGCTCCATCTTACATTCGTGTCACTTAGAAGGCAAAGAACATTTTTATAGGTACAAGTATCATTTAAAATATTGAGATCAAAACCAAGTACTCCTTTGTCAGTAAGCACAAATTCAAATTTACGAGCAAGATTATGTTCTGCTGCAATTTCATTGAAATAGCACATTTTTTCTGGAAATTCATTCAGATCATTCATCATTTTTTCAATCTTATGTATGTCTGGTATAATTCTGGAGTAGATTATATCAGCTATTGAATAAAAACACTCCAGAATGCACTTCACGTGCAATGTTCGACTGGACTTCTCGACATTTCCAATGTAACATTTTGCAGTACATGCAAAAGCTTTTTTACCAAGTCCCAAATCATTCAGGATTTTCTCAGAATCATATGAGTCCACAAACCCAATTACTCTTTTGACCAATTCGAAATCATTATCGATAAAATGTGCTGCAACACATAAAACATGACTCCGTTCTTTTGGATTATCACACCTAGCCACACTAATGCTAACTTTAGAAGTTAGCGTGGTGATTTTCTCTATCAACTGGGCTTTCTCATTTCTATAAAAGGTGAGGCAGTCTTCCTCAACATCCCTTCGAGTTACATGACTATACAATGGTTG
The DNA here is from genome assembly GCA_024447775.1 of Carex cristatella. Classification (NCBI taxonomy): domain Eukaryota; kingdom Viridiplantae; phylum Streptophyta; class Magnoliopsida; order Poales; family Cyperaceae; genus Carex; species Carex cristatella. The sequence continues at coordinate 6,544,773 of JAJHPF010000001.1, read as the reverse complement.
AAGGAAGCTTGCAAACTCTTTCAGAAAAGGTTTCTCCACATGTTCCAACATGCTTTTGTTATCAATTACCATCTTCATAAAAAGCTCACTGTTTTTGTGCGGATCATATTCAGAAGGTTCTGTGTTTGTTTGTTGGACATATATCAAATGGTTCTCTCTGTTTTCAGAAGAGCAACTGAAACAAGGATGTCCAAGGCGTTCTACATTTGACTGGTTCTCTCCAACCTTTTCTTTCCCTTTGTTTGACATGATAATGAAATTGGAACCTGTTTCATAAGTGATGTGAATGAAAATTCTAACTACTTAGAGTGACCGAATCACATTTGATTTAATAAATTAATATGGCAAAATAAACATTTATAGTTTTACTATCATTTAGACCATGGTTCTGAAAATCGAAAGCAGAATCGGTTGGACGATCATGGAATCGGAATCGGAATCGACCAAGTCAACTCGAAAACTCAGAAAAAACATAATTAATTCAACGGTGATGTTAATACAAATATTCAAAACCAAACAGATATCCTTATGAAATTTCATATAAAATAGAAAATTACTTAATTAAGACAACTTAAGATATATGATAATAATTCAAACGAAAATAAAATATTTTAAATAAAGACAATTAAAATACATAATAATAATTATATTTCCAAAGACGGTACAAATCAATGATTCTTAACCAGTATCAAATTGAAATTTTAATTCTCCCAGCAGTAAATCGTGATAAACAACGTATCATGTCTATTCAATAACTGGTATAGACATGGTCCACTATGTACCAAGTAATATTCTCAAAATAAAACAGCATACATGTACACCATGTCTACTTAATTTTGTTTAATGCCTCAAGCTCCTCCGTTCTCAGTCGCACACCCTCTTCCTCTCCCAAATTATTTCGACTGGTTATGCACAAATACAAAATTGATTTGATTGAATCACCCAACATGGCTCTGAAAATAAGAACTGGATCGGAATTGATCGCTTAACCGGAAAGTCATAACCGGATGAATCGGCCAAATGGAATCGAAAACTCGGATTTTTGTTTGACCAAAACTTGTTTTGTAAAAATTAAGATTTATATATTTTTAAGATAAAATAGACTATTCCATAAAATAATAAAAGACTGAATAATATTTCCAAAAGAGAAATAAAATGTTTAATTTGTACTTACATTTTGATAACAATCAAATTTGTAGCCTAGTATACCCAAGTTAAACCAAAAAATAATAATAATAAACAAACCATTGTCAATAGCTGTATGCATCTCCTCATTTTATTCAAATAAAAAAAATCATGAAAGAATAATTCATTGGATCCAGATACTGAAACAGTGTAATTTTGCTTGAGATACAAGATACTGAGTGGAAATTTTGAAAACAAAATGCTTGGCCAAGTAACTCGGGTGAAAATCAGCTCGTTCATGGCCGATTCTGATATGAATTGGCCATGTTTCAGAAACATGATCTAGGCAGTAATTTGTATGTAGAGAACATTGGAAAGCACAACATCTTTCTTGATCACTAGATGTAAGTTTCCTTACTACAATAAAATCCCAGAATCAAATTAATTACAGGTATAAACTAGGAAAAAAAAATTACTGGACGTACCGCAATTTGGATTTGTAGTTTTGTACTGTGAATGTTATCTGCTCCTCGGATCTATGCTGATGCAAAAGGGCATGCATCTAGATGACAGCAGCAGAGTTCATTGAAGAGAGAGAGAGAAGCATCTTAGTTGTTGTTTCACTTGGCGTTGGGTAGATGGACTGTTTCTCTCTCTGGAAGTGAAGATTTCACATTACACTATACTGTAATTTTATAATATTATGAGACAGAGAAATAATCAGTTCTATAAAAGTAAGATAATAATAATAATAATAGGTTAAAACTAACCTGCCCATAAATAAGATCTCTCTCTCTTTAAAAAACTTGGTTTTCTTTAATGGAAAATCGGTGAGTTGCCCACTTCTCTCAAAAAAAAAAAAAATTGTATGTAGAGAACATTGGAAAGAACCATATCTTTCTTGATCACTAGATCTAAATTTCTTTACTACAATTCATATCACAGAATCAAATTATCAGTATAAACTAGCAAAAATAAAAAAGATTACTGGATGTACCGCTTGAGATTTGTACTCTGTGAATATTATCTGATCCTTGGATTTATGCTGATGCAAAAGGGCATGGATCTTGTGACAGCAACAGAGTTGAATGGAGAGAGAGATCTGCTTGGTTGCTCTGTACCATTAAAAAGAAAAGGAGATAATAAGCATCTTAACTCTTATTAGAAAAAAAAATTGTAAACTAGATATTTAAAAAAAAAGAGAGAGAAATAATAAAAAGGTATAGAGGATAAGACTAAATTAGAAAGAAAAAAAAACTACCATAACTCCTAAAACTAAAAACTTACCCTTTCATATTAATATTCTTTTTCTGTATTTCCAAATAAGCAAATCAATGACTGATTTCTTCATAAAGTGAAACTTGAACAAGCACTCTTGCCTTGGGATTTCATAATAAAAGGGTAGAGAGAGGATTAGACTAAATTAGAAAGAAAAAAAAACTACCATACCTCCTAAAACTAAAAACTTACCCTTTCATATTAATATTTTTTTTTTCCAAATAAGCAAATTAGTGACTGATTTCTTCATAGACTTGTATAAAGTGAAACTTGAACAAGCACTCTAGCCTTGGGATTTCACATAAACAGTTATTATATCATATAATGAGAAATCAGATCCAATGGGAGGCTCAAAAGTCAACACTTAATTTTAACAAAAACAGAAGAAAAGAAAATCATAATCAAATTTTAGAGTGAGTTGACCTTGCAACTGTAATCAAAGCAGAGGCGATCGACAACGGAGGAGTAGAGACAGTCAACGCGAGTCTCCACCATCGTCGATGTATATACAGAAAGGTAGGGATGCAGAGATGATCCAAATTGTGTTAATAATCTCTCTCTCTCTCTCTCTCTCTCTGTGTCTTTGGGAAAAGCTTGACAGAGCCTGAGGTTGCGAATAGTTGCTCTCTCTCTCTCTCTCTCTCGACCTTTAGAAAAAGGGTGGGAGGCAGAATGGTCCAAATTGTGTTTTATAATCTCAATCTCTCCATCCCTATCTCTTAAGCTACGCAGCGGCTACTCTCTATTTTTAAAAACATGACAGCAACCCCTCTTTCTCTTTTTAAAAAGGGAAACTTTCATGCATGTATACTCCTTGAAAATGTCAATATTAAATACATTTCTTTTTAAAATTTATAATATCATATTTACTTTTCTAAATTTCAAAAACTTACTAATTTACTCAATTTGTTGTCTTTTGTATTAAAACTCATTTTGTATTTATAAAATACTCATTTTATTCTTTATTAAAATATATATATATATATTTTTGTACAAGTAAAATGTTGAGTCATTTAATTAATCAGCTTCTGAGAGCAACTATTTTGTTTGTCTACTTGTGACACATACACAATGGCATGCATGCATATGCTTTTATTTGTGTCACAATACAAGTGAAAAAATTAATTATTTATCCTCACAATCAGTCATTTAGAAGACTAACATTTCTCTTAAACTTGCTACATATCTTATATTTTTTAATTAAAGAGTAAAATGAATTATTTGCAAATCTAGAGTTCTAATAGAAAAGGCATTAAATTGGGTAAATTGGTAAGTTGTACAAATTTAGAAAGGTAAATATGATATTATAAATTTTAGAGCAAAAAGTGAGTAATTTTGAAGTTTTTGAAGAGTATGCATGAAACTCCCCCTTTTAAAAAAACTTGGGTAGTGGGCCTAGTTGTTACCTAAGGAATCTCTCTCCCTCTTTTAAAATAAAAATGGCAGAGCAACTCTCTCACTCTCTCTGTTTTTATGTGGCGTATGCTCAGTTTTGATACCAATCGGGTCGGTAAAAATGGATGCAATTTGATCCACAAGGCCCATAAAATTATATACAATTACCAAAAGGCCCATACCATTCTAATTCTAATTTAAAAATTAATGAATAGAGCAACACAGAAAAGCCCAATAATTTATTTGTAATTCTAATTCCAATACTTTAAGCCCACTGATCAAGTCTATACGGCCCAAATTGTCCTAATATTTAATAGAGGCGCATTTTTTTAGACTATACTACTGTAGCTGATATGAAATTTGTAGTCTCCATATCCTCTGAGGTAGTAGAATATTTCTGTGTAGATCATAACGATTCGATCGGAATCCGAGTCAATTCGGTATGCATATGGTCCTTTAATATTTGTGCGAATTCTAATTCAACGGTCCAGATCTAAACACATATTGTTACCTTAATTAGGTGATATGAATTCAAATTTCTCACTAAATCTCCTCAAATAAAATCAATTCTAGTCTCAGTTTGAGTTCCGATCAGAGGATTTAAGAAAGCATCAATTATATTTCTCATTTTAAAGAGAAAAAAATCAATTTCGATCACACCTATAACTCTTTAGTGGACAGTGTGTCACAGACTCACAGTCTCGTGAGTTTGTATTCTCGGAAATACCGCACTCGGTTCATTGAGCAGCTGAATGATTAGAATTCGGTACCTATTTAAATATAGGGATCTGTTTTTTATATTCACACTACATTTAAAATACGATCTGAATTTAGTAATTGTACAGACGGTACTGGAGTGATCTGAATTCCAATCTTCTCCCAACAATTTCTTAATATGGGAGAAAAGAAAAAAAAGGTCATGTTTGGCTGTGGATTAAAGTTACTCTGGATTAAATTTCTTACTTCAAGCTAAAATGAATTAAAATAATCATGTTTGGTTAGAGTTTAGTTAGAATTTGGTGGAGTAAACTAATAAAGAAAGATGAATTATAAAATGATGTTACTCTAATTGTGGGACCCACAGGTGAAGTAACTTAATCTGGATTAACTCAAATAATACTCTATCTTACTCTTTCAAATTTACTTCTCATTTGACTTCTTAAAAGTGGATTAAAGGGTTTACTCCACTACTTACTTTACAACCAAACATGAAGGATTAACACCACCATTTTGCAGGAATTATATTTTCTTGTCTAAAAAATTAAACTTCTGGTTTCAAATTTTTGTAGCCAGAAGCTTCAAAATTTCAAATAGTATAAATAATAGTTTCATTTCAAATCAATACTGTGAATCTGTGATCTGTGCTTTCCCCAATGGACTAATTTTGGGGCTTTTGTGGGAAAAAGCTAGAACAAAGCACACCTGGTTTGGTTGTCAAATTGCACGGAGGATTCTTTTGCTATTTTCATATTTAAATTTTGTGGTTGGTTAAGTACAAACCAAAAGTCAGAACAAAATATGCATGAATTGACATCTCAATATCAAAAGCAAAATGTTTCTTTCTCAGTCCCAGAGAAAAAAGCGACAAGTCACTATTGTTCACTTTTTTTAAGACCATATTAGCCCTCTAACCAAACTTAAATAGATAATTTAAAGTTTTTAATATTTGTACTTTATATAAACTGAAATTTTAGTATTATTAAACATGACTTTTCTAATTATCTAACTCCATAAAACAAATTTAAAAATGCATATTTTTTTTCAATAATACAAAGGAACAAATTTTGACATTTGAAAATTTAAAATTCGAGAAATTATAATTTATTTTAAAATTCGAGAGGTGCAAATTTCATATATTTTTTTAAACATTTAAAAAAAAAAAAAAGTTTGGTGCCAAAATAGCTTTAGTGGTGTCTTACGCGTAGAGAACTATTTAAGGGTGCCTCATTTATTGCATGCCTCCATCTAACCCAACCTCTCTATCTCATATTATTCCTGGAACCCACTTATTCTACAGATAACATGTCGGTGACAATTCCAATTCCAATTCCAATTTCAAAATAAATAAATAAAATTAAAATCTGTGCTACTTTGTAGCAGTTTTGTAAAAAAAAAAGTCGTTTTTGGATTCATTAATCCACTGATTAGTAGTTGACAGTGATCAAATTATTACATTTATTTTTACTAATCGGATGATTATAATTGATTATTCATGATTAATCGCTCGGTGGTAATTTATCCGTCCGATGAAGATATACCGTTATTTACCCGTCGTTTTTATTTATATCCAAAAATAAATACAAATAACTAAATATGTCCAAGAAAGTTAGAAAATTTTAAACATACCCAAAACGCTTAGGAGAAATATGGGAGAAAGAGACAAAGTGAGGAGAGATAGTGTGAAATTTAATAAAATAAATTATGAGAAAATTTCGGAACCCTCCAGCCTTATATATAGACCTAAGAACTGCCCACTTAGTAGGTGGTTTCTAATAAATATTAAGAACCGCCCATGGTTTCTAATAAAATTAAAAACCGCACACTAAATAGGCATTTTCTAATAAAAATTAAGAACCGTCTACTTATTAGGCGTTTTGGGTATGTTTAAAATTTCCTAACTTTCGTGGGCGTATTTGGTTATTTGTATTTATTTTTTGGATATAAATAAAAATGGCGGGTTATTTACTACACTATTTTATAGTTTGTGAGGGATACACTTGCTTCTAAATTATAATTTCAGATCATATAAAATAACTAAAAAAATTGAGTTTGAATCGTAATCGTCGTTTATAAATTTTAAATTAGTATGAATGTTAAAGTTGTTTCAATAAAAAAAAAAAAAAAAAAAAAAAACATGAATGTTAAAGTTTTCTAATTTTAATCAGATTTATTTTCTCTATCCGACTTGATTTTCGGCAAACTCACAAAAAGGGGTTACTTTATAGATATAGATCAATTCGGTTTACAAAAATTAATTTATAAAAAAAATTAATTGCATTTATTTAATTACGTTCCAATTCAGAAAAAAAATGATAAAAAATAATAAGTAAAGCTATCTTATTATTTAAAAGTAAATGTGAATAATATATAATATTTCAAATATTATTATCATTATGATAATACATAAAATTAAGAATTCAATTTGGATAAAAACAATTTGTCTATAAATTGTAAGGTTTTATTATTATGATAATACATAAAATAATTTAACAACACACAAGGAAATATAACCATGGAGCACAAAAATATAAATTTGACCCTTGACTTGAGATATCGTAAATATATTTATTAAAATTTATTTGAGAGCGTACGATCCAAATTATCTTTTAAATTTTAATAAAATTAATGTGGTGAAGTCAAAGACTCACAGTATCCGAGTCTCCGCCATTTGAATTGTAAATTAAAAATAGATTTTTTTTTTTAAATGACCTCGTTTGTCTTTATCGTTCTATTTTTCAATTATTTTTCCTTGCTGTCATGCTGTTTCGCAAGTTTGGGAAAAAAAAAATTAAGGATTGTAAAATGTATATTTTATCCGGATTTTAATTTATATGGAAATAATATTTTTATTTTTATTTAATTGAAAAATTTTAAAGTAGTATTTTCACTCATTTAATAATTATTTAAATTATTTTTTTATGATCATTCATAAAAAAAGGTGATAAATATTTTATATACTAGTCACTAAATTAATTAATTGTTTTGTTATTTCAACTAAAAATTAAATTAACAATTATTTTGAACAGGTGAATTTGTTAATTAATTAGCTCGTTAACATAACTAACTCCATTTCACATTCAAATTAGAAAGCAATCAATCATGAATATCAAGTCATATCTCCTAATTAATTCAGAATCTCAAATTTATTTAATTCCAACCTAAAATTTCGGCGCTTGCATGTATGTCTTATTGTACCCCACCAACCGACTCTCCAACACATCCCTTTTTATTTTCTCCCATTTTTTCTCATGTTATATTTGTTTTAAAATAGAAGGCCTAATGCCCTTTTATAAGGGTGAAAACAGGTCGGATATTATCTGACTGTATTCGGATTCGTATTCGAAAATTAAATACGGATCCAATATCTGAATATCCGTGCGAATATGGATACGAATATGGTATTAAATTTTAATTATCTGTATCCGAATAGTATGATTTTTTTATGTTATTCACCATTATAATTAGATAATATTATAAATTTTGGTATTTTTAATAATATTTATATATTTTTTTAATGAATATACAATCCGATCTGTATCCGTCTAATATCCGATCCGTATTCGTATCCAGAAAAAAAAAAAAAACAGATACAAATATGATTTTACCACTATTCGAACCGTACCGTTTTCATCCCTAGATTTCATGTATACTCCTAAAAAGAAACATTAAAATTTCGTTATTTCCCCTTCTAAACTTCATAATATCATATTTAACTTTTTAAATTTCAAAAACTCACAAATTTATCCATTTACTCATCCATTCTATTAGAACTCATTTAAAATTTATAAAATACTCATATTATTGGTAATATGCATCAGTGTTATAAATTCATATATTATTTTCAAAGTTCAATGTTTAGTATAAATTTTAAATTTTAATAATAAATTGTGTTGGATCATCCAAGAAAATGATCTCTACTAATTATCTTTTTCTTTCTCTATATCTTTAATTTTCCTAAATTGAAGATACACATCTTAAGTATATATAAAGACTTATCCAACTCCTATCTTGACTGCATATTAGTGATTATATATATCCAACGTTATCAAACATGATGTGATTGATCATATTTAGTTACATTAGTAACATTTGATTACATTTAACTTTTTTTTTTTTACTTTAAGTTTGTTTAACAAAGAAAAAAATAGTAAAAATATGAAAATTTTATAAAGAAAATGTTAAAACATGTTCATGGCCACGAGATGTGACCATGTGTTGTGTTGTATTATGTTGTGTTATGTCAAGTGTTATTCCTCGATATAATCAGACTAGTTCGTGTAATGTGTTGATTATTGTTTTTCAAAATATTATGATAACATGCGAATAATATACGATACAAAACATGTAAATTACGACACTTAACCTATACGCGTTAGGTCGTAATATGATAAAACCACACTATGTTGTAACGTGTCCTGTCATGTCAATATATGTTGAAGAGGGTTTAAATGCACCGTGATTTCGTGCTCCAATTATGCTCCACGTCATTATCTCCGTTTTTAAAATCCGAACAGTCGATCCGAATCACTCAAAATAAAAAAAATATCATATTTAGTTACATTAGTAACATTTGATCATAAAAAATAAAAAATCCAAGTGTAATTAGTATTACCTTACCAAAAAAAGACAAATAAGAAGGCACAATAGAGAAACTAGTGCTGTCCCATTTGCACCCATCCCAATTTCCAATTTGCCAACCAAAAACATGCTCTAGATCATTCCCAAATTAAGGCCAAAACAAATCCTTGGTTTCAAATCTGTCAACAGCTAGCTACAACCAATAAATTATTAACACAACCACTTATCACTAGTGAGTAGCAAGAGTGTACCTAACCATCTGTCTCCTAATGCTTTGTAATATAAAATAAGTACAAGTGCTTCTGCTTGCTCTGCTTATAGAGATCTTTCATAATTTTTAATTTTAGAAATGTATTAAATATTTTGTCAAAAACAAGAAATATGGAAAAATAAATAGATATCATAATAGAAAGAATCAAATCATTGATTTGATTCTTTTAAGACATTTTTTAAGAAATTGAATTATTGATTTAGTTCTCTGTGACTAAGTATTGAGATCTATGCACAAATTTTCTTAGAAAATGCCTAAAGATATAATTTAATTTCTTCTAATATATTGGAAAAAAAATATTATATATTTCTCCTTACAGACAAAATACTTAACATATTTTTAAAGTTAAAAAATATTCTTGAGATCATTTGTGGAATTATATATTCTTTTGTTTGGGATTTTTTTTTAATATTCTTTGTCTTAATTATTTAATAATATAATGTCTTTGCTAATTGCGTGTCATCACATGCAATAATTTTTTTTAGTCACATCAAGCATCCGGACCCACAATTTTTTTATATCATGGGATGCAAATGTATAATATTTGTTAATGGGGGTTATCTAACAAATTTTATATCTCTTCGGATGCAAATTGTATTTTTTTTTTTTTTTTGGAATCCGACTCACCTCAGATAACTTTCACACAGTTTTTCAGGTGACTTTTGCACATTTAATCATGTCATAATACATGGTAGATTATGTTAGATCCAATGCTTGTACGAATTAAAATGAATATTTATTTATTTATTTTAGTTTAAAATAATTATTTTTGAAGTTCTCAAATTTGAGTATTTTAATTCGTATAATTTAAATTAAATTTAAATGCAATCGATCAAAAAATTAACATGTAACAAACAGATATTCAAAATTTTTTATCTATAACTCTGTGCCAGTAGCCGCGGTAATACAGAGGATGCAAGCGTTATCCAGAATGATTGGGCATAAAGCGTATGTAGGTGGCTTTTCAAGTCCACTGTCAAATCCCAGGGCTCATCCCTGGACAGGTGGTGGAAACTACCAAGCTGGAGTACGGTAGGGGCAGAGGGAATTTTCGGTGGAACGGTTAAATGTTTTGAGATCGGAAAGAACGCCAACAACGAAAGCACATCCAATCGAAACTCAGTTCAAATCATACACTCACTTTAGCAAGAATTTAAAATATATTCAATCAGCAAAATAATTCAGTCGGCTAGACTTGCTGGATAATTCAGTGAGCCAGTTTGCAATTATTTTGTGAGAGAATTGAATATGTAAATGATCTTCTAGATAATTCAACAGACCAAATTAGATCTGGTTCGTTGGATTATTTGGCGGACCAGATACATTTAAAATTCTTGCAAAAATGAGAGTATGATTTGAATTGAATTTGGCTGTATATGTTTTAGACAAAAATTTACAAACAGATACACTATCAAAATTAATATGAGATTTCTCATCTAATTCAAGCAATTCAAATTCATTCAAAATTCTCTAATAAATCCATTCAACCGGAGGAAAAAATAAATCAATCCTTATTCCTTCTTGACCAAGCAAAGCAACTTTAAATAAACACCCTTGAAAGTTGCTTTGTACGGAGATTGGATCACCTTTCAATATACTTTGGTTTACATCATCAAAACAAGAGCATCATAACAACACTCTCTTCATATGATGCTTGTCCCACTTGTGACTTATAAAGTTATACCGGCTGCTTCTAGTTTTAGTTTTATATTTGCAGCTTGCATTTCTTTATTAATTTTAAGACAATAAATAATTACTTTTTAGTGGATTGGAAAGATGATGATATTTTTTTATAACATGGAAGGAACTGCAATAAATATGAATTCATATCACTTATGAAATAATTTTGTTTAGATCCAGTCGGTGGGATCAGAATTCGCACGGATATTAAAGGAGTCTTGTGTATTCTAGTTTGGATCAAGTTGGTCCGGATTATAATCAAACGATTCAAATCTAAATAGAAATAGTGTCACCTAAAAAAATAAAATAAAAAAATCCCTAAAAAATTGCATATCTGATGAAGTTTCTTACCGTGTCACAGTACCATCCATTCGACAACTACGTAATATCTCATTCATAAAAAATAAAAATAAAAACATATATTTGACGTAGTTTTCTTATGTTTATATCTTATACATCATGTGACATTCTTTCTCTTCTTTTCTTTTCTCTAAAAATAACTTTTGAGAATCCTAGTTGATTTGTGATTTCATAAAGCGGACAACAGATTAAATTGTCAACCAGTTCCTTACTAATTCACAAATTAATGGCACTGAAATTTGCCATCTTTCTATTTTAAAAAAAAATTAAGTTCTTTTCTAAATAAAAAATGTGTATCTTGCACTATCGCTTTCATAATTTTGTTTTTGTAATAGTATTAATTTGCAAAAGAGTTAATTGTCCAGAAGGACCAGATGTTGACTGTTGGCTTTTGTTAGCTACTTTGAATTATTATCATTAGTGATGTTGATCAGCTCTCATGGTTTAATTTGATTTTATTGGCTCCCATAGATTCATGTAGAAAAATATATCATGTACCCAAATTTATCCCCAAATTTGTTTACCTAAATATTTATTGGTCTTACTCTGACTAGACTAGGTAAATGTGTGTCTATTGTGAGTTTAAGAACAAATAGTTTGAATATAGTCTAATTATTTATTATTTCATTGATAATTTGAATATAAATAAAAAAAATTAAATTTTGTTTGATGTAAACTTAATTAGCAGTACAAAATATATAACTTGTCATGAAGATACAGCTTAGTGACACTGTTATAGTCTTCTAATAAAAATTAATGTAGGAGTAAAGGTTCAGAGTGCATATGAGTTACAAATGAGTCAAATTTTATACGAATCTGCCTTAAATTTATGAGCTCCTGTAAAATTCATGCCACATCAAAACGGATAATTCAGTCTCATTCTTCACCCTATGATACTTTACTAGATCAAAATTGAGAGATTTATTGAGATCGAAGCTACAATATTTCTTCCTAAATATTATGAGAACTAACATATTTTTTTGGATTTATGATATTGACTATGAGTATATTATAAAATTATTATTTCAATCCTCCAAACTCAATATATAATAAAAGAACAATGATTTAGTTGAGATATAAATTCATGAATTAAATTTCAGCAAGAAGTAAATTGAAATTTCAATTTAATTAGCTGTATAGAAACAGCTCACAGCTGTGTGCACAAATAGTTGTTATAAAAAATAATAATTAAAAAAGGATAAGATTTGGGGGTTGGGGAAGCGCATTAAATGCCAACTATATCATATCTAAAAATGGTCACCATTGATATCTAATACTGCAGCAAATTACAATGCCCAAAGCAAGTTTTAAATTAGTGAATATTTTTTAAAATTGTTTATACAGATCAAACTTTGGTAGTAGCGTCAACCAGAAGTCAAAATGTTTATAAATGTTTATGAGAGCAATTTTTAAATTCATTGAAATATGTTCAAATGTCATATGATTGAGATTTAACAACTCAGATTGTTTGTTTTTATTTGAATTTGAACTTGATATAAGGTTGTAAAGCATTTTTGTTCATTAGATTTACATACAATTACAAATACTATTTTAATTATAATTTTACAATAAGCCGCCAATACTTAGAATTTTTTTTAATACGCATCCAAACATATTTTTATAGAAGAAAAAATAAACGAGAATAAGAAAATTTATTTAAAAAATCACATACATAAAATTTGAAAATAAGTAATTTTTTTTTATGAAGCGTTAAAACTATCTATAATGAAAAATAACACAATAAACTTCATAAGAATCCATGCAGAATAATATAATTTTTTTTTTTGTATAATTTCAAGAACTTGTAACTTTTAAACACAACGAATACGCTTAAATCTAATTGACCTTATTTAACAAGTTTAGATGGTTGTAATGTACATAAAACAAGTTGTTGAGTTCGATCATTTTTTTGGGGTACAATTATAACATAATAATAATAATATATTTTTTAACTATTCAAAGGCAACCCTGAGTAGATAGTTAAAAAAAAATCATCAAATCAAACAATTCTAATATTCCCAATAAAGAAAATGCAATTGTAATATATGACAAAATTACTCAAACCAAAGCTCCATTAAATTAACATTAATCAACACTGAAAACGCTAATATCCGTCGACACGAATCTTGATGTAGATCGGTCCAAATCCCACTGGAAAAACACAATTGAGACGAGTGAATAGTGATGAGTGAGGACTGAAGAAGAGTGAACTATCGGATTCTCATCCAACTGACAATGCACAGAAATCATCCAAAGTGGCCTCTATACTGTTCGCTTTGCTTTAACATTCGTGTAGATGGCAGTCGGCTCAAATCTGATCAATATCCATTGGAGAGAATCCGATAGGAAGAAGTGATTAGTGAACCGACCAACCCCCAGTCCCCCATTAACAAGGGTGCGTATCCTCTGAGATATCTCAATTTTTGCGTGACCGACGTGTCTGGTGTCTATTCGGGGGAACGTAGGGGGCCAGTATTATTTTTACTTTAAGATTCGTGCTGAACGTATTTGAACGCTTAAGATATTCCAAAAAGTCACGCAAAGTTTGAGATATCTTAGAGAATGCGAATTCCATTAACAACGCTCCTTCTGCTGTGCTAGCTGCAGTTTGCAGTCGCAGAACGCCAGAACCCAAGCAACCCCGAATTCATATTCCGAAAGTACTTTAAATTTACCTCTTAGATCCAGACCATCAGATCTGTTATCACACGATTATTGAAGTCTATGATTCAAATTAGACGGTTTATATACAAATTTTAATTTTATTTTACTTTAGAGTAGGGACTCTCAGTTCCCTCCCCATGTGACTCTCATGTGCCTCTGTCCGTTTCCCCATTTCTCATTTCATTTTCCCCCCTCTTCAATCAATCCATCTCTTCTCTTTCCCTCCATTGCTACTATCCCTCTCTCACTCCTCGAATGAGCTTGATACTACTACTACAATGAGCTTCCTCTTCTTGCTATCAACTTTACTACTACTACAATCCTACGTGACATTTGCACAAACAGGTGTTTCCTTCAATCCACCCCCAAGCTGGACCTTCCCTAATCCCCAACTCAGAGCTGCTTACATTGCACTTCAGACATGGAAGCACACTGCCATTTTCTCTGACCCGAACAATGTTACAACTAACTGGGTGGGACCCAATGTCTGCTCTTACTACGGCATTTTCTGTGCTGCTTCCCCGAGAAATCCTTCCATGTTAGTTGTCGCGGGCATTGATCTCAACCACGCCGACTTAGCCGGTTACCTTCCGGATGACCTCCCGCATGGTCTCCCCGACTTGGCCCTTTTGCATCTTAACTCAAACCGGTTTTGTGGTACCGTACCGGATTCTTTCGTACATCTTTATCTTTTACATGAACTCGATTTGAGTAACAATCGATTTGTTGGCCCGTTCCCTAAAGCCGTGCTTGCAATGCCGTCGTTGAAGTATCTTGATCTTCGGTTTAATGAGTTCGAAGGACCAATACCGAGCGAACTATTTAACCGGCCTTTAGATGCGATCCTTTTAAACTCAAATAGGTTAAGGGAACCCATCCCGGCAAACCTCGGGAACTCCCCTGCTTCGGTTGTGGTCCTTGCAAACAATGAGTTGGGTGGTTGTATTCCAAGCTCCATTGGTAAGATGGCCGAGACGCTCAATCAAATTGTGCTTATCAACGATAACCTAACCAGCTGCATTCCTCCGGAAGTTGGGTTATTGCACCGGGTTACCATTTTTGATGTTAGTTTTAACAATTTGATGGGACCTTTACCGCCTTCTATATCTGGCATGTCTGATCTTGAACAGTTGGATGTGGCCCACAACCAGCTGGTTGGGTCAATACCAGCTGCAGTTTGTGCCCTTCCCCGGCTTCGCAACTTCACTTATGCATATAATTTCTTCACCTCGGCGCCGCCAAGCTGTCCTTCGGCTTCGGATACCCGGTACAATTGCATCCCAGGGGCGCCGGTACAGCGGCCACCGGGTCAATGTGCTGCTGTAGCGGCTCACCCGTTTGAATGTGCCAAGGCACAATGCCAGGCTGGTTCACGTACGCCTAGTAGACGAGGTCCCACACCGACCCCACATAGTCCAATTGCAGCCCCTCACCGAGGCCAATTGAGACCACCTAGTTCTCCGCCACCAACCTCGTACTCACCTCCTGGAGTGTCAGCCCCACCGCCCGGTGCATCTGTGCCATCACCTCAAAACCCCTATTCACCACCCGGTTCATCTGTACCGACACCTCAAAATCCGAACTCACCACCAGGTTCGTCTGTACCGACACCTCAAAACCCGAACTCACCACCCGGTTCCTCTGTACCGACACCTCAAAACCCATACTCACCACCTGGTTCCTCTGTACCGACACCTCAAAACCCGTACTCACCACCCGGTTCATCAGTGCCATCACCCCAAAACCCGCACACACCACCCGGTTCGTCTGTACCGACACCTCAAAACCCCTACTCACCGCCCTCCTCTGTACCGACGTCACCGCCGTACCAGAACTCACCTCCTGCTGGATATCTACCGCCGGGTTCATATCTACCTTCACCACATTACCAGTACTCACCTCCTAATGTACCGACATCGTTACAAGCACCACCACCGCCTTCTTCAAGTGATGAACCAGGTGGCCGCTTGGCCCCACCACCACCTTATGACCAACCTTACCCTGGCACAGGGACCCCACCATCCTCTACTCCTTCACTTTCACCGCCTCCTTATAATAATAACCCTTCAATGCCGGGTAATCAGCATCCTCACCCTTCATCTCCTCCATCAAATGTGCCATGGAGTGCACCGCCGGGCTCTGGATCGAACCCTTCACCGCCGGGCTCTGGATCGAACCCATCACCACCATCAGATTGTGGGGAGGGTAAACCACCGAAGAATGCGCCGTCATTGCCGTTTCCACCGGTGATGGGAATATCATATGCATCTCCTCCACCACCACCTAATTATTAGTCATTGAAGTAAAATTAAAGTACCATGTAATTTTATTTTTATTTTTTGGGTTTTGTTTTCTTAGAGGTCTTGTATTATTGCTGCAATTGTTTTAATTTGTTCTTGATTTTGTAGCAATGAATTGTAATGGCAGAAAGGATACATCTCATATTCTTTTCATTTTTGTCCCATTTAATGCCTTCCTCTTGTTGTGTATTCTCATTTTATAATTTCTGTATACTAATTTTTCATTCAAACAAATTTTACAACTTCAGATTGGCATCTGATACTACATATGGTTGTAAAGGCAGAAAACATAGAAGAAAATGAAAAAAATGGAAACCCAGAAATCACTTGGGAGATGTAATTTCTGTTTTTTTTTTCCAGTGATTTCTTAGTGTTCTGGGCCTAAATAAATCTATTATTTTTGTTTTATGGGGTTTTTAATTTCTATTTCTCATTTCAAAGGCAACATCTATTCCCATTGCTCTGGCAAATATATTACCAGTAAAGGATCTTCATTAAGGTAAGATACTGGCACCATAAGGCAAAACTCCAGGAACTTTTGCTGGTAAGATACTGAAACCTTATAAGAGCAAACCCTACTACTGTTTGGCTGTTTCATTATTTGCATAGAGGACCCCATTTTCTTTTTCTTTTTTTTCCCCTTTTCAGTTCATGTGGTTAAGTAATTGCAAATTTTGTATCTTTTTGCAATTTTATAAATTGGGTCCCCAAGCAATGTGTCAGAAATCTGATTATATAGATTTCTTATTTGATTAAATATATGGTATTAATATATCAGTTGCCAGCTTCACATGTGGATCTATTAATATTTATTTATGGCAGTGCCTTAGCTTTCTTTTCAAGCTGCCACCTATTCATTCAATAAATGTACGCGGGAAACACAAAAGTTATATCACATGTTACAATTGGTACATGACAAAGGCTAGCTGTACCGACTAGTCCTTATTAAAATCAATATTTTGAGGCTGGTTTTTTTTTTTTTTTTTTTTTATTAAAATGCACAATTTTGTACTTAACATTTAATACATGTACCAGTACTTAGTGGGCCAGAGCCCAAAAGGTCATAATTTTATTTTGAATTTTGAAAAAAAAATGAAATGAAAATTATTGGTTATTCTGATTTTTCTGTCATAAAAGGGATCTAAAATGCAAATTAAAAAAATATAAAAAGGAAATAAATCAAAATGGATTAAAAAGGAATCAATATTTTTTGGCTATTTATGTTTAAAATGCCGGCATTTTTTTCCATAACCAAAAAACTAAATAATATAATATTAATAACCAAATTTTAAAAAATATTTTATCCATAACCAAACCGCCCAAACGTGGAGCGGTCTACCTTCAGACCAAACCGCCCCCTGGGGGGGAGGTCTACTTTTTTTTTTTAGGATTTGAATTTTCAATTTAAATAATGAATGTATTTTTTTGAAATTATAGATATGAAATAAATGGGTAACTTGACTAATCTGGGCCGTTGGCAAAAGGATTTTAATGCATAATTGACTTCTCAGAAATAATTTTCTCAGACACCGCTCGCAGGGGGCTGCCGCCCCCCTGCCACCCCCCGCATACTCCTAGAATCAGGCCCACATACATAACAATAACGACATGTCAGTTCAACCTGATTTCATGCATAGAAAGAGAAGTGACATGAAATCAGGTTGAACTGACATGTCGTTATTGTTATGTATGTGGGCCTGATTCTAGGAGTATGCGGGGGGTGGCAGGGGGGCGGCACCTCGCGAGCGTGTCTGAGAAAATTATTTCTGAGAAGTCAATTATGCATTAAAATCCTTTTGCCGACGGCCCAGATTAGTCAAGTTACCCATTTATTTCATATTTATAATTTCAAAAAAATACATTCATTATTTAAATTGAAAATTCAAATCCTAAAAAAAAAAAAAAGTAGACCGCCCCCCGGGGGGCGGTTTGGTCTGAAGGTAGACCGCCCCACAGGGGGGCGGTTTGATCTGCACAGTGGACCGCCCCACGTTTGGACGGTTTAGTTATGGATAAAATATTTTTTAAAATTTGGTTATTAATATTATATTATTTAGTTTTTTGGTTATGGAAAAAAATGCCGGTTTAAAATGCACAATTTGGGTACTTAACATTTAATACATGTACGTACCAGTACTTGTTGCAATTTAGTGGGCCGTAAGGTCATAATGTGATTTCAAATTTGAAAAAAAAAAATGAAATGAAAGTACTGGTTATTCTGATTTTGCTGTACCAATTAGTCCTTTCTAAAATCAATATTTTTTGGCTGCTTTTTGTTTAATGCAAAATTAATTGTGTACTGAACATTTAATACATGTACCAGTACTTGTTGCAACTTAGTGGGCCAAAAGCAGGGGTGAAAACGGAGCGGATTCGGAGCGGATAATGCTGATATCATATTCATATCCACATTTCACTAAGCGGATATGAATACGGATATGGATAGTAAACGGATATTAAAATTTAAAACCAAATCCACCTTAAACGGATACGGATACGGAGCGGATAATCCACGAATACGGATTCGAATATGGATAACAAACGGATAATTATCGGATAATTTAATAATATGAACTTTATAATACAAATATAGTTAAGTTCATTGTTTCCGGTCCTGATTAAATCAACTTACCATCTAAATATAATTAACTTAAACTGAATTTGTAATATATCAATAACAATTCTTCAAACCTAAACAGCTTAGGTATCGTAATATAATAATAATTTATTTAAAGAAGGAAGGGGATATATGTCAGACACGTGGCAAAGGAGGGAGAAACAGATGGGTGAGATTGGGTGGAGTGAAGAGCGAGATATGAGGCGGACTGGAGTGAGTATTAAATTGAATTTGAAATAAGATGTGAAGTCTGTGAATGAGAAAGTTTGTCCGGTTGGGATGGAGGTGTTAGTCCCACAATTAAGTTTGTTATTTGCGGTGGGTGCGATATAAGGGAGAGCATTGTAGACAATGCACTGGAGAAATGACCGCTAGCGAAGAGAAAATTATGTTTGGGTCCGGCTCCGGATAGTTCGGATATCCGATCCGTTTAGTTTATAGGCAAATTATCCGTATCCGAATCCGGAATTTCTCTTCTTATTGGGAAAATATCCGGCTCCATATCCGTTTAAATCCGGATTCGGATTAAAGCGCATTCGGAGCGGATATCCATCCGGATAATCCGGCTCCGTTTACACCCCTAGCCAAAAGGCCATAATTTGATTTTGAATTTTGTAATATGACCTGAAAATTATTTGTTATTCTGATTTCCAATTAACACTATATTTTTTTTGAAAAATATATTAAAAAAGGAAATAATTCAAAATGGATTAAAAGGTCTCAACACTGATAGAACACTTTAAAACCAAGCTGCTATGTTTAAAGATTAAAGAACAGGGATATTTAATAAAATTTTGATAGTTTCAATAAAGAATTTTTTTTTTTTTATGCCACTCCAAAACATAGAATTTAGGAATTTACCACTCCAAAATCTTAAATTAGCTAATTGCCACTCCAAAATCATTATATTTAGCTAATTGCCACAATTATACATATAATTCAACAAATTTCAATAATGACCAAAATACCCCTGCTGAATGACTGTATTTGTTTGCTCTTCGAATTTTTTTTCCCAAATCTAAAGTTGGTATCTTTTTCTCACCCCTTTTTCTTTCTAAAGGGTATATCTTCTTTAATCTGAGGAATATGCCTCCGTGCAACAGAGAAACTAACCCAATACCAACACAAGCTTTAATAACTCAGGAAATGTGAATCTGTCAGGAGGAACTCCATCTTCTTCCATCTGGTGATACAATGCCAAGGCAGGATAGAGGGGTGGGATTTTCAAGGAAGCAGCTATCCAATTTTACCTCCTTCTGAAGAGGATTAATGGGGCGGGCGTGAAACAAAGCAAAAAAAAAAAAAAAAAATACAATGCCATGGCCTCTTCATACGAGCCCAATTGGGTATACCCTGAAATCAAACAATTCCAAAGGAATGTGTTGGATTTATGCCTCTCAGGCATTTGGTCGAATAGGTGGTGTGCATTGCGAACGAACCCATGATCACGAAACAACTTGACGAGCCCAGAAAAGATGCTAGCTTCACGACAAAGAAGGTATATGGGGATAATCTGCCGGAGACGCTTGACATGGCTGGGACATCTGACATGGCAAAAAATAGAGGGTATAAATTGTGGGTCATCTGAGATGTGGTCTGAAGTGGACTCAAGATGAACAATGGCGGATTCTACGAATTGATTGTGGGTTAGTTGCAGAGAGGAAGGGAGGAGAGGAGTGGGAGATGGTTTTGAAGGGTAATTTGAGAATTATCAAAATACATTTTATTATACAATATTTTTCAGAAATTTTTTAATCAAATTTGTTGAATTATATGTATAATAGTGGCAATTAGCTAAATATAATGATTTTGGAGTGACAATTAGCTAATTTAAAATTTTGGGGTAGCAAATTCCTAAATTCCATGTTTTGGAGTGGCATAAAAAACAATTTCCCTTCAATAAACCATTGTAATTAATAAAGAATAAACACTGAAATTGCTTGTAATTGGTCATAAAATTAGTCTCATTGATGTGTTGACAGGAACTCAGAATGCAATCAGATCATCACTTAATAAAATAAAATTAAATTACCAGTAACTATTTTTGAACTTTCAGATAGCAAATTAATTGATTTGATTATCTATTTTTTCGAAATAAGTGCAAAGATGCCACCTGTTTCTTTTTACTGAAACCAACAGTTTCACAACTATATAGAAATATAACTAATTTATTACACTATACATATAATATAATTATGTATATGTCATCTCTTTTTCCATGGCTTAATGGCTATGGAACAAAATTAATATCCTATAACTTTTTATTATGCATGTAACATAAAATTTGACATTGCTTGATACCCAAAATCTATTAACATTGGATCTCTTTTTGTAATATAATTTGTTATGAAAATAATAATAATAATAATAATAATATAAATTTTTTTAACTAAGAGAACTTGTGAAATATGGTACGCAATTGAATTCAAATTTCAAATCACCTCTATTCAGATATCAATGTAACTATTTCTGATATTATTAACTGCTTTACAATGATCTAATTCTCATTCTCTAGCAATGGTTTCCTCTTGTCATCCCACTTGTTTAATCTTTTATTTGCTGCCTCCACCTAATCAAGATTTTCAACAGAGAGAAATGAAGTATGTAAATGAGCATTCTAAAAATTAATCCATAATTAAAAACAGGTGATTTATTAGTAAATTATTAATTATTTACTAATTTATTTTTGCCCAACCGCAATGTTGTCATTTGTGCTTCATGGCATTTTTTTGGGTAAAAATTTTACAGAGCAGTTTTGTGTTCATGCAGTGCACAAACCGAATGCACGGCTATTTTATTCTTATAGTCTGTGAGCTGCATGAAGCCAAATATGCTCTGTTAAAATCATTACCCAATTTTTTCACCAGAATTTGCTTGTTACCTCTTGATTCCTATTTTCTGGTAAAGAAGAAAACCAATTTTTCCAATTTTTGCATATTATATCCTAATTTGAACCTTGTCATATCCTATTTTCAAACAGGAAGATTTGTATTTCCAACAGTTTACCTATATATAAAGCATTTAAATAATAGACTACAACCAGTTATAGTACTGGTATGGTATACCTCTTTATTCCAGTCTGTTCGAATTGTAACAGAAAGAAGGATCAGAAACTGCATACAAGTTCCACCAAGCATGCCACCCCATATTCCCTGAATACAAAAATATATCATCAAACCAAATTTAGGGACATGCTTAGTGCAATACAAGTTCAAGTACTTAATTTAAACTGTTCAACATGATCGATATATGAAAATGTACCTTTAGATCAAATTTTACATTTTTTGGAACTTCTTTACTAATTTTCTAGACCATTCAATAGTAGTGATTTTCTATCTTTCTAAAAAAATAGTAAATAAAAATCTAAAAAAAAATGTAAAATTAAGTATGCAAGTACATTTTATATAAAGATTATGTTGAACAATTCAAAACGACTATTTGAAATTTGAAAACGAAGACATTGATCCATAGTACGAATCAATGTATGCTATGCATAGTTAATTTAACTAAGACATAGTTACCTTAGCACCTAAGCCAAATTTAAACCCAAGAAGAACACCAAGGGGAATACCAACAATGTAGTAGCATCCCACATTTACATAAGCCACAAACTGTTGCCATCCACACCCCACAGCCACACCTGACATTAATTGGAAATTAATAAGATCAATTATAAGCTTAAAGAGTATCTTATATTATATGGATTAAATAACCAAAGAGTTTAACCCAATTAATAGGACATTTGATAGCATGTTAGAGGCTATAATTTGACAAAAAAAAATTCTTAGATTGTTTTATAAACTGATAGATAGATGTATATTATTTACCAGACAAGATAGGTTGAATGCCGTTTAGGATGATAGCGGTGGCGAGCAATGGGCAGAGATCGGAGACAGCACGAGACACGGCTTCCCCTTCGGTGAAGACATAGCTGATGCGGTCCCGAAGGCACATGATCACGATCGCTACAATGATAGATATGGAAGATGATAGCATTATCACCATGATAACTGAGAATGCGGCCGATTTTGGGTTGCCGGCTCCGAGCTCATTACTGACTCTCACACTGCATGAAATTATAGAAATTAATTAACTAATAACTGATTAACATGAAATAATATTTTTTTAGTTTAATAAATTTTATGTTTAAATTGTAAGTGAGGTATGCTAACCTAACAGCAGCATTGAAGCCAAAGGAGATCATGAAAACCCAACCAGATATTGTCAAGCTGCACAAAACACATGATTAATTACAGGAAACTGTATTAATACTTATCAGTGTATGCTTAATTGTAAGATAGAGTAACTATTAGGTAATCTATTGATCCACTGAATTAATTAAATGCAGGGGTATTGTGGTCATTTATTGATGAATTAATTTTAACAGTGGGGGGGGGGGGGTCTAGTAGTCACAAATTACAAATTTGAGAAAAATAATTGTCAAAATTAAAATTTTAAAAGAGTGATTATCACAATACAATATCTTATGATTCTTATCTACTCATTCTGGCAAGACTACCAACTGTATCATGATATACCAGTGTTTCTTTTTTTAATTTTGATTTTTTTATTTTATTAGTGATTACTTTACTTAATTATGATCAATCCTTGCATTATAACAAAAGGTGAGATTTCACTCACCACACACTCAACGAGCCGAGTGCTAGTTCGGGATTCTCGAGCAGTCCGGCGATGAGCACTACAATCTGAAAGTACCATGTCTCTAGGCATAACATCACTGCAGAGGAAGCCGAAAGCTTCAAAAACTCGGGAAGGCCGGAAAACGCCTGCCAGGTGAACCCGGTCCACGTGCGCCTAAACTCCGGGCTTATAACGATGTATGCAAATTTCGCACCGACTATGATCCACCAACTGATACTTAGCACCAGTGAGGCGCCTAAAAGACCGAGACCCATTTTATACACCACCACCCAACTCACCAAAAGATGCACCAGTAGTGCACCGGCTGAGATGTATGCGCTCGGGGCGACAATGCTCTGAGCTTGCATGAATTTTGTAACGGGGAAGTTGATAGCATATGCAAAGATTTGCGGGATTAAACCGTAGACGAATATTGAAGCGGCCTTGGCAATCTCTGGGGATTGACCGAGGAGGAGGAGTATTTGTCGAGAGAAGGCGTAGATCACGGCTAACGGAATGCCACACATGGTTAGGAGCACCGCCGATCGTTGTAGGTAGACGCCGAGCAACTCGTGCTTTTGTGCACCGAAAGCCTGGCCGCATAGTGTCTCTACTGCACTACCCATTCCTAGCTACAATGCAAAAATTGGAATATTAATTATATATCTTGTTAAATTATGAAAACAATTAAAATAAAGTTTTAATTAGCTTGCATAAAACATATTGGAGTCATATGTTTTAGATCACTTAAAAAGTTATTTTGATGTTCTCCAAAATTTTAACTATTAATTTGTCTCTACTTATATCAGAACCATTAAAACATTAGAGGGAAATTAAATCGAACAAACTCAAATAACATTAAATGCACATTTTTCCTATTTCCTTATTTTTCACTGCAATAAGCGATAAAAATGATAAAAATATACAGAAAGAAGGGAAAATGGTGCTGATATTTGGAGGTCTAGCTACTTGTAATAATAATTAAGGGAAAGTGTTAAATTATCATTCATACATAATTTTCAAATAATATCTTATGTTCCTTTAACTAGAAACATCCATAAATGACACCTGCAAATTCATAAATGACACATGCAATAATATTTTTGAATCTGACACACAAGTTGTGGCAAGCAAGATAATTTTACACATTTTGTAAAGCTACTTTTAAAATGGTTATGATATTTGTATAGTCATGAGGGACATTAAATTCTTATTTATATATTGAGAAATAGCAAAATAATCATGAGCTATATATGATCTACATATAATGCTTTCTTTATGCATAAAAAATGATGATATAAAAATTGTCGACATCAATGGTTTTTTAAATGAGAAAATTGGTTATTTGCCACTCCAAAACTTTCAAATCTGAAAAATGCCATCACAAAACTATAAATATGAAAAATGCCACTCTAAACTTAATTAATTCTTAAATTTGCTACAAATACACAATTTTTATACTTTTTTTTTATTAAAAATTAACTGAAAAATACAGTTTTGAGATACGTATTTCTGTATTTCCCTATATACCCTTTAGGCCCCTCATTATACGTATCTCAAAACTGTATTTTTCAGTTACTTTTCAATAAAAAAAGTATAAAAATTGTGTATTTGTGTCAAATTTAAGAGTTAACTAAGTTTAGAGTGGCATTTTTCAGATTTATAGTTTCGTGATGGTATTTTTCAGATTTGAAGGTTTTAGAGTGGCAAATAACAAATTTTTCCGTTTTAAATAATCTTTCAATGTATATCAAATATCAAATTAAAGACAAAAAAGTAATTGATTTAGGATTGGCAAAAGACAATATAAGTTATATAGTTTATACAAAAAAAATTAATAAAAGAAATTAAGTGCAGTGTGAATAAATTTAGTTTTTACTTGTAGCTAAATATTTTCCGTTTTGCATACAATTAAAAAAAAACAATACTAGTAACAAATATTATAACTTAGCCTCATTATAAACATAATTGTAAAATTCAGCCATTAATCTAGTGACCAAAGGAAATATTATTCCGTATAATAGGTCGCAAATTCAAAACTCGAATGTGAGGTCCTTTATTAAAATTGGAATTTGGAATACTAGATTTTCATTTTTAATTCTTTAAAAAATTTATGGTATTAAAAAAAAGAACAACATGTTGTTGGATACATTTAGAAATTGAGCTCCCCATTTTCTTGTAAAAATGGTGAGACAATTAATGCATATTTGATTTTTTTTTTTTTTCAAATAGCAAGATAAAAAATCAAAGGCGAACAATTGATAAACATCAAGATATATATGATATTTAATTGTACGTCAGCCGTGACGAGTTTGACAGTTCAAATTTTGAAAAAAAAAAAAAAAGGTGACAACGATATGTTGTGCATCAGAAGCGCTCACAACACTAGCTTCCGTATTCTATTTCGTTACCAGTACTGAAGTTGAATTAACAAAAAAGAAATGAACTGGAATTACATTCTGATAGGGTAAAGATATTAACAGAGCAGTTTTTGATTCATGCAGTGTACAAACAAAAGAACACTGGATATGAATGGTGCACTGTATGAAGCAAAAATTGCTCTGTCAATATGTTTACCCTTCTGATATGTCATGTGATGTGATCCACACTAATTAATTACTATTCTTAGTCAACGATCTATATCTGTGTAAGTAATTAATTAATTACCAAAAACAGAATATTTAGTTTGACCAATTAAAGCCTATTTTTTTGTAAAATAATTATAAGATCAAAGTTCTTATTTCTACATGAATCTGTTGGGCAAATATTTTCAAGTTTTGAACTAAATCCTCAATGGAGAAGAGTCTATATGATAATTAAAAGATAGAAAAAGTGAAAATCAAAATAAAAAATTAGAAGAAGTAGGGCAATATATTATGTGTGTATATATATATATATATATACCAGGCAGCCATAGGCAAAGACTTGGATGCCGGTGTTGCCGAGCGCAGCAGCAGCATATTCCAAATTGCCGAGGTGACCGGAGAATACCTGTGTCGACATTGACATCAAGTAATTGATCATGTAACCCACCACGGCAGGCGCTGCTAGCTTCACTAGCATTCTCATCTCGATCAACGCCGCTCGGCTAATTCGGTTTCCCCGTGAAATAGATGCATCGGTTAGTATGTTCTCGAGCTGTTTTCTCGATCCCCGGCTCGGTTCGCCTGACATGGTGCTTGATGAATAATCTGATATATATTTTTTGAGGGGGGGAGTTTGGTAGAAAGAATGATACTACAGCATATATATGATGAATGTGTCTGTGATATTTCTTTGTGAGAGGGGTGAGAAATGTGGTTATATTTTATGTATAATTTGATTCTGGTTGAGTTGATGATTGAAAAGTTCAACACTGGTTCGGATCTTTTGGAAACTAAAAAAAAAAAAAAAAAAATCAAAATTTAGAAAATAGATTGATTATTTTTCTTTTGGAAAAATAGATGAAACTTGCACTATTTTTTTTAGAAACTGAAAAAAACAATTTTTTGGGAAATAAATTGATTGTTTTTTTATTAGAAAAATAGTGGAAACCACACCAATTAGCGCGGTTTATCTATTTTTGAAAAAAATAATGATTATGTTTCTAGAAGAGTTAAAATTTTAATTTCTAAAAAAATTCACTGGTTGAACAGAAAAAAAATAAAATAAAAAGGAATTTATGCTTTTGAGGAGAAAAGGCCAAAAAGAAGAGAATTCAGATGAGAACATTTTCTTTGTGATTCTATCTCTTCATAGACAATTCCTATCTATAAAAAAATTAAAAATGAATATAGTTCTAAAGCGATATTGCCACTGTCATAGTCATAATTAACTCATCCGACAACCATGCATGTTAGCATGTAACATTGACAAATTAATGATGGTAACTTGTAATAAATTAATACTCAATCTATATAATTCCAAAATTGTCACAATCTGTAACAAGAAACACAATTTCCATAAAAAAAAATGTTTGTACGGATCATTTAATATTTCAAGAAGCAGTGGACGGATGTTGAAAATTTAATTTTAAAGTAATTTTTTTTTCAATTTCAATGACAAATTAATGATGATTTATGTAATGACACAACAAAAATAGCATTGCAAGTTCAAATTACATAATATTAACATAAGGCTATTGTAATTTTTATTTTATTATTCCTAAGTTCAAATTACATACATACATACGGAGTGGCTCAGACACCTTATAAAATAAGAGCCATTTCTTATTTCCACATTTTATTTCTGGAAGTTACAGATAGTCAATTCAAAATACTCAACATGATTTTATATGAAAATAAATTCCAAGAGCAAAATTTAAATTTAGTTCTGAAAAATTTCACTAACTTCTTAGACATTTCTAAAGTCACAGTTTTTGAATAAAAACATAAATATAAACGTGAAATAAGAAAAAAAAAACACTCAATTTATAAAATACCGTAACCAACTCTGTATATACATGTCCACAATTAGAGATGTCAGAAATTTTTTATCCGTAGAAATCAAAGAAAAAGAAAAGAGAGAAACATAAAGAGTACATCAAAATATTAATAGATAGTAAGATCGGTAAAACTCCTACCAATTCAAAAACAGGTTTGTTTTTTTTCCTTTCAATTTTTCTAGTAAAATATAATTATTTTTACAAAAATAGATAAAATATCTTAAAATTTAGATATAATAGAAACATTACATCTATTATTTAAAAACTTTTTATATTTTACTAGAAACCTAATATAAGTATTCCCTCCATCTATACATCAAATTAAAAAAAAACTAAGTTTGGATTGGTAAAACTCCTACCTATCCAAACTTTTTTATTTTTAGAATCAGTAGGAGTTTTACCGATCTTACTACCCATCAAAATTCTGATGTACTCTTTATGTTTCTCTCTCTTCTTTTTCTTTAATTTCTACAAATAAAAATTTCCAGAGATGGCTGCTAAGAATACTATTAAAAATAAAGGCATATTCCAATAATTTTGAATTCTTAAAGCCATTAAATTAGAAACAATTAAGAAAGTGTGCTTGCAACTAATTGAGGAAATAAAAGAATAATTACAAATCATATTAGTTGAGTTGTTCCTTTTTAATCACACATTTATCTATGTTTATGGACGGATTGGATATTAATTTGTATAGTATATTACGATATTAAGCACATATGAAAACGCCATTATTTTTTTTTCTATTTGGAAATGCTAGTTCTTTAATTTAAAGTGCAGAAATTTGTACCCTTTTCATTTACAGTTTCTTTTTTTTAAATAACAATCCGATTGAGATTACTACCTTTTTAATTTGAGCAAGTAATGATGTGAATAATTTCTAAACGTTAAATTTTCAATTTACTGATTCATATAAAAAATATAAAATTTGTTTTAAATAAATTGACTATAAAATGTTGTAAATGAATTCAACCTAAGACATTTGGATTCAATATCAAACTTACTTCCACTACACTATATAACAATATATAATTAAATTAAATCCAACCGCTAAATAATTCTGCGGTTTCAAACTGAAAATTAATCGCTGAATCGCTGAATAATTCAAGGGCTACGGTATAAATAATTTTTTTTTTCCAAAAATGATGGTACATATTTAATTTTTATTTTTTGTTAATGGTATAGATAAAAATTTTTGGAAAGAAGAGTAATGCTTTCAGGGGAATAAGCCAAAAAGAATAGCATTTCAGATGAGAATATTTTAAAGCTTCCCTATGATTCTAGTTCTACCTCTACACATACAATTTTCTAAATATAAAAAGATTATATCAAATTGCAAAAGTGATATTGTCACTGTCATGGTAATACGACAACCATGTAACATTGACAAATGTGTTTAATTGGACAGTAACTAGCAAACAAATGTAGAAAAAATGAATTTGCATATTGCAACCTTTATGATATTGGATCAAATTCTATTTCATTAACCTTAAGATCCGATACCCGATAATGAACTTTAACTTGATCCGATCCGAACCATCCCATTGCCATTATTATAGTGTCAAAGACTATTTAACTAAATATATATAGCCAGAGTGATTTTCTCAAAAGATAACATATATTATTACCTAATAAAAGAAAAGATGGACAATGTTATAAGTGAAGAACAGTCTTGCACAAATTCATTCAACCATACCCAAGAATTTGAGGAAAAAATGGAGTTGAAAAAACCATTATTTCCAAATCATCAGTACAAATTCAGTTCATATCATCTGACAAAATCTGATCTCAGCACATCTGACATCGAAAACCCTAGCATCAGTTGTACATCCGACATTACTGATTCCGATCATGCTGTATATAAATCGAAGAAATCCAGCATCACAATATTCAAAATGATTCCTCTTCAAACAAAATGTCAGAAAATATGTTTTGTAATAAATTTGGTCGAGTTTATTTTTTTTCTTGCGGCGTTTATCTATTACGTGATCAAATGTTGGGAATGCCCCTTGACATGGGGCGTTCCAGCCGGAGTGATGGTTGAGCAATGCATTTTTCTATGTCGGATGCTAGATGTCTATGCAATTGGGACGGAAAGTAAACATGAACCGGGTTTCAGATTTCGGTTTGTTGCATGGTTTTCAACTTGTGTGTTTCTTTTCACCAATGTGTGGATGGAGGTGTCACGACGGAAACCTTATGTCATTGTATTTATGTACATATTAGCGGCTGTTCATGCCGTTGGTGAATTTTGGATGTTGGTTTTACCGATTGAACATGATCGGGTTGGTCGAGAGCGGGGAGATGACGGATATGTTGTGTATAAAATTGGAAGATGGAAATGGAAGGTTTTATATTGGTAGTAAATTAAATGCTCTTAAAATGCTCTCTATATGATTGTTTGATTTTTCAAATTTCCTTGTGATTTATTGTAGTGGAATTAATCAAGTAACAGGTACTAGCTTGGCAGAGTAAAAATCTTTTGCATTTAGTGAATTAATTAGCCAGATTTTATTTACTGGAAATTATCAGTAAATATTTTGTTATGAGTCTCTTTTATCACTGTGTACACTATGAGCCTGAAATAATACCAAACATTACATTATTTTTATGGTTTTTTTTTAGATACCAATGAGTGTTAATTATCATTTTGGTCATTTTTGACTGTATATCTAGTGTATACTGTGTATATCTAGCTGTATATATATTTAGAAGAAAAAAAAATGCCTTGTCCATTCAAAAATGCAATTTACAGTGATAACTACATTTAAAAAAAAAGATTAATTATGTATTATATGAAAGCTGATATCAGTACCCGCGCTACAGTACCCGCACTGTATCTGCACCATAACTTCCATAACTGTCATAACAACTGGGGGGACCACAAAATTTGCAGGACTGAATTTTTTTCCCAAAATATTAATATCTATACACGGAAGTATTTATACATATGAACTAAAGTATTTATATTTATGAGATGAACAACTTTTACGTAAATAATTATTTTCTCATCTATATTTCTCAAACGTACCCGCACCATAAATGCATGGTGGGGACCACTCAAACTAGACGGGATACCATACACATTTTTAGAGGTGTGTTTTTTTTCTCCATTCATTTTCGTCCATATTTCTGACGATCTGTGAGGAATTCACAAATCTAAAACCACTAACGTCTTCTACACAATTCTCTTTCAAATGAGATCCATGATGACATACTTTTGAGCTCGTCGTCAAACAAATATTTATACTTACACTTGCACTATTTTTTACACATGACACTATATGATATCTGAAAGTATTAATATCAAGTACTCTAAGTATTTATACCTATGTATTGTAGTATTTATACCTATGTGGTCAACTATTTTTGTTAGAGAAATATTGCAAGTGCTTTTTACATATGAATATATTACACTATATAACATCTGAAAGTATTAATATCAAGTAATATAAGGATTTATATTTATGCACTGAAGTATTTACATCTACGTGGTCAACTATGTTTGTTAGAAAAAGATTGACGCATGGACGATTAGGGAAGGTTGATGTAGGAATGCAGGGTCCACATTACTTCATTTGAGGAAAGTTGACGCGGGGACCATTAGGGACTGAAAAAGGGAGTGATCATATCAAGTGACGCCACAAGTATTAATATCTTATTTTGTAAGTATCAATTTTTTATTTTGCAAGTATTTATATTTATAAAGGCTGACGCTGGACGAGTGTGGAGACTGAAAATGGGGGGACTAAGTAATTAGTGGGGACCATAGTACATCATGTCTTTAATGTACAGTGCGGGTACTGTAGTGCGGGGATGAAAATAATTATTCGTATTATATATGGCCAAATTTATGTACACAAGTCTTCAAATTAACCATGTATTTATTCAGATTTTTACAAACAATTTACCACCGATGCTCAAATCCAAATCATATCACTGACAAAAGAGAAGAAAAAAGAAAAACAGAGACACCTATTGTCATATGGTTAATTTAGTGATATGCACTGGTCTTGACAAATTGAAGAAACCAGAAATTAAAAGCACAATTTCAGTACTTCTCTTGGGCCAATATGCAACTATTGTTTGGAAGCCCATTAATGTTCCTATGGGGAGGCCTGATAAGGCCCAAGAGAAGCAGTGAAATAATTAACACTAGTTCATAATATAAATACACAATAGGCTGAGGTCTGAAAGGGCAATCTCATTGGTGAATTTTTAGGATCCGGATTTCATCGAGTAATTCAAATTTTGAGTTTGGATCCGGACCGTTTGATTAGGGGTGTTTATGGGTTCGATTTGGTTCAAATTGAAATAAAATAAGTAAATTAAATTTTTTATTCTGTTTGTAAAAATATAACTGTACCGATAAAAATAAATTTATCAACCGAACTAAAACTGAAATAAGAAGATTAATCATCAGAATAAATATTGTTTTTGTTCTTCGGTTGAAATAAAATAAAATAAAAATGTTAATCACAAAAATAAATATTTTTTTATTAATTTTTTGAATTTATTAAAAATGTTTGGTTCGGGGGTGGGGGGTTTAAGGATTTCGATCAGTTTAGTTTAACTATTTTAAAATTTTCTAAACCGAATCAAACCAAGTAATTAAACTAGTTTTGAATATGAACCAAATCGATCCATTTTACCGAAAAAACCGAACCAAACCGAACTCTCCCGATTTAAAATCGATTAAACTAGACTTGATAAACACCCTTATGTTTGATTGAAATTTAGATCAATTCAGTTCAAATTGAAAATTTACAGAGCTCTTTTAATATTTATGTCAAAGCTGATTGGACAATTCGGATCCAAACTCAAAATTTGAGTTACTTTAGAAGCATCGAATTTGTTTTTTTTATTCTTTTATTTTTGTGCATAATCTTTATAATTTTTTTGATACGAATATACAAATTGTAAAATTTAAATTATTCACATATATTTTCGTTTAATAAAGCTTTCCATTAAAATTTATATCCTTCACCAAATGTCTATAAAACTTGAACCCTTTCCAAAACAAGTAGCATTCAGGGGTGGATCTAATAAAAAACAAAATATATAGAGTAAATTGATTTCTTACATTTCTCAAAATTATATATTAATTTGGTGTATTTTAGAATTTTTTTTTGGTAAAATTATGTTATTTGATCTCTATACTTATCAATAAATTTTCTAAAACTGACCATATAAGAGTCTTAATATGTGCCATGCTGTGACTAGCCACGCTATGACTTAAGTCACGTGTCTTGTCGTGACTAAGATAGATTTAAATATACCATGTCGGGTAGTAATCAAATTTGAAATGATAATCACAGCACGTTAATTAGTCACATCGTGACGGATCACGTTTAACTATTTTTGTCATAATTTAAATTAGTTTATTCAATAATGATGATCAGATTTTTCATGCGACGTGCCGTGCTAAAATTTTCAAAAAAAGTCATGTCACGCAAATGATTATAATACAAAACACGTGAGCCATGACAAATAACCGGTACACTTACCGTACCGTAACGTATTTGATCTCCCCGTGGTTTTTTTAAATTCCTGACCCAAATATATCTCCAAAAGTAGAAATCAACAACTTTTTATACATATTAGCTTCTATTAATTGCATTTGTACAATATGAGTAAGCAAGGAACATTATACAAGATAACCATCTCAGACTTTAATGCTTCCACAATTACACCTATATAATTAAACCAACACAAGAATAACCTGATGAATTATCCTATGACTGTTATACTTTTAAGAAAAAGAAGATATTTTCCAAGTAGCATCTTTCTGACTGAATTCGCATCCCCCTGAATAGCTGAGGTACAATAAGTAATTCTGGACCATTCTTTTAACCAGTGTTGTAAAAAACGTCGATTAATCAGTCGATTAGACATTAGCAGTGATCAAATTATTGCGAATTTTTTTGACTAATCAGCAGATTATTTCTGATTATAGCCGATTATTAATTATTAATTATTTTTCATTTATTTCTAATTAATTGTTTAACGATACCATATCTGTCCGATAACTGTTGCTTTTAACCTGACACAAAATCAAAACTCCCTGTAACTTCCATAGGCACCGGATTGAATTTTGGCTCAACTGGAACTAATCCGGACTGTTCTTTCCCCTTACATGACTAGTATTTTAAACCATAATAAATTAATAGGACTAACTTTCTTATAAGTTTTGCATTTTTTTTTTTTGCCTATAAAAGCAAACTCAACTATATCTATGACCACAAATTATTCTCATATTAAAAAAGTTCACAAGTTTGGCGGTATGCATTGAATACTTGCTAAATAAAAAAAAAATAGTACATTTATTCATGGAATTTATTTTCTGACATGAAAATAAAATAAAATAAAACAGAGTAATTAAAGAAACCGAACTCATATGAGAGGCATTAATAGATGGCTCCCCCCAATTTTAATTTCTAGTAGTTGTGTCCAATAACCGCCATCAATTAATTCTGCTCTTTTATTTAATGTTCCACCCACTCCTCTCTGTGAAATCCCAGTGCTCTTCTCTGTGATTCGATGGATTGCAGATGTATGCAATTTTTCCTAAGTACTAAGGGCAAAGTTTCAAGTCTAATTTAGTGTGCGTGGATTTTAAAGTAGATGGACTTTTGGATTCAAAGTTGAACCTAATGGGTTTTTTTTTGTGATTTTGATAAAGAGTAAAATTGATATTTTATAAATGTAGAATGGGTTTGAATATAAATGACAATAAAATGAATAAATTTGTGAGTTCTAAAAATTGAGAGAGAGAAATATATAATTTTGAAGTTTTTGAGGATATATGTGAAATTCTCCATTTAATTTAAATAAAAATAATTGAATTTCATGATATATATTTAGCATTATGCAAGTGCAAAGTTGGGTTAAAAATTTAAGAACTATTATCTTATGTACTAATACATATGTCATATATTGATTGATGTAATTTAAAAAAAAATATATGTCTTACTAATTGAAAAATTAGTTTGTCATTTTATCAAAGTTTACGAAACTAAAAATACTAAAATATCAAATTTGACATACAAGTCATCTGAAAACATATAAATACACATATTATATCTTTTGTTAGTACGTCAAATTTTGTGTGAACATTTTAAATTTACACAAATCTCAACGTAAATTTGGACGGTTTAGGTTCAATTTTAAATATATTTTTGTCTAAAACCATTTGAAGAAAACCCAATTTCTGAATGGAACCTCATTAATTGCGCAATCGCAATTGGGAGAAATAACAGAGAATACTGATCTCTGTAGAATCCCTTCTCTCTCTCTCTTCATTCATTTCTCTAATTCACTCCACACTGAAAAAGCAAAGCAAAACGCAGCACAGCACCAGTCAGCTTAATCTCAAAAACCAACACCCAAAAAAAAAACTGGAAAAAAATAAGGTTAAAAATTGAGAGAAAAAAAGGAAAATGGGTCTTGGGGTACTTCTCTATCTCCTCTTTTGTAAGTTTTTTTTTTTTTTACTTTGATTTAATCCCTATTACTGATCCCATTTTGTCTGAAACAAATACAGTTTTTACAACCAATGTAGATATGCTGTTGCATTCTTTGGTAGATTTTCTTGGTTTTGGGTGAGGGGGGGTTCGTTCTTTGCATTTATGGAAA
Organism: Carex cristatella; assembly: GCA_024447775.1. Lineage (NCBI taxonomy): Eukaryota > Viridiplantae > Streptophyta > Magnoliopsida > Poales > Cyperaceae > Carex > Carex cristatella. The sequence continues at coordinate 6,509,086 of JAJHPF010000001.1, read as the reverse complement.
ATGAATCTTGAAAGGGGGAACAAATTGCTCTCAATTTTAGCTAAAGATTGAAATTTTAGAAGCTCAATTTTATTTCGGGGTTTATTACTGGTACAGTCTAGGGTTTTAATCAGGATATTATAATTTGTGTAATATTTATATACTGTCATGAAAACTATAATGCAGAGTGAAATTGGAGGTGTTGTTGTTTAATTTAGATATTAAAGTGAGAGATTATTACAAATAGAAAGATTCTAAAAGTAGAATAATTGAATCCAGGCATATCTCTTTCAAACATGATTTCTGTGGCAATTTCTGTGCAGTTATCTCTGTAATGTGGTTTTGTTGTATGCTGGTAAAAACTGATATATGTAGTGATCTGTAATGCATTCTAGTCAAGAAAAAAATATTGTTTCTTTTCTTTTACTTATTATCTAATATAATATCATTTGTTTCTTCATATATCACCTTTTCAGGCATAAATTATCTCTTACTAGACAGACAAGGCGGTGCAATACTTGCTGGAGGCCTCCAGTTGGCACATGAACTTGAGTTGAAAGAAGAGAAGGATGCCCCTTTCTTGCCAGAGATACCTCCAAGCGGGTCCCCCTTTCCACTGTACCCTTCACTCGCGCCTTCTCCACTCTCTTCTTTTATCAACATTAGTACACCTAAATTATCAGGTTACTACAAAGAGTATTTTTTCTATTTCTGTGGCATGTGTCTAACTAAAATGGAATACCCTATAACATAACTCTACCCGATAATTGGTGTAGGTGATCATACCTAATTTCTTTACAAACTACTTTTGTGTGAGGCTATGGTACTGTGCATTAGCATGGATTGGTCCGTACTATTGACATTATATTTTCACTTTCAAAACTCAAATGGTCGATCAGAACCGCTCAACATGATTTTTATATGAAATGTACTTGGTGATTAAATTTTACATTTTTTTGAATTTTTTACTATTTTTTTAGATAGGTAGAAAACCACTGGTTTTGAATGGTCCGGAATCTTTAGATCAAGTAATTTTCTACGTATCTAAAAAAATAGTAAACAATTTTTGAAAAATGTAAAATTTGGTCTCTAAGGATATTTTTCATATAGAGATCATGTTGAACTGTTTGGACTTTCAAAACGGAGATATTGGTAAATAGTACAGAACAATCTGCGCTATGCATAGTACCATAGCCTCACTCAACTGAACCTTTTTACCTCTTTGTTGCTAGTAGATGGTATTTTAACTAGCATGGTAATGTGTACTGGTGGATTATGTTACCAGTACACAGCACCTAAACTGGTTCAGTAGATTTGTTAGTCACTGTTTTTGGAATTCATATCACCAAAGGTAACAGAATGTTTCTCTTTAGATCTCGGACTGTCCGATCAGAATCCACACGAATATTAAAGGGGCCTGTGCATCCCACCTCAGACCAGATTGGCCTTGATTCTGATTGGACGGTTCGGATCTGAACAGAAATATTCTATTTGCTCAGAGGATATGGACTCCTGTTTATGTAACTGGTAGATTACTATTACCAAATTTCAAGATCCAGGCCTGTGGGTCAGGCTGATAAAATTTTGGTCGTCATGTTATTTAATGCAGCACCAAATTTGCTTATTTTACCTGTGTTAACATGGTTATATTTTTCATACAGGTCAATGTACATTAAATTTCACCTCAGTTGACTCACTAATTACAACCACTGCCACTGACTGCTTCGCAGCCTTCGCTCCATTTCTTGCCAATGTAATATGCTGTCCCCAACTTGATGCCACTTTAACAATCCTAATAGGCCAATCAAGTCTCCAGACCGGAGTACTCTCCCTGGACCCGGTTCATGCGAACCACTGTCTCTCTGACATCCAACAACTCCTCTCCAGCCGTGGTTCAGAACTAAACCTCAAGTCTATCTGTGCCATGCATTTATCGAATTTAACCGAGGGTTCATGCCCGATAAAGGATGTTAATTCATTTGAGAGTGTGGTTGATTCCTCTAGGGTTTTGGAGGCCTGTCAGAAGGTGGACCCGGTTAATGAGTGTTGTAGTAGGGTTTGTCAGAATGCAATTGAAGAGGCAGCTAGGAAGGTTGCGGCAAGGGGTAATGGGTTAATGGGTTCGGGTAGAATTGAAGATATGAGTGAGAAGGAAAAGGTGGAGAGTTGTAGAAGGATAGTGGTTAGGTGGCTCTCGAGTAGGCTTGAACCTGGACCTGCTAAGCAGATGCTCAGACAGATCTCCAATTGTAATGTCAATGGAGGTAATTGTTTGTATCACCGTTCAGTTGTTGTAAACCAAGATAATGATACTGGTAACAAATTATGATTGAGGCAGTACCTGTATTAACCCACTGGTTTGTATTTTCTAATAAATATGGGATGAATTCACACTCTGTTGTAACAAACAACATAGGTTCAAATTTAGTTTAATTGGCAAAACATGTTCAAATTTAGTTAAATTCGAATGCACGGGGCTCCTTTATATTCGTGTTAAAGCAGATCGGACAGTCTGGATCTGAACTCAAAATTTGAGTTATCTTAGGTGATGTGAATTCTCATTATTCTGTACCAGTACTGATTTCACCCACTGGTTTGTACTTTTCTTGTTAATATGAGGTGAATTTATACTCAGTTGTAGCAAATAGGTTCAAATTTAGTTTAATGAGTAAGGCTACGGTACTATGCATAGCGCATATTGGCCCGTACTTTGGATCAATATCTCCATTTTCAAGATCGAAACAATTGATCTGAATCGTTTAACTTGATCTCCATATAAAAATGTACTTGTGAGTCAAAATTTTCAATTTTTATAATTTTTTTGCTATTTTTTAGATGGCAAATGCTTCCATGGACCTAAGGATCTATTTGTAAAATGAACATATTTTATTTGAGTAAGATCCTTTTGTTCTCCATATTTATGCTTGGATAAAATTTTCTTTATTTTTACTATTTTTAAGATGGGTACAAAATATCAAATTCAATTGAATTTTGTACCCATCTTATAAATAGTAAAAAATTTAGAAAATGTAAATTTGGTTATTAATATGGAGAACAAGTGATTTTTGTAATAAAATATGTTCATTTTACAAATTTTTGTCATATCTCTTTTTAGATAGGTGGAAAATCACTTGATCTAAAAATTCTAGACCATTCAAAAGTAGTTAGTTTCTAGTTATCTAAAAAAAATAGTAAATTTTTTTAAAAGATGTAAGTTTAGTCTGCAAGTATATTTTCATATGGAGATCATGATGAACGGTTCATATCGTCTATTTGTACTTTGGAAACAAAAATATTGATCCGTAGTATGGACCAATATGCGCTATGCATAGTACAGTAGCCTCACTCTAGTTTGATTAGGAAAACATGTCCTACCATCAGTACCAATTGGGGCTATTGGAATTACTTACGGAGCAAACTGTAATTTTTACTTTCATTTTTTTTATTTCTGCCCTTGAGCAGTGTGTCCACTAGTGTTTCCCAACACAGGGAAGGTCGCAAAGGAGTGTGCACAGAAGATTGAGAACCACTCGATCTGTTGCAATGCCATAGAAAGTTACGTCTCTCACTTGCAAAAGCAGAGTTTCATTACAAATTTACAAGCTCTCGATTGCGCTTCAAGTCTTGGTATGAAGCTACAAAAGATGAATGTAACCGCAAATGTTTTTGCCTTGTGTGGTGTCAGTCTTAAGGATTTCTCTCTCCAAGGTTAGTTTTTTTTGTTTTTGTAAATAATTTTCTCTGTAAATGTTAACTCTTTCAGTTTTTTTTTAATTATTATTTTGTTTATAATTCTCTCTGCAAATGCTAACCTTTTTGTATATAATTGCCTAGCTGTATAAATGTCACTCTCTATTTTTTAATTAGTTTTCTTTTTGAATAATTCTTGTTCAATGTTCAGAAACAAAATAATCTAACCTTCGAGATAATTTCGCTCTCCAAAATTGTTGCCTAGTTGTATAAATTTCACTCTCTACAATATAGTTTGAATAATTCTCTCTGCAAATGTTAACTCCTGCAATTTTTTTAAAATTATTTTTTAATAATTTTTTCTTTCAATGTAACTGTAAAATGTTTCTCACTTACAGAGTTGTTGCCTAGTTGTATAAATTTGACTCTCTACTTTACAAAGTGCCCCTCTGATAAGTTTATGTTACAGAAAAGTAATCCATTATACTATCTACTTTACATAAAAGTAATATATTTCAATGTATATATTTGCAAAGTGCCCCTGAGATAAGTGTATATTACAAAAAGTGACCCAATTCACTCTCTGCTTTACATAATAGTCCTTTAATTGATGGAGAAATACAAAATAGCATCTCTCTTACCAGTTAGTCTTGATCTCTATTATTTTTCATTATTTGTTTTTTCTTAATTTCTTTTCATTTCTCTTTATATTAATGTGGCCAACTAATTTGCAAAATTTTCTCTTTCTTCTTTATCATATCTTTGGTTGCTGGATTGGAACATCTATCAGTTGGAACACAAGGTATGTTACTACATACTCTTATTATATATAATTGTACCATAGTTTTTATTTTTGAATGTAAGAATTAACTTTGTTAAATGCATTGGATCAGTATCAGGATGTCTCTTGCCGAGCATGCCGTCAGACGCCACATTGGATCCAGTGACAGGTGTCAGCTTCACATGTGATTTGAATGATAATATTGCAGCACCTTGGCCTTCTTCTGTTCAGGCCTCAACCTCTTCTTGCAACAAATGTATGTAAACAAATTAATTTGTTCTTTAGACTATTAAAATACCAAAGTTGAAATTTGTAATGGTTCATGTTGGTACTTACCTCCTGATAAAACCAGTCAACATGGGTACCAATATTTTCAATATCAGTACTGGTATTTGCCTCCTGATACTGGTACCAGTAAGGTTATCTATAGATGCAGCAGCAATTGGCCTTGCTTCTGTCATACTAAATTTGTTTCTTTCTTCAGCTGTTAATTTCCCTGCACTGCCAGCTGCCACAGAAACAAAAAACAGTAAGCTATCTTTCTCTCTTAATTAATTTTTTATTTTTTATTTTGGTGTACAAATTCTAATTTCTCCCCATTCAAAACTTATTCGAATATATTAAATTTTCCAGGTGCTAGGAAATGTAGACCGACAATTTGGGTTCTAGCTTATCTATTCATGGTTCTTTGGATGTTATTACAGCCATAATTAATAGCCTGTCATTTTGTAGCACTTTGGCAATTTTGTGGTCCCTCGTGTCATCGAGAAATAGAGTGAAGGGGGTTACATGTGACGAGGTTAGTTGACTTAATTATGTCATTAAGTCGAGTCTAATCGATCAATGCACTCCCTGACTTTGTACTTGTATTTATTTGAGGTTTTTATCTTGAATTTGAATCTCTCTTGTTTGTTTTGGTGTAATTCTTGTAAGCTATATATATTAATTAATCCAATGTACAGAAAAAAATGTGAAAAAAAATGACTAGAGTTGTAAGGATTGATTCACATCATGTTTTTAGTTAGATTTTTTGTTACATAGAAAAGAAAAGTTATTTTTTTATTTATGTTATGTTATTGGTGCAAATAGGAAGAAGAGAGGAGAGAGGCACTCTGGAGGAAATTGAATTTACTAATTTTCTCTCTCATTAAGGTTCTAAGGTTCTAAATTACATTGTACATTAAGCAAGATACACGTCCTATTGGCTCAAATAGCAATTTCAATCAAATAAAACTTATTAGAAATTATGATTTGCTAAAGGAAGGATCTTTCGTAAACTACCTTGTGAATTTTACATTCTCATATATATTTGTATGAAATTTTCGGAGGAGTCTATATGGTGGCTAAGTAATGCTCTTAAACACACTAATTGATAATTTGTGACTTTACGTTTGGAATAAATAAATAAGTAAATAAATATGTAAATAAAGAAATAAATAATAAATATAGGGCTTCTCACTTCTCTCTAAAATAGGGAAGGAGCTGGGTTTAGACGGATTTAAATATTTAAATATTAGTTTTAGTTTTGCTATGGGTTTACATGTCAGTGATTCAAGAATAGAAAAATCCTGCTCCTAGAGAGCAAAGGATTCGGTTACCTAAAATAGCAGCCAATATTCAATACTTTGATTGGATGACTCCATTGAACTTACAATCACATTTAAAAAGGCAATAAATGTACCAGTTTAATTGCATCCTGCACATTAGTCAAACCTCTCTCCTCAATCGCAATCAATCTACAACACTTTGGACCCGTTACTTATTCTATGAAACTCACTCACATAATTTTGTCAGTATGGTAAATATAACAAGGGCTGAAGTGAATTGGAAACCATATTTTTTTTTGATAACGAGGCAGTGGCTGCCCAGTTTGTATTGATAAATAAAATGTTACAGTACCATTAAAACATGACCTCCCATCCTACCTCGCTTTGAACACTCCTCAATACCAGTACTTCTTGAGGCCCTGCACCCACTATCTAGTAACAACAAGTTCCTAATTATAATTGCCGTAAATCACCTCTCTTTTTTATACAAATCTCTCCCACAGCACCGCTTGTCTAACAATCCACTGCGCAACAAGATCAACCGGTTCCTTTTTTCCTTCGAATTGGAAACCATTACCACCGTGTTTTACCAAACAGAAAAAAGAGAATTATTTCCAACAAGATAAATTTATTTATGTTAAATGCAAAATTACAAAAACAAACGAACAACCTAAGGTTCTTAATTTGGATCATATCACAAGTCATTTTTTTTTGGAGAAGTGGTGTATTCACGTTTGCTATAAACACAAGTGCTGCATCCAATCATGTTTTGTCTTTTATACTAAAGAGAGCAAAATTTATTCATTTGGCAAATTATAAAAATTTGTTCAATTTATGTTGGAGAAGGCTCAGAAGGTCCTCTTTATATTAAAAATGTCAACTGCTTTATGACGAATACAGAACTAAAACTAAATATGTTGTAATATAATATCATTAGGGAAGAAAGTATTATTATCCAAAAACTTACTATTATTTTGTTTATTTTGTGCAGCACCGAGTGCCCCAGTTCCTGACCCCACATTAAATACTAAATAGCAAAGTTAGATTGCATTTCAAAGATATAATATTGTAATGTAAGAAAGAATGAAAAGAAACAAAGACTGGCTAATTATTTGACATTGCTCAATGTTTCAAATTCAAATAAAGGGCCCGCTATCAGCGTCAGAGGCCTTCTTTTCTTGCTACTTGTTCATTTCTAGTTTCTTTGATTAATAAAAAAAAAAAAAGATAAATCTTAAAGAAGTAAAGAAATCTCTATTTAACTATTTGTTTTCTTTCTCAATTTAACAAAATAAGGTATTATAAGTTTTGTTAAAATAACTAATATGACTATTATGAAACTCAATTTAAACTAGTAAGGTCGAAGAAAAAAAATACATTGGAAACCCAAATAGCAAACAGAAAAAATAAATCAGAATTATTTTCACCAAAATAAATTTTACTATATTAAATGAAGGGGGAAATTTCACGTATACCCCTCAAAAACTTCAAAATTACGTATTTCACCCTCTAAAGTTTGAAATTGCATAGTTTCCCCTCTAAACTTTAAAAAATTACAAATTTATCTATTTTATTATTTTTTATATTAAAAATGTTAGTTCCAAAGGCACTTAGAGATGGTGAATAGGAATTTTTTAAACTAAGTTACAAGTTCCTAACTTGTCTTAAAGTTATTATTGGCAGAAATTTAAATAACTTGATCCTAAACTAAAATATGAAATAATAAAATAAAGAATAGAGTTTAGAGACACTTGACATGAGAGTTGTTTACGGAGTTCGACACTAACGCCTCCGTCTCCGGGACTCGCGACTTTCGAGATGACGCACCTTTCTTTATCCAATGAGAAAGGAAGTACAAGGTGAAACCGGTGAGCCCTTACGAGCACGGAATTGGCTTATGAGCACTAAAGGCTCAAGAATAACAAAGTGAGCAATTAAGGCTCAAAGGTAAAGTTGATATCACAGGATCACTCTAAGAGTGTGTATTGGTTGAATAAGTTTGAGATTGATTATGAATATTGAAGTTAAAGTGCACAAGCAACAACGACTTTTTCTAGATCAGAAAATTTGAAATATTGAAGTTGGAGGCAGCTAAAGTGATGATTCAAACCTTAATATTTCTTCTATTTATAAAGAGATGATTAAAAGGAAGCAATTTGACCCTACCGTATTATAAAGGTTCCATGTACCGTTATAACGGTTGGTCAACTTACGCCAGGTTTGGATGCCGTTAACCCTAACGCTAGGCTACCGTTGTGATGGTAGCCATAACAGAAGTCTCTGGAAATCCTACCATTGGGTGACGGTTCCAATTGAATTAGTCTGTCACACGCCGGTAGAGGATTTATTTAATCCGTTACAACGATTCTTGAACCATTGCAACGGTAGGCCTCACTTAGTTCATTCTCAAGCTTATTTTACTAATTTTACATATTAATTATCATTAATCTTGAGATGATGCTTCTGTTGTCCAATGTCTTGTGCTTCATGACCACATCCTTGATAGTGCATAACAATTTATTATTTCATCATTGATGTGTAATTCTTGGATCTTCTATAGTCATGAACCTGCGACATAATATCTCAAGACAAGAAAACTGTAAAATTCAATTTATATATATTTTGTATATCTAGTCAAACAAACAAGTAAATTATGGCACAATCCAACAAAAACTCATTCTAAAATTAAAAAAACCCATTTTACCCTTTATTAAAAGTATATAAAGTCCATCAGTCTCCAATTTGAATCTTAAGGGTTCCTATACTGTTGATCTGTGCGCATGGCTTTGAGATTTGTGTGCATCGCTTCAATATTCATGTTGATCTAACATGCACAAATCTTAAAGCAATTCTAATCAACGTGTATCGCATTAAGATCTATGCATGTCGCTTCAATATACATGCATTTTTGCATCAATATTTGTGTTGATCTTGCATGCTCAAATCTAAAAGCAGTTCGGACGGTACAGAAACGTTCATATTCAAATTTGAGTCCGATAGGATTTATATGCTTCTAATAAAGGATAAAATGAGTATGTTATAAATTTAGAATGAATTTTAATATAAAAGACAATAAATGGGTAAATTTGTGAGTTTTTAAAGTTTAGAGAGAAAATACATAATTTCAAACTTTAGATGGGGAATACGTAATTTTGAAGTTTTTGAGGGATACACGTGAAATTCCCCCATAAATGAAATTAACCCTTTTAACTATGTTAAATTTACCTATATAGCAAAAGAACAGTATAGGGCTTAAGTTTCATATGTGCAATTAGTCATTGTAATATGTATTAGTTTTTCTTTGTAGGAATGATGTATTTAGCTAGGGGTGTTCAAAGGGTCGGTTCGATTGAAACCGAAGTCATATATCCAAACCAAACTTTTTATTGATTTTCAATGAATGAATGTAGTTGAATTAAAACAGTCATTTGTTGTTGTTTATTTTATTTTGTATATTATTTGTCTCTTTGTTCAATTTTAATGTTAAATCTTATAATGTCCCCGTTGCAATGCACGGGGTACTAGTACTTTGTAAAGTTTATAAATCGTTAAATAAGTGACAAAAATATATCATTGAACTCATATTTTCAAACATATTGTTCTCAACATGGTTCTTTAATTATGTGCCATATTTCTTCTTCAATCCTTTAAAAAAAATTATTTATTATGCTATAACCGAAATTTTTATCAATCGAAACTAAATAAAAAGAAATCGGAAAAGAGGAGAGATTCCAGAAAATTTTGAAATATAAGTAGAACGGGTTAAATAATCCCGTCCCACGGAACATGTTAAATTATCCTGTCCCACTTAATCACTCGGTCTACTAACTAAACGAACTAAAAAAAAAAAGATCCGGAACGGGTTAAACCATCCTGTCCGGCACCAAAAAAATATACAGACTTTTTTTCATGTGAGTGCTTTGCCTTCTTTTTATTTTTTTGGGCACCGGACGGGTTGGTTTAACCCGTCCTAGACTTTTTTTTTTGCTGTTTAGTTCGTTTAGTTAGTAGATCGAGTGATTAAGTGGGATGGAATAGTTTAATCCGTCCCACGGGACGGAATTATTTAACCCGTTCTACTTATATTTTGAAATTTTCTGAAATCTCTCCTCTTTTCCAATATTTTTTTTATTTAATTTTGATTAATAAAAAAATCGGGTAAAAAGGTGTACCTGTTCTATCAAATCAGACAAATAACAAGTAATATTTTTTCTATGCCATGCAATGGAGTGCTTATACTTGAGCAAAAATATACATGGCAAAAGAAATTACTTTTTATTTCCTTCAAAATCTTAAACAATAAATGATGACCCGGCATTTTTTTCCATAACCAAACAATTAAATAAAATAATAATAATAACTCAGTTTTGAAAAAAATTTCAGTCATAACCAAGCCGCCCCCCTGGGGGGCAGTTTACTCTGAACCCAGACCGCCCCACTGAGGGGCAGTTTACTATGGGACAAAAACGCCCCCCCAGGGGGCGGTTTGCTCTGCCTGGCCTATATTTGGCTGTTTTCTCTCCTGTCTCACCATAACTCACTCACTCTTCTTCTTTTAATCCATCCTGCTCTTAAACAGTGCTCCGAGGTAATTTTTAGGCGATTCTGAGGCTATTGCAATCAACAGTGACCGAGGTATTATTTTTTTTAAATTTGTGAGGCGATTCCGAGGCGAATGATCAGATGGAGCCGTCAGCATATAAGAAGATATTTCAAGCATGTGATGGAGGTTGGAGATGGAGAATTATGACCACTAATGGGTAAGAGTCATTAAACAATGTCTTCAAACAGAGCCGTATGTTATCCGTGGTTTCACTGGTGGAGGACACATTCTACAAGTTAAATGCTTGGTTTGTTGAGAGGCATGCTAAAGCCACTTCATTAGCGAGTAGGGACCAAGCATTCTCAGATAGAGTTGAAGATAAATTAAGAAAACACAGAGACAAAGGTTCCGTCATGCGCGTTGTAGTGTATGGTACCACATGTACGGAATATGAAGTGCAGGTTCAAAGTGAGATCATTCCACCGGTTATGAGCCAAAATAGCATTATAGAAACTCATCAACGCGCATGCAAGTACAAAGTCATTTTAGGTGAGAACAATCAAGTAACGTGCGAGTGCCAAGGCCCCCAGTTAGTTCGCATACCGTGTTCTCATGTTATGGCGGTTTGCCGAGAATGAAACTTTTCTGAGGACGTATTTGTTGATAACTATTACCATACCGATTTCCTTCGGCACACCTGGACACCATCATTTCATAGCTACCCACTCCAACATACTACCTTGGGCCTATGGTGGTTCCCGATAAGAAATGGATCAGGAAGGGGAGGAGAAAACACAAGCGGCGCGTAATGGATATGGACAGGATGCAAGGTCGACGAGTGGGACATGAGGCTCACTATTCTACTACTGACAGGCAGAGGATAGGTATGTAGATGATCGCTCACAACTTAAAATTGATTTGAAATTAAATTTAAATATTGATACTGAATGTTCAATGAAATGCATTGTAGAGGCAAAAATCGAAGCCAACGAAAGAGATAATGCTAGGGTGGTTGCCAATGCCGGACCTTCTGGAAGTAGGCGACCCAGTCAGGGAAGCCACTAAGGGAGAAGTTAGGGCTCTACAACTGCTGGTGTCGCGCCGTCATCCACTTCCAGAAACCTAAGAAGTAGACTTGGTCTGTTCGGCCGCAGGAAGAGTTAATTTAGCATACATTGTATTTATATTTCTATCTTATATTTTAGACTTATTTGCTCAGTTACGCTATGAACTTATTTAATTAACTTATGTTGTGAACCATTTTCCTTAGATAAATTTTTAAATTCTGTTCGATCCGATTACAAAAACTGATAATTACTACAAAATCTGATAATTATTACAAAACCTGATAATTATTACAAAACTTGATAATTATTACAAAACCTGATAATTACTACACATTGATAGTCTTACACACTGATTCAATTAACTTATTACACACTGATTGTCAGAGTCTGGTTCAGTCGCAGCAGACGAAGAGATAGTCTTACCAGCATTTTTTTTTCTTTTGACATCGCCGATATGAGTCGCATCAGGCTTTTTCTTTGGACTAATCGGGTTTTGTTTTTTGTAAAGGCTTTCCTCAAAATCATCATCGTCATTCAATGACCTATGTATTACACAGTTCTTCATAGTACAAGAACCGTTCATTGTCGACCTTTGAGATTTCCTTTTTCGACCACCTGGAAGATTCACTTGATGTTTCTCTGTTCATCGTTTTTGCCTAAAAAAGGCAACACCACAAACAACATATAAAATAATAATACAAAAGAAATTCTTCGTTCAATATTAGTTTTTTGTTTATTTTTCAAATTTCTAACATTTAAAAAAAATTCTAACATTAAAAAAAAAACATACCTCGGTCATTGTTGATCGTAATCGCCTAAAAATCGCCTTGGAGTCGCTGTTTGAGAGCAGGATTGATTAAAAGAAGAAGAGTGGTTGAATTATGGTGAGACAGGAGAGGGAAAACAACCAAATATAGGCCAGGCAGAGCAAACCGCCCCCTAGGGGGGCGTTTTTGTCCCATAGTAAACCGCCCCTCAGTGGGGCGGTCTGGGTTCAGAGTAAACCGCCCCAGGGGGGCGGTCTGGTTATGGATGAAATTTATTTCAAAACTGGGTTATTATTATTATTATTGTATTTAATTGTTTGGTTATGGAATGATGACGTTGGTCAAGGAGCAAACATAATACCACGACAAATCGCATTTTTTTTTTGTGATTTGACACTAACAACCATTTTTCGGAGTTGTTATGAGAATGTCAAATTATAAACAAAGTTATAATAGATACAAAAAAAAAGAAAACAAAATACCAAACTGTGATTAAAATTTACTATTAACGAACAACACTATAAAAACTTTAGCTACTACTTGGTCGATTCGTGCACAGGGGGACTGATTTTGACATATTTAGGTTCAGTCCGATGATTATTCAAAATGGCAATAAATATTTTCCTTCCAATTGTACTATATTCAAGATGAACATATTGATCTGTGCTTTCCCTGACTTGACGATTGCTCAATTATTGCATTCTGCTGATTATTCAAAATGGCAATACATATTTTCCTTTCACTTCACTGTATCACGCTGATTATTCAAAATGAAAATAAATACATCAGTTGAATTATTGCATCGCTGCTTATTAGTCAAGTCTTTCATCAATTCTATCCATATATATTTTTCTCTAACAAGGTCATTACAAGTTATATTCCCTTTCATTTCTCTTTCACAATCTATTGTACTGTACAAGTTACTTATTCTATATATTCAATTATTCTTCTACACACATTTTTTTTGCTTATTATTTTTTTTCAGCCTATGAGAATGTTTCTTTTATCTTTTTCTTATTCTTCTTTGTAGAAAAAAAAATTAAGAAAATAAATTTAATAGTTAATCTTCATGCTCTTGTTGATTGTAATTCAGGCAGGTGGATTTATAATTCACTTTTCTTAATTTCGCCTTGAAATTTAATAAAGCCGTGCAGCTTCCAATAGACTAGCCAAAGTTTGGAAAATTTTCATGAAACCAAATCCAGTTCAATTCTACTCTTTTAACGTTAACATTCCCTTTTGAAAAAATTCTTCAAAAAAATTCTTGCAATTTCTCATCCCTTTTAATTATTTAATCTGTGGTAACTGTTTGTAATTTATGTTTTACTAGTTACGAACTTATTTCGTTAATAATCTTAATATACTAAAAATGTCCATTTCTTTCTCATGAAATAAGTTTCAAGACAAAAATCACGAGTTAAGAAACATTTTTTTATTTTTGTGGGACAGCACAAGCCCCAATTCCTGCCCATATGAAACGTATATTTTGGACTACAAGAGAAAGAAAATGTATGTCATTAGAGATTATAACAGAGAGTTATGTTCATTAATCTGAGAAAGTTATATGAACTGATTAGAAATTGGTTGTGTCCCAACAAAAGTTATTTTAATTTAATTATTAATTAAATGAAACAATGAGCCTACTCAACATTAATTTTGCATTAATTAGAAATACAGAGTAATATTCAAAGACCAAAGACCATATTTTTTTTGCCCCTCTAAGTCTCCTCTGTTCAATTAGTTTTGTGCTTTCATAGCTTTATTAATTTTTTAAATCCTTATCTATGGTCTTATATATATGGATACTAGACATTTTTAATCAAGCACAGCTCAAAATTGTCTTGCTTACTCTTTATCTGTTGCAATGTCACCTGTTGCACTTCTTTCCCTTTCACTTGTTCTGATTTCCTTCTCCACCAAAAGTAACACCCTAATACAAGCCCAATGTCTTCCTGACCAACGTCATGCCTTGATACAACTCAAGCAAGGATTCCACACCACTGAACTCCATTCATGGAATACAAGTACCGACTGTTGCATATGGGATGGCATCACATGTGATGAGCAAACCGGTAGGGTAACTGCACTCAATCTTGCTGACCGGTCCATCTCAGGTGAAATCAGCTCGGCTTTGTTCAATCTTACCTCTCTTAGGCACCTCAACCTTGCTGACAACAGCTTCAATAATATTCCACTTCCAAAAAACGGGTTTAAGAAACTTGCTAATTTAACCCATCTTGACTTATCCAATTCTGGCTTTGCTGGTCAAGTTCCGATTGACATTTCAGCCCTCACAAACCTTATCTCACTCGACTTATCAAATTATGACTTGTATCTTCATGACGCAGGACTGAAAACCTTACTCAGGAACCTAACCAAGCTCCAAGTCCTTCGCTTGGACTTGGTTGACATTTCACTGAATGGATCTGAGTTGGGAAAAGCAGTTTTCAAGTAGGCCCAGCTCTTGAAGAGCTATCCATGACATCTTGTGGATTAAGAGGAAATTTCCCCGATGAAATATTGCACCTTACAAATCTAACAGAACTTGATTTATCATACAACTCATTGTTGTCGGGTCAACTGCCAGAATTCACAAATCAAAGCGTTTTGCAATATTTGTATCTTGAATTTACAAATATCACTGGTCCATTACCAGATTCGATTGGAAATCTCCAATATTTATCAACTTTGAGTCTTTCCAACTGCAACTTATATGGAAAAATTCCACCTTCAATAACAAACAATACAAGACTTGATTATTTGGACTTGGGGTCAAACAGATTGTCAGGTATGATACCCATGTCTTTGTTTTCTCACCCTTCTTTGAAATCATTGGATCTATCAGACAATCAATTTTCGGGATATGTACCTGAGTTCTCAAATGGATCATCAACTTTGGCATATATTTATCTTGACTTCAACAATCTTCAAGGACAGATGCCAATTTCCATTTTCACTTTAGCCCAGCTCATTGTGTTAGAACTTTCATCAAATAACTTCAATGGTATAATGAATTTAGATGTCATCACGAACAATAAAATCTTTGAATCACTGTATATCTCAAAGAATGCTCTGACAGGTCAAATTCCACCGGAAATTGCTAATTTCCACAAACTTAAATCAGTGGATCTCTCTTGCAATCAACTTTCTGGGCACATTCCCCAGGAGCTCATCTCCCTCACTTATCTTTCTGCACTAAATCTCTCATACAACAATTTGATTGGAAAAATACCACAATTAAACAATCAATTTTCAAACTTTTTAAATGATTCTTACTTGGGTAACCCCAGATTGTGTGGAAGTCCTTTATCAATGCAGTGTTCGGCAGCTCCTTCAAGTGATGGGTTTAATAAAGGTTTGCCAACAAAGTCTTCTAATGATATAATTGGTCTTTCTATTTCTATTGTACTAGGGTTAGTTGTGGGATTTCAATCTGTATTGTGGGCTCTCATATTATGGGAGAATGGGAGAGAGTGGTTTAATTTAACTGTAGATAAGTTTGTATTCTCGACATTTGTACCGATGACGATATATCTCAGAAATTTGTACAAATAAATGAGTACAAGTCGATATGTATCATGTTGACTAAATTAAATACTGATCACACATCTCTATTTTTTTGGTGGTTTAATCCATTTATGTCTCATTATATAAATACTGACAACATTAGGTTGTTGACGATTGCTTCAAATTGTGTTACTTAGATTATCTTTTATTATTTAGAAAATGAAAGTTTTGTTTTGATAATTCTGAATTGTTAAATGTAGAAGAAGAACCTTCCGTAGGAGCTAAGATATGATAATTCTGAATATGTAACACGCTTACACTCACAAAACTGTTACCCTGTTACTTTCATAATTAGAAACAATATGTAAATAAATAAATAAATAAATAAATAAATAGATAAATAAATGATAATATGGAGTTGCTCACTTCCCTCTAAAGGATATGTTAATGCATTTGCGCGGACATCTCCTCCATTACCAGTGGCGTGTCCGCTATTTTTTTTTTCTCAGTTCCCTGTATGATTTGAGATGTATGATTAGCTTTTTTGTAGTAGTGTGTCCACTCCAGTATCAGTTTAGAAAGGAGATGGATATCTGTATTTCCACTCATGCTAGACCTGGAAAATTATTTGGGTTGTCGAAGCCAGAACAAACTTTTCAGGGAAGGAAATCAAAAGAAACTTATAATTCCCTTCTGTCTTCCATTTGAGATATCTAGCTCATAGAGAACAAAGAGAGGAAAGGGGGAACCTCAATTAATTAATAAAACAAAAGGAAAAAGTATCTCCAGTACACTTTGGTTGATGCCACCTACAATCGTGAATTTCATGTAAGCTATAATTAATTAATAATCCAATATATATAGAGATAAAATGTGAAAATTAAACAGACTATAAAGTTGTTACAGAGAAAATTGCTTCAAATCGTGTTACTAATTGGATTATTCTTTGTTACAAAGAAAAGAAAGTAATATTTTGGAAGTTATTATGTTTTGCTAAATGAACAACCTTTCGTATGCAACCTTATAAATTCTATGTTCTCATATCTGTTTGAAATTTAGCATTATGAGTATCTACTGTTTTGTCTATGGTGGCTAAGTAATGCTTTTGTAAGCACAAATTGGTACTTTGTTATTTTTTAAAATAAATAAATAATAGTAAACAAAATAAGTATAGAGTTGCTCTCTTCCCTGGCCTCTAAAGGAGCGGTCTTCAGTTTAAATGCACAGACAGATTAGTCAAAGTCTCTCCTAAATTCTGTCCTTTAATGTTTCCTTTTCAATTGCAAGCACTCCACATTAGTTGTTTTATTACGTTCTATTTTATTTCTCTTTCACAATAGATTGTGGGCCCGTTACTTAATATTCAATTATACTTCCAAACACTTTTTTTTGGTGTATTATTTTTTCTTTCCTATGAGCATGTTTCTTTTCTTTCTTTGATGTTCTACTTGATGAACAAGAATGCAAATATATTTAAATTTTGACTTGCTCCTCAGTTGTACATCTTCTAAGAAAAAGCTTGTAACTTGATACGTTTGATTCGAGTTTCTAGTTTCCAAAATTTACAAGAACGATTCGCCCTTCAGAAGATATATTCTTAAAAATATAGTTTGAAATTTCTCATCCAAAAATTATATTTTTAATATTTTATAGGCATGGTAGCAATACGTTTTTTTTGCTGTTCATTCAAAGCAAGGGCCCGCTGTCAACATAATAGGCCTTCTTTCTTGCGACTTGTTCAGCATGAGACAAAGACAAGATAAGGTAACGCAATTTATGTGGTCATTAAGATGTACGTATTTGATTTGATCATTCCATTCTATGTCAATCTAAAGTCAGAGTCATTCAACTAGTAACTTGGAAAAAAAATCTTCTCTATCACTATAAAAATGTGTCAATGTCTGCAAGGGAATGATCAAATCAAGTACTTCTTAATGACCACATAAATTTCATTATCACTATCCGCCCGATGGTATTTTCGTTGATACTCCTATTGGTAATACCGATACACGTTGAGAAATAATACTTTTTGTTGGTGTACCCTCGCGAATAGTCACTTTTTACCCTCACAGATAATGGCCTATTTTTGTAGTATGGTTAATGAAAAATATTTTTTTGTAAAGAAATGTCTATTTTCATATTAGATTTATTTTTTGAAAGACATTCTGATTATTTAAATGAAGGACCTTTCGTATGAAACTTTATATATTTTATATTTTTTTCATTTTCGATTAGGATATTTGCCTATGGCGGCTAAGTAATATGCTGGCTTACACACAAATTGGTAATTTGTTACTTTTCTATGTAGAAATACTATATAAATAAATAATATATGCAGTTGCTCACTTTCCTGTAAAGAAGCAATCAACACTCGGTACTTTGACTAGATAAAATGGCAATAAATATATCATTTTAATTGCATTCTGGTGATTATCCTCAATTTTGTCAACATATAGTTTTGTTTTCCAATTGCAATCACTCTACACACATTTTATTTGGTATATTATTTATTTTTCCTATGAGTGTATTTCTTTTCTTTTTCTCTTATTCTACTAAAAAGAGAATCTCATTTCTTTTGTTGATTCCAATTCAGGAGGTGTATTTAATACTCTAATTTTACAATAAAAAAAATACAAAGAAAGTATTTAAATATTAAATGAAGAATGGGAATTGATATCTAATTCTTTGCCCTGTATTTTGCATTAATTTTATCCTTATTAATTTCTTCCCGGTCAAGCACGTTCCTTCTGTTCAAACCATGTTCCTTTTTCCAAGTTCCCTTTGACATTAACCACATTTCTCTCAAATGGTCTATATACTGATATGTAAACTTAATTGAGGCGGAATCTCTTGATACATCTGTGAACAAATCAAGAATATACGCTCTGTGGCAATAATTGCTGAAATGTTATTTTTTTTATTCCAATTATACTCTCCATGGAACAACATCTACTTTCTTATCATTGCAAATATAACCTGTTCTGTAGTGGAAGGTCTATAATTCTATTATAACTTAAAAGTTCTAAAATCTAAATAATCAATAAATAATGACTTTAGTGTTTGGGATGCTACAATGCTATTTACAGAGGGAAACAGAGTTTCCAACTTCTATACCCAATTTTTTATTTAATATTTTATATGCATCGTTGTCATTTCATTGATAATATTAACATCTTAAAAAAAAAAACTATTAAATCATCCGGCTGACCAAGTAGAAATAATTTCTTTGTTGATCATTCAATGTAAGGGTCCTCTATCAACATCATAGGCTTTATTTCTGGCTACTTGTTCAGCATGAGACGAAGAAAAGATAAAGAAATTTTTGTGGTCATTAAGAAGTATTTGATTTGATTGTTCTATTCTAAGTCAATCTAAAAACCAGAGTCACCCAACTGGTAACATGGAAACAAAATCTTCTCTATGGTTAATAAAATAAAATCCTGCTAGAGGTAAAGAAATCTATATTTACATACCAGGTTTATTGTTTTGAAAAACCTAACTCAGTAGGTTTTATTAGCTTTTTTAAAATAGATAATTAATAAATTTTTGTGTAACAGGCAAGTATAATATAGATAGAACTGATATATATATATATATATATTTTAACTTTCTTTTTCAACAATTACCAAGGTGTTTTACCAAACCGCACCAAGAAAACAGTAATACATAATTATGTCCACTGAAATGAATAGAGTGAGGGAGTTACCTATGACGAGCTTAGTTAATTATGTTCTTAAGCTGAGCCTAATCGATTAGTGCACTCCCTTAATTTTTTACTTGTATTTATTTGAGGTTTTAAGATTGAATTTGTAGCTCAGTTTGTTTTTGTGGAATTCTTGTAAGCAATATATTAGTTAATCCAACTAATGTAAGCAATATATTAGTTAATAAAAGTTCACATTTGTGTTATTAGTTACTAAAAAAATAAAAGTTATTTTTGATAGATATTTTGATATTCTACATGAAGGATCTTTGATATTCTGAATTTTGTATTCTCATATTGGTTCACATTGCCAATCCCGAATTGCTATTTTCTTCCCACTCACTAAGTAGCGAAAAGTTATTTGTTGCTGATTCAAGCCGTGTTTTTTTTTAATATATATATATATATATATATATATATATATATAGAGAGAGAGAGAGAGAGAGAGAGAGAGAGAATGACTAATATGATTTCGGTAGCATATGGGCCGAAATGCTTACGGTCCAAATTTGAAATTTCAAAATCCAAAAAGTCGATCTGAACCGTTAGATGTGTTCTCCATATTGAAATGTGTTTGGAGACCAAATTTTACATTTTTTGAAATTTTTTTGCTATTTATTAAGCCACTTTGAAAATCGCTGATCCAACAGTGGCTTAACCCAACAGTGCCACCGTTGGATCAGCAGTTTTCAAAGTGGCTTAATAAATAGCAAAAAAATTCCAAAAAATGTATAATTTGGTTTCCAAGAACATTTCAATATGGAGAACACATCTAACGGTTCAGATCGACTTTTTGGATTTTAAAATTTCAAATTTGGACCGTAAGCATTTCGGCCCATATGCTACTGAAATCATATTAGTCTCTCTCTCTCTCTCTCTCTATATATATATATATATTAAAAATAATAAATATTTCAAATTGATTGCGGTTTTCTATGGAGGGCAAACCACCTTGGGGGAGGGGGTGGCGGTTTGCTACACTTTTTTTTTTTGGAATCTGAATATTTTAATCTAAAAATGAGAAATTCAAAATGTTCAATTTTATAGCAAACAAAAATATTCAATCTTACTTATGTCCTCAATTTTTTTTTTACGATTTTAATATTTTCATCTAAAAATGGAAAATGAAAAGTGTTCAATTTTATAACAAACAAAAATGTTCAATCTTACACCGTGATTTTTATTAATATCCAACAATAAATATAAATTGCCAAGTATGCCTATGAAAGTTAGGTAATTTTAAAAATGCCCAAACCGGCCAATTATTGGATAGTTCCTATTTTTTTATTAGGTAATAAATGAATTCATTTAAGCTATGAAAAAGCAGTCAATACTATATAATTTGATTTATTAGAAATTAACATTACAACTCTTTTAGACGGATATTTATTAGTGGTCCAACAAATTTGATATGTGTCTTTATATTATATAATGCATATGTATTATTTTTTTTTAAGTCATTTCTCTTATTTCTAAAGCACTTGCATGTTGTACATGTATTTATCTAAGACATCTATCATAAACAGTCAAGGTTAGGATAATGAATAAAGCAAGAGAGGCGATATATTTACTGAGGAGGCATAAAATGACGATGAAACTTCAAACGGCCATAAAACGATGCTCGAGTATCCGATTTTAGCAAATAACGACTTTTAGGAAAGCTGGTGAAAATATGCATGCATCAGTACTCGGTAAATCAGATTTCAAAATTTAGAATTGCAAAAAAACAAATGGAAGAGCTTCAAAACTTGAGTTGAAGTTTCCGATTAAGATTTTCATTTCTATTTTTCAATCTGAGTAGCTCGGTAAATTGGTTATATAATGAACTTGTAGAATACCAATTTTTACTATTTTTGGAATATTTTTTAATATTTTTTTATGATTTATGATTATGAAAGATGAAACAAAATAACTTAAAAAGTAAAAGAAATTTGTGAAGAGTATATTTTCTCGATACTTGAGTTGGGTTCTATATACAGTGTAAGATTGAAAATTTTTGTTTGTTATAAAATTGAACACTTTTTATTTTTCATTTTTAGATGAAAATACTAAGATCTTAAAAAAAATTGAGGACATAAGTAAGATTGAATATTTTTTTATTTCTTATTTTTAGATTAAAACATTCAGATTCCCCCCAAAAAAAAGAGAAAAAAAGAAAAAAAAAGTGTAGCAAACCGCCCCACAGGGGGGGATGCCCTTGACAGAAGAGCGTGGGGCGGTTTGCCCTAGACAGAAGGACGCCCCACGGGGGGGGGTTGCCCTCCATAGAAAACCGCCCCACATGGGGGCGTTTTGGGTATTTTGGAAAAAATAATTTGGAATATTGGTTATATTTAATATATATATATATATATATATATATATATATATATATATATATATATTTGGTTATGTTAAAAAAACACGGTGATTCAAGCAAGGGCCCCAAATCAGCATCAATAGGGGCCATTTATCTTGCTAGTTGTTCAGCACGAGACAAAGATGACATAAAGGAAAAGAAAATATGTGGTTGTTAAGAAGTATTTAATTTGATTGTTCCTTTCTGATCAGTCAATAAAAAAATCAGGCTCAGTCAACAGGTAATTTGGAAGAAAAATTTATCCATGGGTAATAAAAACAGAACCGCTAGAGACAAAGAAACCACTTTTTACAGATTTGGTGTATTTTCTTTTTTCAAATTTAACTGAATAGGTATTATATATGAGCTTTGTTAAAATATATAATACTTGATTATTGTGAACTTATTCACAAAATTTTCGAGAAACATGGCAAGTATATATAATATAGACAGAACAAACATTTTGGTTTATTTATGTTTCCTTGCCAACAAAGTACATACATTGGAAACCCAATTACCAAGGTATTTTAAATATACACCAGTTTAACTGTATCCTTCTGATTAATTAGTCTAAGTCTTTCCACAATTCTGTCCACATATATTTTTCTTTTCAATTGCAATCAATCTATATTAATGTTTTACTATTTTGGGGTAAAGATTTTAACAGAATGGTTTTGACTTCATGCAGCAAACAAACTATAGAATCAAGACAGTGCTGCATATGGTTTGTACGTTGCATATATAGAGCCAAAACTGCTATGTTAAATCATTCCACTGACCAAGTAGCTGATTAAAAACAAGGGCCCGCTATCATCATAGGGCTTCTTTCTTTCTACTTGTTCAATATGGGACAAAGATAACAAGGTAGTATTGGATTTGACTGTTCCTTTATAAGTCGATCCAAAAATCAATAGTCAGTCAACTGATTAGTTATTCGAAAGATAAATGTATCTATGGTTGATAAAAACAGAACTTCGGTAGATTTAGTTTATTATTTTTTTTCAATCTAACTGAATAGGTATTACATACACTACTAGAATTTATGTTTTTAGCAAGAGGAAGAAAATGGCTTGTTCCAACGGGATTATATTGGAATAAGCCCAAAAATTGTCATTTTCAACGGTATCTGTTGGAAATTCTACCGTAGCAACAAGCCTCTATGAAAATAGTAAAAAAATCAGCCATTTTCAAGAGCTACCTTTGGAAATAGTCATATCTAGCCTTTTTCAATTGAAAACCCTTGAAATAATATAACCAGAATAAACAAAACATTTTCAAGAGCCAGCCCATAGAAATAATATAAACTGAATCAATATAATATTTCCATGGGTATTTTCTCTGGTATTTCCATGAACCTTGATTATAAAATAATATAAACAGAATAAACAAAATATTTCCAAGGGTTAGCCCTTGGAAATTATACTTCCAACTATAAAATAATATAAATTGAATTAATAAAACATTTCCATGTGCATTTTCTCAGGTATTTCCATGAACTTTCATATAAAATAATATATAACAGAATTAACAAGACATTTCTAAGTGCCAGCCCATGGAAATAATATGTCCAACTTCTTTCCACTTATTTCCATGCGCAAAGGATGAGGTATTTCCATGAGTTATCAATAAAATATAGTATTTGGTGTTTTTCGTAGGTCGCGGGTCATGCCAAACTTTTTCCAAGGGTGAAAATGATACATTTCCATGGGCACACATGAATGATTTCCATGCACTGCTTTTTCCATGGGTTTCTCTTGGAAATGGTAGAAGGTGTCAGAAAAACTCAGAAAAGCTCATTTTATTTCCATGGACCCTTCACACGCATGGAAATGCTCTTTCCTCCTCTTGGTAAAAACGGAAATTCTAGTAGTGATATGAGCTTTGTTAAAATATACAATACCTGATTATTGTGAAGCTTATTAACATAATTTTCGTGTAACATGGCAAGCATATATAATATAGACAGAACTGGTATTTTGGTTTATATAACTTCCGTTTCCTTTCCAAATTATAAATAAGAGGAAAATAGTACATACATAGACTTGAATAATATAATTGCATTAAATGCAAAAACTATAGCTAGCAAACCAACAATGTAAGCTTCTTAAGCTCATACCACAAATTATGTTAATATTTCATCCAATCAACTTCTATTTATATATTAAAATTACAAAACTGTATAAATCAGGGAAGGAGAATTTTATTCAATTTATTTTAGTGATGGAGAAGGCTCGCAGGCTCCTCTTCATATTTAAAATATCAATTTTTTATCATCAGTACAAAATTACAAAGTTGTAAGACAAAAAATTAGAAGGGGACAAATTATATTACTTTCCAAAACCATTTATTAATTATTTGTTTATTTTGTTGCACAGCGCTGGCCACCTAGCCCCAATTCCTGGCCGCGCAGTAAATACTAAACAGAGAAGTCAGATTATAGATGAACGATATAATATTATAGTGAATTAAGAAAGAATGAAAGGAAACGTACCGTATTTTTTTTTTTTGTTTAAGTCAAGTCTTCCCTGTTCAATTAATTTTTTCACTGTTTTATTTTTATTCAAGGGAAATTTTTTTTTATGCCACTCCAAAATTTGAAAATAGAAAATTAGAAAATTACCACCCTAAAACAAGAAATTAGAAAATTGCCACCTTAAAAACACCAAATTCATAAAATTGTCCTATTTATACATCTCATATACAAATTTAATTAAAAGAATACTAAAAATTGTTATATAAAACATGTATTTTGAAAATTTCACAAATGCCCTTCTCTTCTTCCCTCCAGTTGCCCTTCTTCCATGCTTTCTTCTTCACTAGTCGTACCAACACTTCGATTGCACGGCCAAGTAGACCTGCCGGGAACCGGCGATTGTGGCCCCGGAGCGAGTGGGCCCAATTCAACTTGTGTCAGAGCTTCTAGAAGCTCGCCTTTCAATCCAATTTTATAAGTTGTAATTGTGTGTGCGCGCATTTTTGTCGTCTAAATTTCTCCCAAGTTGATTCCTCGCTGCATATAGCAAGTTGTTAGCACACAACTTCATCGGAGTTTGGTTAATCGGTGAATTAATTAGTGGAATTCAGAAATTTAACTTTTTTTTTAAAACCTGATGAATCTTCTTATTTTTTTGCTGCTTTGTTTGTGGCCTTGTCAGTTGTCTTGCTTTTATAACTTGCTTTTACTAAACTTCAAGAAGATTGGATGTGTTTGTCAAAGAACAACGAACAGAGATGGTGAAGCAAAGAGGAAAGCTCTAGCATGGGATTGATGTGACCTTGGTATGAAAATGGGAATGGAAGTATCCTGCGGCTCATTCCCAGGTAGAAACAAGTTTGTGGAATGGCCACTGGAGGGAAGGGAAGAAGAAAGCATGGAAGAAGAAGAGAAGGGCATTTGTGGAATTTTCAAAATACATGTTTTATACAACAATTTTTAGTATTTTTTTTAATTAAATCTGTATATGAGATGTATAAATGAGGAGGGTTCCAATGCCTTATCTTTTCATACCTCATTCATACCTCATGTTATATATCTCTAATTTCAAAGTCCAAATTATCGATTCGAACCATTCAACGTGATATTCATACTAAAATATGCTTAGGAATCAAATTTTATAATTTTTGCAATTTTTTTACTATTTTTTAAGATAGGTACAAAATTACTGTTTTTTGAACGGTACAGATACAATGATTTTGTACCTATCTTAAAAAATAGTAAAAAAATTGCAAAAATTATAAAATTTCATCTCCAAGCATATTTTAGTATGAATATCATGTTGAACGATTCAGATCGATAGTTTGGACTTTAAAAATAGAGATATACAACATGAGGTATGGATGAGGTATGAGGAGAGGAGGCATTGAAATCCTCCTCTGTATAAGTAGGGCAATTTTATGAATTTGGTGTTTTTAGGATATCAATTTCATAATTTCTTGTTTTAGGGTGGCAATTTCTTAATTTTCAAGTTTTGAAGTGACATAAATTTTTTTTTCCCTTTATTTAAACCCCTTATGCATGGTCCTATGTATATGGATACACAACATTTTTCAATTAAGCACCCCTCAAAATTGTCTTGCTTACTCTTTTTCTCCAGCAATGGCACTTGTAGCATTTCTTTCCGTATCACTTGTTCTCTTCTCCATGTCCACCAAAAGCACCACCCTAACACAAGCCAAATGTCTTTCCGATCAACGTAATGCCTTGATTCAACTAAAACAAGGTTTCAACACCACTGAACTTTATTCATGGAATGCAAGTACTGACTGCTGCATATGGGATGGCATCACATGTGATGAGCAAACAGGTATGGTGACTACACTCAACCTTACTCAGTGGTCCATCTCGGGTGAACTCAACCCGGCCTTGTTTAGTCTAAGATCTCTTCGGTACCTCAACCTTGGTGGGAACAATCCTATCCTTCCATCTCGGCTGAACAATCCTATCCTTCCACAAACCGGGTTTGAGCGACTATCTAATTTAACCCATCTCGACTTATCCAATTGTGGCTTTGCCGGTCAAGTTCCCATTGGCATTTCTGCCCTCACAAACCTCATCTCACTTGACTTATCAGACAGGTTTGGAACCAATCACTTGTATCTTCATGACACAGGCCTAAAAACCTTACTCAGCAATCTCACTAAGCTCCAAGTTCTTCGCTTGGATGGGGTCAACATTTCACTCGACGGATCAGAGTGGGGCAAAGCAATTTTTCAAGTATACCCAACCCTTCAGCAGCTATCCATGCAAGATTGTGGATTAAGAGGAGATTTGCCAGAAAAAATATTCCACCATACAAATCTAACAGAGCTATATTTAACAGACAACTCATTGTTGTCGGGTCAGCTGCCAGAATTTATGAACCAAAGCTCTTTGCAATATCTGTATCTCTCAAATACAAATTTTAGCGGTCCAATTCCAGATTCAATTGGAAATCTCCAATACTTAATAGAATTGGAACTTTCAAACTGTAACTTATATGGAGAAATCCCACCTTCAATAACAAACCTTACAAGACTTGAATTTTTTGACTTGGGATTAAATAGATTGACAGGTACGATACCCATGGCTTTGTTTTCTTACCATTCTTTGCAAGTAATTGATCTTGAACATAACCAATTGTCAGGATATCTGCCTGAGTTCTCAAATGTATCATCAACTTTGAGATATATTTTTCTTGGCTCCAACAATCTTCAAGGGCAGTTCCCAATTTCCATGTTCAAAATCCCCCAGCTCGTTGGGGTAGGTCTTGCATCAAATAACTTTAGTGGTACATTCAATTTAGATCTCATCAAGCACAACAAGAAGCTTGATTCTCTTGATCTCTCAAACAACAAATTGTCAATTATAGAAGGCCAAAATCACAATGAGTCATTCTATGCTTCATTTCCTCAAATGACAGATATAAGTTTGGCATCGTGCAATTTAATAAATTTTCCTTCTTTTCTGAGTTACCAAAAAAATATTTACTCTGTAGACCTCTCAAATAATAGTCTCACCGGAGATATTCCTCTTTCCATTTGTAATGTGACATTGCCAACAATGCTTGATCTTTCGTATAACTATTTAACTGGTACAATTCCACCTTGCCTTCTAGGAGATGCTACATTGGAAGTGCTCGACCTGAAAAGTAACAATTTAAGAGGGCCACTGCGACCAAATATTAGTCGAGAATGTGGACTCAAAACTATAAATCTTAGTGAAAATGTAATAAATGGAAGTTTGCCCAACTTCCTGATGTATTGTAATTCTCTCGAGATCTTAGACTTGGGAAACAATCGAATAGTGAACAGGTTTCCCTATTGGCTGGGAAATCTTGAAAATTTGAGAGTTCTAATCTTAAGATCGAATATGTTTTATGGGGAAATTTCAGATGTGGAAATCAAAATAAAAGGAAATGATTCTTTTTTTCCAATGCTAAAAGTTCTTGACCTTTCTACAAATCATTTTAGTGGTACATTGCCTAAAAGCATTATTGTGAATCTGAAGGCTATGTTGGGTGCATCAAATACAAGTTCCGAATATTATATTGACATGAACGTAAGTTACATTCCGTATGTAGCTTCAGTCACATACAAAGGGCTGAGTTTTGATCTGATGTTCTCAATTGGAATATTCAGCTACATTGATCTGTCAAATAATAATTTTGGGGGGGTCATAACAGAAGAGATCGGGCAACTCAAGTCACTTGTTGTGCTTAACCTATCACATAATGCCCTAATTGGTTCAATTCCATCAGAATTTGCTACTTTACAACAACTTCAAATACTGGATCTCTCCTCCAACCTGCTTTCCGGACAAATACCTCAAGAGCTCACCTCTCTAACTTTTCTTTCTGAACTAAATCTCACATACAACAATTTAGTTGGAGAAATACCCGAAGCCCATCAATTCTCAACCTTTTCAAATGCTTCTTACTTGGGTAACCCCGGATTGTGTGGTAGTCCTCTATCCATGCGATGTGCAGCAGCTCCTTCAAATCATGTGTTCAATAAAAGTTTGCCTTCAAAGTCTTCTCTTGATATAATAGTGCTCGCTATTTCTATCGGATTGGGGTTAGGTGTGGGATTTGCCTTTGTAATTTGGGCTACAATATCATGGGAGAGTGGAACAAAGTGGTTTAATTTCATAATAGATAGGTTTTACTTTCGATATTTTCATTGATGGAAATATCTAATTTCTTTGTACTAATAAATGGGTATGAATCACTATGTATTTTCTTGTGTGTGTATCATATATTGAACATAACATTGAAATAAAAAAAGTGAGTATTACGATATGTGAATTCCTAATATTGAAATACAGCAATATTTGGTTTGATTGGTGTAAGATAGACCCATTTTGTCTATATAAGATTCAATTGTGTAAAGGAAATTGTGAGCTACTACTGATGAGATGAAATATATTTTACTCTGAAAAGAGCTATTTGGAAAATTAGAATGGATTGTTAATCTTGAATTATAATTTCTTTAAATATTTGTTCTATCTATTAACTTGCACTGTTGAGGTGATATTGACCTATTGAGCCATATCTATAATATATGTTCTGGGTTTGAATGTTTCAAGGGTGCGAGTGTGATTCTTTCTCTGAATTGAATTGGAAAATCTTGTTTAACATTTAAGTATTGGTGGAATTTTTTTTTAATACCTATGTTTCTCTCTCTTGCCCTCTTTGCTTGCTTGTACTGACTCGGGTTGGGATTTATATCGAAGCTCTCACAACACGACTTGTTATTGATTAAGAAGCACACTGTACCAGTGCCTTATTTCCTCTATAGGATTATTGGTA
The DNA here is from genome assembly GCA_024447775.1 of Carex cristatella. NCBI lineage: Eukaryota > Viridiplantae > Streptophyta > Magnoliopsida > Poales > Cyperaceae > Carex > Carex cristatella. Next base: position 6,479,878 of record JAJHPF010000001.1, on the reverse strand, counting down.
CTGTTGCTTGATGCAGTTCTGACACTGGTACCACTTCTGTTTATTGGTATGGTTCTCAGGGGCCTATTTTAAAATTTAACAAGTTTTGAGGGCTGGCAAGCAAACTTTTGTGATTTCTGTATTAACCCATTGTCATAGGAACTAATTGTAAGAATTGGTTGATCTTTATCTCGGCTGATAATTAAAAATGGGAAATGGAACTTGATTTGTACATGGGCCTTTGGGCTTGACAATTATAGAAGAATTGAAAAATGGATCATTGATCTATGGGCTTTCATGCTCTTGAATGTTCAAAAAGAAAAAGAAAGAGGGTAGCTGAGTAATGTGGTATTATGGAATTGGATCTAGATAATTGTCCCGCACTACCATCCCCCCCAATATCCCCCCACTAAAAGACAAAAAAATTAGTTACGAACAATTTAATAATTTAAATTTTCTGCAGTATTTAACTTCAATCTTTAGTGTATTTACCGTGTATCGATCTAGTATTTAACTTCGTTCATTGCAGTATTAGCCATTGGCATCCAACAGCGAAAAATGTTGTCCCCGCACTACCATCCCCCCAATACTACCTCACTAAAAGACAACAAAATTAGTTACCAACAATTTGATGGTTTAAATTTTCTGTAGTATTTAACTTCAATCTTTAGTGTATTTACCGTGCATCGATCTAGTATTTAACTTCGTTCATTGTAGTATTAACCATCGGCGTCCAACAATGAAAAATGTTGTCCCCGCACCACCATCCTCCCATATCTCCCCACTAAAAGACAAAAAAAATTAGATTCCGACCCTTTTGAGTATTTAAATTTCCTGCAGTATTTAACATCTATCTATAATGTATTTATAGTGCATTGAACAAGTATTTAACTCTATTCATTAGAGTATTAACCGTCTGTTCAATAGTGACACAATCTTTGTCCCCACAAAAAATGAAAATATCTGCCCCCGCACATCTCTGTACTAAAAGACAAAAAAATTAGGTTCCGATATTTGATGGTTTAAATTTCCTGCAGTATTTAATTTCAATCTTTAGTGTATTAATAATGCATCAAACAAGTATTTAACTCTATTCATTGGAGTATTAACCGTCTGTGTCCAACAACGACACAATCTTTGTCCCCGCAAAAAATAACAAACTAAATTGGTATCGTGCCCGCGTCTCCGCACATCAGTATTTAATTTTAGGAATTGCTAGTCCACGTACTACAAAAGACATGTTTTAGGAGTAATTGGCCTGCTTAGCACACGAGTAGGTGGACCAATTTCAACTACAATATTTCAATCTGAACAGAACCATTTTAGTAGAAACTCTAGTGTTAACATTGGGCTACCTGGTATCTTTCTTTCTCTCGTTACACTTTTCAAAGGAATATGCTCACATCATAATTTTCTTTCGGTTCTAGAGTGTGCAAACAAGTGAACAACTAGCAGCCGTACACAAACTGGCCTTAAAATTTTTGCAGAAGACGGATTCTCTGTGAGGTGCGGATTTGTGTGGCATGTTAAGTTGGTCTATGTTATTTTTATGAGACAGATTTTCTGAGGAGATTGATATATTTTGGAATTTCTGTTATTATGAGTATCCAAAAGTTACATTGTACCTACCCTCCTATTTATACAATTAATTCTAATGGCTAGTTCTATTGGTACTGTACAGTGTACCGTTGGTACTGTTCTATTCTAATCTAATTGATCAATGATGAATGAATGGCCGAGATCAATTCCTCTATTCTTCTTCTTTATTTTCAACACTCTCCCTCAAGCTAGGAACGTATATGTCATACAATCCTAGTTTGCTAGTGATATTCTCAAAATGCATCAGATCCAAGCCTTTGGTAAAAACATCCGCTAGTTGCTCTTTGCTTCTTACGAACGGTGTCGCTATTTCCTTAGCTTGGACTTTCTCTCTAATATAGTGGCAATCCACTTCTATGTGTTTTGTTCTCTCATGAAATACCGGATTCGATACGATATGTCGAGTGGAATTATTATCACAGTACATTTTTATAGGTTGATCACATTCGATGCCCATGTCTCTAAGCAATTGCTTGATCCATATTAGTTCACTTGCGGTGGATGTCATGACTCGATATTCCGCTTCCGCACTATAACGAGCCACGACATTTTGTTTCTTGCTTTTCCATGTGACTAGTTTCCCGCCTACAAATGTGCAAAAACCGGTAGTGGATTTTCTATCAAAGCTACCGGCCCAATCTGCATCGGAATAGCCACATACTTCATTAGAATTATTGTTTTTCATTTTTATGCCTTTTCCGGGATTTCCTTTTAAATATCTCAATATTCTATTCACGGCCTCCAAATGAGGCGTTCTTGGTAAATGCATAAATCTACTAATTTGGCTAACGGAAAAAGAAATATCCGGACGTGTTACCATAAGATAAATTAATTTTCCCACAAGTCTTTGAAATTAGGGTATGTCTTCTAAGGGTTCACCATCCTCGGTATTTAATTTATGTTTAGTGTCAATTGGTGTAGAGGCCGGTTTACAATCTAGTTTACCGGTTTCTTTTAGTAAGTCTAAGGTATTTTCGTTGTGAAATAAATAGACCTTTACTTGAAAATAATACCTCTATCCCTAAGAAATATTTTAAGTAACCTAGATCTTTAATGTCAAATTTTTCTTTCAATTGAGATTTAATTTTTCTAATTTCCTCTAAATTATTTCCGGTGATTATTAGGTCATCAACATACACCAATACAAGTGTTATATTTTTTTCCTCAATTTTGGTGAACAATGAATGGTCGGCACTACTAATTTTAAAATTACATAATAATAAATATGAGCTAAGTTTGCCATACCATGTCCGAGGAGATTGCTTCAATCCGTAGATTGACTTATTTAACCTGCAAACTATATTAGAACAGTTTTCCATTTTATGGCCCGGTGGTAATGTCATGTATACCTCTTCTTCAAGTGTTCCTTGAAGAAAAGTATTTTTCACATTCATTTGGTACAAATTCCAACTATTATTTACCGCAATAGAAAATAAAATTCTAATGGTATTCATCTTTTCCACCGGTGCAAAAGTTTCGTTATAATCTATACCGTAGGTTTGGGTATATCCTTTGGCTACTAATCTTGCTTTATACCGTTCGATGGAACCATCGCTATTGAACTTGTTTTTGTACACCCATTTACAACCAACGGATTTTTTATTTTTTGGCAATGAAACAATTACCCAAGTTTCATTTTTTTCAAGGGCTTTGAATTCTTCTTCCATGGCTTTGCACTATACCGGGTTTGTTATAGCCTCTTGGTAACTATTTGGTTCACTTCCTTTTTCAATAGAGGTAAGAAATGCATGGTATTCGGGTGAGATATTTTTGTACGATACAAAGTCTTGTATAGGATATTGTACCGTACAAGTTATATAATCTCTAAGTTTGGTAGATGGTTGACGCATTCTTGTGGACCTTCGTATCATGATACTTTCTTCTACCTCATTATTATCATCATCATTATTATTATTATTATCATGGTTATTATCATTATCATTATCACCATTATCATCATCATCATCATCATCATCATTATTATTATTATTATTATTATTATTATTATTATTATTATTATTATTATTATTATTATTATTATTATTATTATCATTATTATTATTATTTATTACTTCTTCATAATTATTCGGCTCAATGTCACAATCCATATTTGGTATAAAATCTAGATTATCTAAATGAGGCATTCTCGGCCTTATTTGGTTATCATCATGTGCATCTTTGTTAACCTCACTCTTTTTAAAATATGGTTCATCTTCACAAAATATTACATCTCTAGATATGGACACTTTTTTATTAATTGGATCATAACATTTGTAACCCTTTTTTGAGGATGAATATCCCAAAATTATAGTTTTTGTTGAAACAAAAACTAACTTATCATTTCTTTTAATTTTAACGAAACATACACAACCAAAAACTCTCAAATAATCAAGATTCTTTTTTTGTTTGTAAAGAATTTCGGTTGGGCTTTTATTTTTCAAAGTAACGCTAGGCAGTCTATTAATTAGATGCGTAGCACAAAGGATGGCATCCGACCAATATATTTTTGGAACATTATTTTGAAATAATAATGCACGTGTCATTTCTAATAAATATCTATTTTTTCTTTCCGACACTCCATTTTGTTTGGGAGTGTTTATGCAAGTTGTTTGGTGTATAATTCCTTTTTCTTTAAAAAATGTTGTGAAATTTTTATTTACAAATTCCGTTCCATTGTCCGACCTAAAAATTTTAAGTTTAGCATTAAATTGAGTTTCTATAAGGTATAGAAATTCTCGAAAACAATTAAATACCTCATCTTTTGATTTGAGTAAATATAACCATATAACTTTGAAAAAATCATCAATAAATATAGCAAAATATCTAAATTCATTATAAGAGTTAACTAGGGCCGGACCCCATACATCAGAATGGACTAAATCAAACGAGGTTTCACTTCTACTATTAGAAAGTGAGAAGGGAAGTCTCGTTTGTTTTGCCAATTTACAAATATCACAATTAATACAATTAGAAATAGAAAAATCTAAAATGCTATTTAAAATCTTGTCGGAAAGATGCCCAAGCCTTTTGTGCCATCTATCATAATTAATTGAACTTGCCGAGGCGCAAAAATTTAAATCTTGTAGATTCAAAAGATAATGTCCATTTTTGAGAAAACCTTCACCAATCTTCTCCCCGGTTACCCGGTCCTGAAATACAACATTATTGCGAGAGAAGATTGCATTACAATTAAATTCTAGTGTTAATCTTCTAACCGAAAGTAGGTTTATAGGAAAAGATTTTAGATACAAAATATTACTAATTTTTTTATTGCACAATATTATTTCGCCTATACAATTTATTTTTTCTTTCATACCATTGGCAACTACTACATATTGGTCATTTTTGGGCAAATTTAAATTGGTAAGGAATTTTTCATTTCCAAACATATGATCGGTTGCACCACTATCAATAATTATTTGATCAATCAAATTAAAATTTTCAGAGTGAGAAACAATACCACATAAGCTTTGAATTTGATTTTGATTAGCAATCAGCACAGATAGCTGCTGCATGAGCTGCTGCATTTGATCCATTCCACCACTTGACCCGTCTGACCCGCCAGAGAATAAACTAGCTCCACGCGGTTCACTGGGACTGGTTTTATTTTTTTTCTTTTTCGCTGGTTTGGGCTGCTGGAAAACCCCTGGTCGGTTCATTATCCCGCTGCCCCTCTTTCTCTTTTTTCTTTCCTTCGTTCCAGTTCCTATCTCCGCCTCCTCTCTTTGAATCCATGTCCTTCCATCACTTTGGCCGGAGGTTTGGATGAAGAAAATAGCATTTGTCGGCCTTATGTCCTTCTTTCTTGCAGTAAGAGCATGTCTCTCCTTTTGGATTCGGCCAATTTGAGTTCTTTTGAGAACTTGGGTTTTGAGAAAACCGCACGGCATGGCTGTGGGGCTCGTGTCCCTCGCCATGGCTAGCCTGAGAACCCCCCAGGGCCTTCTGTAGAGAGTCCTCTCTCTGGATTTGGTTGATTACTTCGGAAAAAGAGGGAAGGTCCGGAGCTCTAATGATTTGAGATCGAATAACCTCATAGCTTGAGTCAAGACTCGCAAGGTACGAGAAAATTCGATCTTCCTCTTTTCTTTTTTTGAGTTCCTTGGAATCTGTTGTGAAAGGTCGATAAACGTTGAGTTCATCGTATTTTTTCTTTAGAGAGGCAAGGTATTCTAAGTGGGTTTTGGATCCTTTCTTTTCTTGCTGAATTTCAAGCTGAAGGCGATAAACATGAGAGTGGTTTTTTTGTTGCCCATAAAAGGATTCAATTTCATCCCACAATTCCTTTGCTGTGTTGCAGTTTTGAATGAACAAATCGAGAATTTTTTGCTCTATTGAGTAGTATAAGAGAGCCATGACTTGGTGATCCTCTTTTTCCCATTTTCGGATCAGGATCTGTTCAGCATCTGTGATTATATCGGGATTTTCTGGTTTGGGTTTTTTGCTATCTCCGATGATGAAATCGATTTTGTCTCTGCCGCTAAGCGTTATTGTGACTAATTTGGCCCATGATATGTAATTCGCGCCATTTAGCAATTGTGGAGAGAGTTTCGATGGGTTGGGAGCCTCGTGAGATGGCTGCCCCCACTGATCCATTCTATCACTACTGATGGGCTTGATTGAGAGATTATCAGAAGGTTTTGAAGTTTTATCGGGTTATGGGATATTTGCCGGATTATCAGAATCGAGCTTGAAGCTCTGATACCATGTTATTTTTATGAGACAGAGATTTTCTGAGGAGATTGATATATTTTGGAATTTCTGTTATTATGAGTATCCAAAAGTTACATTGTACCTACTCTCCTATTTATACAATTAATTCTAACGGCTAGTTCTATTGGTACTGTACAGTGTACCGTTGGTACTGTTCTATTCTAATCTAATTGATCAATGATGAATGACTGGCTGAGATCAATTCCTCTATTCTTCTTCTTTATTTTCAACAGTCTATAAACGACTTCACACGCTTGAGCAACAGTATCAATCTATTTATGAATTTATTAAATAAATGTAGGTAAATGTACCTACGCAGTTTAAAAAAAAAAACTGCATACCACTAGATTTAAATGTTCTTAGATTTAAATTACAATCAGTTTCATTCAAGATAAATATTAAAAACCCGCATAATTATTGCTACCAAGTTTATAAATTAAAAATAAGGAGCACTGCCTGCGAACTTTGTTTTTGACAATCATTATTCAGAAAGAAAATAATTTTATCGGATTTATGTCTATTCTTTTTTCTTCAATGAAAGAGCTAAAACAGGAAGCTTTAGCTTCTCCTTGAGGAGGTGCTTAGCTACATTTGTGGCAAATCTTGAGAACAAGTCATCGACTATAGCACTTCCAAAATGGCATGCAATCATCGGCTCTAAAACAGACCGTATAACCTTTGCGTAATTTGCACTGCTTTGGACATTGTCGAGAACAACATCATCATTGATATTGTCATCAAACGGGTCCAAGTTCAACTCAAATGTCTGGATGTGGATAATATCAAAGATCCCTTGTAAGTTTATGATTGCTTCCACTTCACCAGCAGATGGCCCATACCAAGGTAGATTGAAAGTGTCCAAGTTTTCCTCTTCCACAAGTCCCTTAAAATGCATGTAATGAAATATACAATGAAATACCAAAGTGAGTGTTTAATTCTAAATATAATAGAAATAAATGAGTTGTATATATGGCCTCAAAGAGGAATAATTTATATGTTTAATGTTTGGTTTACTCTTTCCATTATCTCATCTAAAGTAATGATCGAAGGCTTTTTGAGAATAAAATAAATTTGATGCAATTATATGTGGAACTCGAATATATTGTTTCACATATAAAAAATTTGGGGGTGGGCTTGTTTTTCCAATGTATATGTTTCCTTTATTTATAGGCATACCATTCCTTCTGTCCCCTATTTCTTTAGGCACCTATACAAATTTATATACATATATATATTTGTCAGATTTGATAAAAGAAAATCGTTCTAATATCGTAGAACTTACTAGTATGCATGACGATGAAAGGACTTTTGTCATATAAACGTCCTTGTTTTATCCAAACATCCCCTAAGTGATTAAGTTAAAATATTTAGTTGTCATAATTATCTAAAATTCGATATGCTTAATTTATATCTAAATAGTTTAGAAAAAAATTACAATTTCAACTTTTTAATTAATTTAAGTAATATTTTATAAATATATGTAATTATATATCATGAGAATTGTATGTACCATAACAAATAAATCTATACTACAATAATATGAATATAATTCATATCTCATTATCTTCTTCCAAGTATTGTTTTTAAGCCTAAAGAACTGTTCAAAAAAGTACATGTGTATACCTGAGAAATCCACATGAGCGAAAATGAGGAATGAAAAAAGTGAACACTCTGGCGAGGAAAAAGCCGTCCATAAAATGATCCGGGCAAGCCTGCAACAAAATGGGGAACACTAATGTTACCTTTCTCCGCCCTCAACGTCTGGTCCACAGAGTCGAGTGACTGAAAGATGTTGTTGAAATCGTTATTGTGAAGGTCGTTTAAGAAGAACTGCATCTCTGGAGACTGTCGTCCCAACTGCAGACATTGATTGCTGATGATTTTAATCACTTCGTGCAACACGACGAGTGTGTTCGGGCCTGAACAGCAGCCTAGATCAGCCACCACCATCTTTTCTGGAAGAAGATTTCTGTATAGTTCTCTGATAGCTTCCTCGAGCATAGGCCTGGTCATTAGTATTGCCTTTTGCTGATAATGGAAAAACACATGGTGTATACTCAATTTATCCATAAAAAACAGCATGAAAGAATGTTTATCCAATTGTTAATTAGATATTAATTGTACATATTTTAGGCCACAAAAATGGTGCTTCTTTTATTGTCTTTACAGAGTAACATCCAGTTTACGTTTTTTCGAAGTTCGAAATTTAGGGATAAGTGCAGTTACCAAAAAAATAAATCTCCTACCGGTATCTTGCTATTGGCAGCATAACTTGTTTCACCGCTGCCGCCAACCATGCAAAGAACTTTTTCTGCATCCATTGCTCCCGGAATTCTCTTCTATTCCTTGTTCTTCCAGTACTATTAAATCATGTGTGTCTGTGCAAATGTACTATTTATATGAAAATTGACATAGCCATCTAATATTGCGTACAAAAGATGGTACGTGACTACGTGTGCAATTATTGGAGTAAACAAATGTAGTAAAATTACTGCCCAATCACTAATTGGGGCTGGCACAAGATCAAATGGATGCAATGACATATATAAATTCTCTTCATTTTAACTGATAAGCATCAATTTAACTTATTATTTAATACGGGGTCATATATGCCTAAAACCAGTCTAAAAATTATCATGTTTTGTTCGTCAAAAAGGGTAAACTACCTAAGTTGTTTAATTAATGCATATTTAGAACACAAGGTCACAAGAGCACGTATGATAAAATACAGCAGACCTCATCCACAGAGGTTCACATTCAAGTCATGCAGATCGAAGCAAAGAGTTTTTTATATTATTAATAATGCAACTAATTAATCAAATGAAATGAAATTAAAATTATAGTGTCTCGTTTTTAAGAAAATAATAGTCCTGGTATCCGTTGGCGAACTTATTTATGAAGTAAGTCAACTGCTTTTATTAATTTAAATACATTTAATTTGATTATTATGTTGTGATGTTCAATGCATGCATATATGGGCCCCATGCAGATTCTCATTCGCACTTAATTGTGCTGGAGTTTGGCCCCTCCAATAATTTAATTGGAATTTGATCTCCCAATTAATTGGTGCCACAGGAACTATATGTGGTATTATGGATGACATAACAAATGAACAACAATTCAACCTACTAATTAAATTATTACTAGCGGCTCAACTCATATTAAATTGAATTTTTTTAATTATTTTCATTTTTTATAACTATTGAGATTGATCAGCCGACTTCTATGTTGCCAGTGAAATACCACCGAAGTTATTATTAATATCCAAAAAATTAATAAATTTTAAATTCTACATTATATTTAAGAAGATTTCGAAAAATGCCCAAACTACAATTTTGTTTCACATTTTTTAGTCTACTTTCCACAAATTAAATTCACAATTCTAACAACCGGACAAATCTTTCTTTTCTTAAATTTTCAGGTTTTTAGTTGAAGGTATAACAGCCACATCATCTCCGTTGAAATTTATTTGAGAGACGTACATCAAACATTCCTATTCCATAAGTTAAAATAATCGATCCCGAAATTTGTATTGATATCCAATTTATTTTTTGAATTTTATACCCTGTTTGAGAAGATTTCGAAAAATGCCTAAACAGCAGTTTTAATTCATGGTTTTAGATCCCAAAACCGCAAATTTAATTGACGGTTTTAGAAGTTAGAAGCTTGAGGTAAATTATAAATAAATGATAATATGGAGTTGCTCACTTCCCTCTAAAGGATAAGTTAATGCATTTGCGCGTACATCTCCTCCATTACTAGTGGTGTGTCCACTTTTTTTTTTCCTTTCTCGGTTCCCTGTAAGATTTGCGATGTATGATTAGTTTTTTTGTAGTAGTGTGTCCACTCCAGTACCAGTTGAGAAAGGAGATGGATATCTGTATTTCCACTCATGCTGGACCTTGAAAATTATTTGGGTCGTCGAAGCCAGAACAAACATTTCATGGAAGGAAATGAAAAGAAACTTATAATTCCCTTCTGTCTTCCATTTGAGATATCTAACTCATAGAGAAAAAAAGAGAGGAAAGGGGGAACCTTAAGTAATTTATAAAACAAAAGGAAAAAGTATCTCCAGTACACTTTGGTTGATGCCACCTCCAATCGTGAATTTCATGTAAGCTATAATTAATAATCCAATATATGTAGAGAGAAAATGTGAAAATTAAAATGTGAAAGTTGTTACAGAGAAAATTGCTTCAAATCGTGTTACTAATTGGATTATTTTTTGTTACAATGAAAAGAAAGTAATATTTATGAAGATATCCTGATTTGTTAAATGAACGACCTTTCGTTTGCAACTTTATAAATTCTATGTTCTCATAGCTTATAAATTTAGCATTATGAATATCTACGGTTTTGTCTATGGTGGCCAAGTAAAGCTTTCGTACGCACAAATTGGTACTTTGTTATTTTTTAAAATAAATAAATAATAGTAAACAAAATAAGTATAGAGTTTTTTTTTTGAGTGAAATAATAAGAGAAAAGGTACCGTCCCCCGAGTTGGAATCCCTGGAAAATCCCCTTCATAATATTTACGCGGTTTCATTTTCCATTTTTGGATATCCGATAACGACCGCGGTCTGCCGGTCCCCACTTCCGATAACGACGTGTTTCCTATTTAAACCATTCATTTTTTGTTCTTTCCTCTTTCCATATGTTTGAATTTTGTTATCGTTCTTCTCTTCTCTTCTCCCTTTTCTCTTCACGATCGTTTTTTCGCTTTTTCGATTGTCTTCTTCAATTTGTCTTCTTCTCCGCATACGAGCGTCTGCATTAGTTATTGAGTAAGTTTCTTATCAATTTCTTGTTAGATTTCGAATTTTGACATTTTTGCTGTCAGATTAGGAATTTTGCTGTCAAATTACAAATTTCAAGTTAGATTACGAATTTTGCTGTCAGATTACAAATTTGATGTTAGATTACGAATTTTGATGTCAGGTTACGAATTTTGCTGTTAGATTACAAATTTGATGTTAGATTACGAATTTTGCTGTCAGATTGCAAATTTGATGTTACTTTTTTGTTAGTTCAATATACATAGATCATACAATTTATGAATTTCACATACTGTTTTAGTGTTAAACATTTTGTCTATATTGTTTGCCGGATCACTCTGCTAGATTTATAGTACTTATCTATATTGTTTACTGAATTTATGTAATATGTAAATATGGTGTTGTTTTGAAAGTTTTGTGTCGATATGTTAACATAAAATTACCAAATGGTTTACAGGATTTTTGTATTACTTGTACATAATTGATTTATAATAATAACGTAGTTTGTATGTTCATAATTGTTGTCAATTGTGATATCTGTACAATGTTATTAATTCAAATTAGTTTCACTGGAAATGATCTCCCAGCTGCTGGAAGTAGTAGTACATTGTTTCACGTTTGTATGTTCACAGAATTGTAGGAAATAGTTTACATAATTTTTGTATGAAGTGTACTGAATATATTTATAATGTTCTGATAACTAATCTGGTTATTTTTTGTTTTTTTAAACCAGTTTTATATAATGGATTTGAATTTGAATGAAGAGATTGTAGAGGACAGAATTTCAAATTCAAGCATTCATGAATGGGATTTGAATTTGGATGCATCAAATTTTGTTGATAATGATGAAGTGGAACACATTGCCAAACAACAAGAAAGAGAACCAGAAGATGAGGAGATTCGTTTAATAAATCCTCCAGTAGTCGGAGATAAGTTCGACTCTGTTGAAGAAGCGTACCTATATTGGCAAATGTTTGGTTACCAAAGTGGGTTTGGTGTATGCAAAAGAACTTTTCACAAAAACGGTGATATTTTCACCGATTACAAATTTGCATGCAACAAATTCAAAGAGAAAAATGAGAAAATTATAGAGGGTGGTCCTTTTCTACAGAGGCGAAGGCCTGTTGTACACACAAAATGTCCTGTGTATTTGAGGATGATATATTGTGCTCTTACAGAAGTATGGGAAATAAGTGACATTTGTTTAACACATAACCATGAACTCAGCCAGGATCTTCGTTTCTTATCCCTTGTTATCGGTTCATTCCACTGAGATACCAGAAAATGATGGAATACAATGTAGACTAAGGAATGAAATCAGCTGATAATGTTGATATTGTAACACAAATAGCTGGTGGGTATTTGAAGTGTACCTTTACACGAAAAGATGCTAAAAATTATCTAGATAAGTATAAGAGAAGTAAACTGAGATCATTAGGTGGAGATGATGCTAAGTTACTCTCTGAGTATTTCGAGGGGAAGAAGCAGTATGATTTGGATTTCCGGTATGCATACAAGCACAGCAAAGAAGGGCATTTGTGCAACATATTCTGGGCTGATGGCCGTGGTCGTGCAGCCTACAAATATTTCCACGATGTTGTCGTGATGGATGCCACATACCTTACGAATAGGTACTATGTTTGTCTTATTTTAAAAATTTATGTTCTTTGGTGTTTGTTTCTAAGTAATTCTGGTGATGTGTAAACATGTTTTGGTGATATGATTATAAAATTGTAGAACTATGTATTTAGAATTTATGCATTTTGTTTACAGAATTGGTGCAGTATGTTTATAACATTTATGGAGTGTGTTTACAGAATATTTTAGGTTGTTGTGTCATCTTGATAATATATAACTGGCAAACATTACTTACATTTTCTTTTCATTTTCAGGTATAAAATGCCACTTGTTCTTTTCGAAATTAAAATTAAAAGTTTTTGAATTTAATTTAATTTTAAAGTTGCAATTTACAGAATTGTAATGCATATTTTGTATTATTTTTTGTTTACAGAATTTACAAGTTGCCTCAAATCTAAAATTCGTAAGATTCCTTCAAGAAGGTGATCCACATGTAAATTCAGTTAGATATCTTCTAGAATGTGGTCCCAGTTTTTTTAACTGCCATTTTCATTAGATACCTTCTAGAAGGCTGTTTTGTGTGGACCACACGGTTTTGGGTCGCTAGAAGTTCCAAATTGTTTGATAAAATATGTAGGTTTAAGTGAATTGGTTTACCGGATTTGTTTCATTGGTTTACCGGGTATTTTCCGTTTTATCCGGAGATTTTCCAGGGATTGTAGGCCGGGGACTGTTAGCTGTACCCAAATAATAAGTATAGAGTTGCTCTCTTCCCTGGCCTCTAAAGGAGCGGTCTTCAGTTTAAAGGAAATAAATCTGCTGCGATTCTTGGGAATCGCAGGGTCCCTGCTTTTCCAAATCAAACCATTCATTTTTTTTGAAATGCACGAATCTCAAAACAGTTGATTTTTATATACGAATCTCGAAACAAATGAATGATTTGATTTGGACAAACAGGGACCTTGCGATTCTTTGGAATTGCAGCAGATTTGTTTCAAAGTTTAAATGCACACACAGATTAGTCAAAGTCTCTACTAAATTTTGTCCTTTAATGCTTTCTTTTCAATTGCAATAGATTGTGGGCCCGTTACTTAATATTCAATTATACTTCCAAACACATTTTTTTTTGGTGTATTATTTTTTCTTTCCTATGAGCATGTTTCTTTTCTTTCTTTGATGTTCTACTTGATGAACAAGAATGCAAATATATTTAAATTTTGACTTGATCCTCAGTTTTACATCTTCTAAGAAAAAACTTGTAACTTGATGCGTTTGATTCGAGTTTCTACGTACTTTCCAAAATTTACAAGAACGATTCGCCCTTCAGAAGATTCTTAAAAATATAGTTTGAAATTGTCATCCAAAAATTATTCTTTAATATTTTCACTTGGAAGAAAAATCTTCTCTTTCACTATAAAAATATATCACTGCGTGCAAAGCAATGATCAAATCAAGTACTTCTTAATGACCACATAAATTTCATTATCCCTATCCGCCCGATGGTATATTCATGGATACTTCTATTGGTAATACCGATACACATTGAGAAATAATACTTTTTGTTGGTGTACTCTCGCAAATAGTCACTTTTTACCCTCAGAAATAATGACCTATTTTTGTAATATGGTTAATGAAAAATAATTTTTGTAAAGAAATGTCTGTTTTCATATTAGATTTATTTTTTGAAAGACATTCTGATTATTTTAATGAAGGACATTTCGTATGAAACCTTATATATTTTATATTTTTAAATTTTCGATTAGGATATTTGCCTATGGCGGCTAAGTAATATGCTGGCTTACACATAAATCGGTAATTTGTTATTTTTCTGTGTAGAAATAATATATAAATAAATAATATAAGCAGTTGCTCAATTTCCTCTAAAGGAGCAGTCAACACTCGATACTTTGACTAGATAAATCTTCTGTGGAGCTTACAATCACAATTAAAAAGGCAATAAATACAACATTTTAATTGCATTCTGCTGATTAATTATACCCTATTTAATTTGTCAACATATAGTTTTGTTTTCAAATTGCAATCACTCTACACACATTTTATTTGGTATATTATTTATTTTGCCTATGAGTGTATTTCTTTACCTTTTCTCTTATTCTACTTAAAAGAGAATCTCATTGCTTTTGTTGATTCCAATTCAGGAGGTGTATTTAATACTCTAATTTTACAATAAAAAAATTACAAAGAAAGTATTGAAATATTAAATGCAGAATGGGAATTGATATCTAATTCTTTGCCCTGTATTTTGCATTAATTTTATCCTTATTAATTTCTACCCGCTCAAGTACGTTCCTCTGTTCAAACCATGCTCCGTTTTTCAGGTTCCCTTTGACATTAACCACATTTCTCTCTCATAGTCTGTATACTGATATGTCGTACCGATTTTTTTATTAATAGGAAACTAATAAAATAAATATCGTGATTAAGGAATGTTTCTAACTTTTTGTCAAAAGTGGGAAAACCGTTATTCAAAACAACGGCCAGTGGACGCTGTTCAAAATCGCGGCCGAATTATGGGAATTAGCACAGAATGATTAGCGGTATAAACACGGGCCGCTGTTCCAAATCACGGCCAGGTTTGGGCCGCTGTTCTGAATCACGGCCAGATGGGCCGTTGTTCTGAATCACGGCCAGATGGGCCGTTGTTCTGAATCACGGCCAGATGTGATTGCAAATCCTGCATGCCTCACGAAAAGGGGCGTAACTTTTGATCCGTCCGTCGGATCGGGCTAAAATTTTGACAGGAGCTCCAGAACCTCATTTCCAGCCCGATCCGACCGTCGGATATTGATTTTTCGAATTTTCAGAGTTTTTAGGGTCATTTTCAGGGTTTTTATGTATTTTTTATTTTTAGGGTTCAGATTCGCGATCCGAGTTCTTGATTTTTTTGAGATCACACAGATTATCAATTCTTTGATAGAAAAAAAAACTGCTAAAATTAACCAACTCTGCCAAAAAATCTGACGTCTGTTTAAATAGAACCCTAAAAATAAAAAATACATAAAAAATCCTGAAAATGACCCTAAAAACTCTGAAAATTCGAAAAATCAATATCCGACGGTCGGATCGGGCTGGAAATGAGGTTCTGGAGCTCCTGTCAAAATTTCAGCCCGATCCGACGGACGGATCAAAAGTTACGCCCCTTTTCGTGAGGCATGCAGGATTTGCAATCACATCTGGCCGTGATTCAGAACAACGGCCCATCTGGCCGTGATTCAAAACAACGGCCCATCTGGCCGTGATTCAAAACAACGGCCCATCTGGCCGTGATTCAAAACAACGGCCCAAACCTGGCCGTGATTCTGAACAGCGGCCCAAACCTGGCCGTGATTTGAAACAGCGGCCCATCTGGCCGTGATTTGGAACAGCGGCCCGTGTTTATCCCCTCCGTCCACTAATCGTTCTGTGCTAATTCGGCCGCGATTTTGAACAGCGGCCACTGGCCGTTGTTTTGAATAACGGTTTTCCCACTTTTCACAAAAAGTCGGAAACATTCCTTAATCACGATATTTATTTTATTATTTTCCTATTAATAAAAAAATCGGGATATGTGAACTTCATTGAGATGGAATCTCTTGATGCATCTGTTCGGTAGTGGAGGGTCTATTTCTTTCTCCTCGAAATGAAAAACTCTATAATTTCTATTATAACTTAAAAGTTCTAAATAATCAATAAATAATGACTTCAGTGTTTGGGATGCTACAATGCTATTTACAGAGGGAAACTTCATTGAAGTCCTTTCTAAAAATAGTGGATACCGACCAATTTAATTTAAAATTATAAATTCAAAGGTATACCACAAAGGCAATACCAGTGGGAAAAACTATTATAATAAACGACCTAAATTTGTTTAACTGGTTGCCACCAAGCTAACGAATGAACAAATAACCTAATTATAGCCGATTTTTTTTATTAATCGATATAAAATAAAAAATATCGAGAAAGATGATAGATTTGAATTTTTTTTCGAAAAATAAGTAGGACAGAATAAATTTTAACGTCCCTACGGACGGGATAAACTACCACATCCCTGCTAATGATAATTCCGCACCAATCTAACTACTAACTAAACCAAAATCCAGGAAAAAAAATATTCTCAGGGACGGGATGGATAATTCCGTCAGTGAACAGTGACAAAAAAAAAACATCAAACTTAGGTTTCATTTTGATTAAATAAAAAAAAATTAGAAAAATTATATTTACTAAATTATGTTTCATCTGTAAAAAGAATGATTTATTTTTCAACTAAAAAACAATGATTTATTTTTCAAATGACTAGATTAGTGGTTAGATTAGTGTAATTTTTTTAATTGCATTAATTCCATTACATCAATAGTTAATTTGATGTAATGGAGTTCTAAAAAGAAATTAAGTTTTTCTAAAAAACATAATTTAGTCATTTGATGTAATGGAGTCCTCAATAAATTAAATTAAAAAATATGTCTATGTTATGAGACACATAGATAGTATACTAATTAACTTCAAATTTAATGCAATTAACTATTGATTAATAATGTATCAAGATCAGCGATATAGAATTTCAAGTCATTTGATGTAGCTAAAACATAAATCAAATCTCATCATATTTATAGACATAATATCTAAAATATAAATCGTGTCTATAATGTTAAATTTTAAATATAAATTTTATTTTTAAAAATATTATTAAACTAAATCATTGTTTTTTAGTTGACAAATAAATCATTGTTTTTATTGTTGAAACATAATTTAGTAAATATAATTTTTCTAAGTTTTTTTATTTAATCAAAATCAAACCTAAGTTTTTTGTTTTTTTGTCACTGTTCACGGACGGGATTATCCATCCCGTCCCTGAGATTTTTTTTTTTTTTTTCCGGATTTTGGGTATTTAGTGGTTAGATTGGTGCGGAATTACCATTAGCAGGGACATAGTAGTTTACTACGGACGGGATAATTTGTTCTGGCCTCTATTATTTTTCGAAGAAAACCAAATTCTATCCTCTTTTTCTATATTTTTTTATTTTATTTCGATTAATAAAAAAATCGTTAATTATACCCCCCTTCTTAAACTTACACTTTAATTATCAATGTGGTCAATTCGATCTAACAAACTCAACTATTCATTTAAAGGAATATATTTATCCATATGCCACAAATTCTCAATTACACATGTCTATAGTTAACATTGATAACTTTAAGTATGTGCTTCAAATTTCTACTTAAGACAATGTCTATTAGCAAAGCGCACCAAGCAAACAAAAAGCAGAATTATTTCCGCTAGGATGAATTGAATTAAAGTTAAATTCAAAATAATCAAAGCAAACAAAATAAGATAAAGGAATCAAGGGGCCCGCTATCAGCAATAAGTTAGGATGGTAAGTCAAACTGATGAAATCAAGGAGCCCGCTATCAGCATCAATAAGATAAAGGAAAAGAAACTTATGTGGTCTTTAGAAAATAAGATAGACGGAAGGCCTTCTTTCTTGTTACTTGTTCACCACGAGAAAAAGATAAGATAAAGGAAAAGAAACTTATGTGGTAAATAAAAGTATTTGATTTGACTGTTACTTTCTAAGTCAATAAAAATATTTGACAGGTAATTGGAAAGAAAATTTATCTATGGGTAACAAAAAAAAATAATTCTGCTAGAGGTGAACAAATTAATATTTACAAATTTGGTTTATTTATTTTCTTAAATTTAACTGCATAATTAACAAGGTATTATGAGCTTTTTTAACATGGATGATATGATTATTATATATTTATTAGTATAATATGCAGAGAACTGATATTTTGGTTTGTTTAACTTCCCAATTCAACTAATAAAACCGAATAGAGAAGTACATACATAAGAAACCCAAAAACAGAATTATTTCCACCAACAATCTAGACCACTTCAGTTCATATCATAATCTGTTTATTAATCTAAGAATGTATATTTTGAAACCACAAAAGAGAATGTATGCCATAGATATTATGACAGTTCTGTGAATTTCGATCCTAATCTGTTATTAATCCGAGAAAGTTCTGTTAATTTAGATCTTAAACTATACTAGATCATTAAATTTAATCTGCAAGTACCGACTGATTAGCAATCGGTTGTTTTAATTTAATTTTTATTACACAATCAGCCTAATTGATTAACGTTGTTTCATTAATTTTGCGCGTTCCCTTTGCTTCAGCTCACAAGTTAATATTCCAAGACCAAATGCCATAATATCTCCGTTCTCCATTTCCTATGTTTTTTCTCTGGTCAAATAACATATTAAGTCAAGTCTTTTCTCTGTTCAATTAATTTTGATTAAAGTTTTTTATTTTAAGATCCTTATGAATGGTTTTATATATACGTACGTATACTCAACATTTTCCAATCAAGCACCACTCAAAATTGTCTTTCTTACTCTTTCTCTCCTGCAATGGCCCTTTTTGAACTTCTTTTCCTATCACTTGTTCTCGTATCCTTATCCATCAAAACCACCATTCTAACACAAGCCCACTGCCTTCCTCCCCAACGTGATGCCTTGATTCAACTCAAGCAAGGTTTCAACACCACTAAACTCAATTCATGGAATTCATCTACCGACTGTTGCATATGGGATGGCATCACATGCGAGAAACAAACAGGTATGGTGACTGCACTAAACCTTTACAACCAATCCATATCGGGTAAACTAAACCCGGCTTTATTCAATCTCAGCTCTCTTCAGCACCTCGACCTTTCTGACAACTACTTCCTTAATATTACCCTTCCACAAACTGGGTTTGAGCGACTTGCTAATTTAACCCATCTCTACTTATTCAACTCTGGCTTTGTTGGTCAAGTTCCAACCGGTATTTCTGCCCTCACGAAGCTTATCGAACTTGACTTATCATTCTCGTCCAGAACCAATCAATTGTATCTTCGTGACACAGGCCTAACAACCTTACTCAGCAACCTTACCAAGCTCCAGTTTCTTTACTTGGATGATGTTAACATTGCACTCGACGGATCTGAGTGGGTCAAGGCAGTTTTCCAAGTTGGCCCAACCCTTCAGGAGCTATCCATGAGCGGTTGTGGATTAAGAGGAAATTTTCCAGAGGAAATGTCCCACCTTACAAATCTAACATACCTTAAATTATCCAGCAATGATATGTTGTCAGGTCAACTACCAGAATTTAAGAATCAAAGCCTTTTGCAATATCTGTCTCTTTCATTAACAAATTTGACTGGTCCATTACCAGATTCAATTGGAAATCTCCAATACCTATCAACATTGTCTCTTTCCGAATGTAACATTTATGGAGAAATTCCGCCTTCAATAACAAACCTTACAAGACTCGAAGATTTGGATTTACGATTAAACAAATTGACAGGTAGGATACCCATGTCTTTGTTTTCTCACCCTTCTTTGGAATATATTGGTCTATCAAATAACCAATTGTCAGGATATCTACCTGAGTTCTCTAATGGGTCATCAATTTTGAAATATATTTTCCTTGGCTCCAACAATCTTCAAGGACAATTGACAATTTCCATATTTCAATCACCCCTGCTCAGTGAGTTAGACCTTGGCCCAAATAACTTCAATGGTACATTCAATTTAGATGTCATTAAGCACAATAAGTTGCTTGAATATCTATATCTCTCATCCACCAGGTTGTCAATCATAGAAGGCAAAAACCATAATGAGTCATTCTATGCTTCATTTCCTCAATTAGAATTTCTTGTGCTGGCATCATCCAATTTAATAAATTTTCCTTCTTTTCTGAGTTACCAAAAAAATATTAACTACTTAGACCTCTCAAATAATAGTCTTACGGGAGAGATTCCCCTTTTCATATGTAATGTGACAGCAATGCCAGCAGTGCTTGATCTTTCATATAACAATTTAACTGGTATAGTTCCACCTTGCCTTCTAGAGGATGTTGGATTGACAACACTTAACCTGAAAAGTAACAAATTAAGTGGTCCATTGCCACAAAATATTAGTCAAGCATGTGGACTTCAAACAATAAATCTGAATGGAAATGCAATTAATGGAAGTTTGCCCAAATTACTGATGTATTGTAATGCTCTCGAGTTCTTAGACCTTGGAAACAATCAGATAGTGAACATATTTCAGTATTGGCTAGGACATCTTGAAAAATTGAGAGTTCTTGTCTTAAGATCGAACATGTTCTATGGAAAAATTTCAGATATGAAAATCAAAACAAAAGGAAACTATTCCTTTTTCCCCTTGCTAAAAGTTCTTGACCTTTCTTCAAACAATTTCAGTGATACATTACCTAAAAATATTTTTGTGAATATGAAGGCTATGATGGGTGCATCAAATACAAGAGCTAAGTTTGACATGAATGTTAGGATTGTTCCGTATAATGGAGCTTCGGTCACATTCAAAGGGCTGAATTTTGATCTGACGTTCTCAATTGACATATTCAGCTACGTAGATCTGTCAAATAATAAATTTTGGGGGAGAATACCCGAAGAATTCGGGAATCTCAAGTCACTCGATGTGCTTAACCTCTCACATAATGCCCTGAATGGTGATATTATTGAAGAATTTGCTAATTTAGAGCAACTTCAAATACTGGACCTCTCGTCCAATCAGCTTTCCGGACCCATCCCTCAAGAACTCACCTCTCTCACTTTTCTTTCTGCACTAAATCTCTCATACAACAATTTAGTTGGAGAAATACCTGAAGCCCATCAGTTTTTAACCTTTTCGAATGCTTCTTATTTGGGTAATCCTGGATTGTGTGGTGATCCTTTAACGAAGCAATGTGCAGCAGCTCCTTCAAGTCATGAATTTAATACATTTATTTCTTCAAAGTCTTCTACTGACTTAATTGGACTCTCAGTTTCTATTGGATTGGGATTAGGTGTGGGATTTGCCTCTATAATTTGGGCTGCTATATCATGGGAGAAAGGAAGAAAGTGGTTTAATTTCATTATATATAGGTTTTACTTTCAACATTTTCATTGATAAAAATATCTAAGAGCTTTGTACTGATAAATGGGTATGAATCACTATGTATTTTTTTGAGTGTGTGTGCGGTTGTCTATGAAATACCTTTTTTTTTTTTTTTCTGTTTTATACACAAAGGGCACATAATGTTTGGTAGGAACTCTTTGTACGATTATCTGTTAAATTTGGCTTTTGTCTAACTGTACCATATATTGAACATAACATTGAAATAAAAAAGTGAGTATTACGATCTGGAATTCCTAATATTGAAATAAAATTACAGCTATATTTTGTTGGATTGGTGGAAGATAGAACCATTGTGCCTAAATAAGATTCAATTGCATAAAGGAAATTGTGAGATACTACTGATGAGATGAAATTTATTTTTCTGAAGAGAGCGATATAGGAAATTAGAATGGATTGTTAATCTTGAATTCTCATTTCCTTGTATATGTTTTGTCTGTTAACTTGCATTGTTGAGGTGATATTTACCTGTTGAGCCAAATCTACATATATTTTGTTAATGTAGCACTCCATTTGGTTAATTGGATGCCTGATTGCTCAATTAAGCTTTTGTTGGATACTTGGAAATAATTGCCCATATCAGTGAATTTCGTGTCTTTGTAGTTTTGAGAAAATAATTCTTTGAATGGTACACATTTGCACTGGTCTGGATAGATCAAATAGCTTCCATAATCTTCGTGCTAACAGCTATAATTTAGATGGCTTATCTATTATCTGCGTTGTTTATACCAAACTGCAATTAAAGAAACCAATGAATACCCAGCAAAGTACTAACAGAAAGGATATATAGATGCTGTATTGGCACTTATTATGGGCCTTTTACCCTGCTAGAAAGTACAAGACCTGGGTTCAAATATATGTAATTACTCATTTGCGTCCAGTATTGTAATACTAAATATTTATACCAGAATTTTAGGCCCAGAATTTTTTTTTCATATCATCATACGATGTTTTGTTTTCAGATCCATATAGTACTAATTTCACATGAAGAAGAGTCAAGAAGATATATAACCCAATTTTATAGATCGTTTATTTTGACCAAGTCTTTGTCTTCCTTATGATATTGATTTTTTTTTTTATACTATAAAGGTGCTTTGTCACTAATCTAATCTCCATGCCACTTCATATTATTAATTGTTGGGGTAATTTTTTGTTGGGACACTCTTTGTCAGTCTTACTGACGAAGTCTTTTCAAAATAGAACAAAGAATATATAACTACTGTCTCATGGTTTCAAACTTAATTACTAATTAGGAGTTATCACAAGTCAAAATCGATATACCTTACAAATTGGTGATGAAAATTGCAACCGCAAAGGGTATATATCGACAATAATTTTATAGTATCATAATGCCAACACAACAGTTATTAAATTTTCATTGCGAGATAAATTATTTTACAAGTAAATCTAATCTCACTTGAAAACTGTAAAATTGCTTACATTTGAGATACGAGTACAACATTTCCCTGCAAGAGATGCTCAATGGCCCACGGGTCGTGTAAGAAGAAAAAAAAGAGATGCTCAATAAAAATAAACTTGCAGGGACTTGTAATCAAATTTTCTTAATCAACCGTAAGTCTTGATCAGAGGAACGGCTCGATGAAAATCTTAGAGCATTTACATCCCTGTTATTATTAGAGTTTCAAATATGATGTGGTAGTTTCTAATATAGTTTCAGAGATGTGAGAGAGTTTTTAATTTGAAAACTATGAAGGAAAGTGTTTCTTTGTAAGAAACTGTTTATAAACTCCATCCTGATCAAATAATTAGCTCATATTATTTATTCTTTTTAATTTATTGTTGATTTGGCTTATAGAAACAAATTGTATGGAATCGAAAAGTAAAACTACGTGCGAGGGACCCACATAAATACCAACTATAGTTTTATCCGCTACATTGTTATATATTTTCATTCTTGGAAAAGTTTAAATTTCGGAATAAATTCAAGAGGAAATCCTTACATGGCATAAAATTGTTCCCATACATATTCGCCAAAAGGGATTTACCTAAATTAAAAAAACAAATGCTAAATGTCTGATATACAACACCGGCTTATTTTCACAAACCGGTGTTGAATATTTAGCACCGGTTTTTAACACTAACTGATGCTAAATGTCTGACATACAACACCGGTTATTAACAAAAACCGGTGCTAAATATTCAGGACTGCTTTTTGAAACTAAACTTGTGTTGTATGTTAGACAATTAGCACCGGTTGGACTTTTAACCATTGCTGATTTGAAATTATGTAGTAGTAGGATGCCATAAACATACAAGCTTGATCTCCATCCTCGATCTTTCCATCCGCATTAAACACATCTCTTATCAAAGTGTTATACGCACCAAGGTGAGCCCTCAAATTCATACCCTCCTCCATCCTAAGTTGGTACAACCGCTTTTTGAAAGCCATCCAACTTGCTATTGTGAGTTTTTAAAGTTTAGAGGGAGACTACGTAATTTCAAATTTTAAAAGAGAAATACGTAATTTTGAAGTTTTTGTGGGGTACACGTGAAATTCCCCCATAAATGAAATTATCTCTTTTAACTATGTTAAATTTACCTATAGAGCAAAAGAACAGTATAGGACTCTTAAGTTTCATATGAGCAATTAGTCATTTTAATATGTATTAGTTTTTGTTTGTAGGAATGATGTATTTAGGGGTGTTCAAATGGTCGGTTCAATTGAAACTGAAGTAATATCCAAACTAACCTTTTTATCAGTTTTCAAAAATAAAACCGAACCAAGCGAACCTTGTACTGTTCTATAGTACCATTGCTATTATACTTAATTTTATATACCCACCTAAATCCTACGGATTTTTTATTTTGTGGTAATTGTACAGTTACCGAAGTTTCATTTTTTTTTTTTTTTTTGAGTAAAGTTGGAGGTCATGCCATCCAACTATTTAATACCCTTGTTATTATAACAAATGATTTCCTCCATCTGGATTTCGAACCCATGACCTCCCACATAGAGACCATGTGTCTTTGCCACTAGACCAAAGGTGGTTCTTAGTTTAATTTTTTTCAAGAACTTTTAACTCTTCTTTCATGGCTTTGGTCCAAATCGGATTTTTAATGGCTTCTAGATAATTGTTTGGTTTTTGTTCTTTAGAAATAGAAGTGAGAAATAATTTATGTGGAGTTGAGATTTTTTTATAAGAAATAAAATTTTGAATCAGATATTGTACCTTATATGTCACAAAATCTCTTAACCTCGTTGATGGTTGTATTGCCCTTGATAACCTTCTTAGTGAAGTTTCCTCTATATTAGTTTCTTCCATATTTTCCTCATTGTCTTCGTTTTGTGAGATTTTTTCTATCTCACTTTCTATTTGAGGTATATCCACCTCTAAATGCTCAATTTGTAGCATT
The DNA here is from genome assembly GCA_024447775.1 of Carex cristatella. Classification (NCBI taxonomy): domain Eukaryota; kingdom Viridiplantae; phylum Streptophyta; class Magnoliopsida; order Poales; family Cyperaceae; genus Carex; species Carex cristatella. The sequence continues at coordinate 6,454,893 of JAJHPF010000001.1, read as the reverse complement.
ATAAATATATTTGATGGTTCTTGAATGTTGATCTCTTTTAGCAACATTTTTGTAATATGATTCATTTTCTAAAAAAAATACATCTCTAGAAATATAATCTTTTTTATTAATTAGATCATAACATTTATAACTCTTTTTTTGAAGAATATCCCAATAAAATAGTTTTAATTGACGTATAATCTAATTTATCTTGTTTGTTTCTGTGTACATAACATATGCACCTAAATATTCAAATGTTTCATTATAATTTTTCTTTGGTAAATTATCTCTAATAGACTTTTATAATTTAAATTGACATTAGCAATCGATTTATTGAATATGTGGCGGTGAGGACGGCATCCGACCAAAAGATCTTTCGCATATTATTTTGAAATAAAAGAACTTGAGTCATTTCAATCAAATATCTATTTTTTCGTTAGAAAACACTATTTTGTTCGGGTGTATAGACACATGTTGTTTGATGTAAAATTCTCTTTTGATTAAAGAAGTTAAAATTTTTTGATATATAAATTCTGTTTTATTATCGGATCTAAATGTTTTAATTTTTACATCGTATTCTTGAAAGTGAGCAAACAAGTAAACCACCTTTCGTATGCATCCTTATAAATTCTCTGTTCTCATATTTGTCAGGAGGATCTACGGTTTTGTCTATGGTGGCTATGTGATGCTATCGTACACACAAATTGGTCCTTCGCTACTTTTGTAAATAAATAAATAATATTCAAAAGAAATAAGTATAGAGTTTCTCAGTTCCCAAGGCTTGACTTGATAAGTCTTCAGTTTAATTGAGCACACCAATTTGTCTAAGTCTCTCCAAAATTCTATCAATTAATATTTATTTTCAATTGCAATCATTCCACATCAGTTATTTTATTACATTTCATTTTTTTTCCTATGAGCATGTTCATTTTCTTTGTTTTATGTTCTACTTGAAGAACAAGAACGCGAATAAATTTAATTAATACTTGACCAAACACGCAGATCCATTTCAGTGGAAAAATAAACAAATTGTCCTCTGTTGTACATCTTTAAAGAAAAACCTTGTAAATTTATGAGGGCTTTGTTTTTGTTTAGGTTTCTTCCGTATATTATCAATGGGTTGTAGGTATTTCTTTTAATTTTTATCCATCTATTTAAAAGTTTTTTTCATAATTAACTTTGCTTAGATGAGATAATTAACTCTGTTTTGATCCGATCGGATCACACTATTTTCATACTAAAATCAATTTAAAATTGTGCTAGGTCATGCATGTAGATTGTATGAAAGTTGGGTAGAAAATACCATTTTGGCTTGGTTGGTTCATCTATTTTGCCACTTTCAAACACTATATAAATTTAAGATAAATGCCATAATAATGAATTCCACTTACTTAGATATATCCATGGTCTAGATGAAAATGTGCTTAATTATCAAACATACCAATAGTGATAAGTTATTAGAGGAAATCAATAAACAAAATATCACCTGTCTAAAGCCCGCACCTTCAGCCCCGACTTCTCGTGAACTGATTCACGTTTAGCATCCGTTAGAAGTCCCAACAGGGAGATGGCTCCACCTTCTTGCTTGTCAAGAGAAGGCTTTGGTCAAGATCAGTTGTTTGAAGCGTCTTTTTCAGAATCCATGTGGCGCAGTCTTCACATAGAGAGAGCAGCATAGGTATTGACCTCTTCAGGTGATTCGACTCGGTGGTTTCGTTCTCAGTTGTTCTCCTCCTTAAAATCCAATGCAAGCATTGTCCGAAAATAAGGTGAAGGTTAAGGTGTACCATTGCAAGCATTGTCTGAAAATATTTCCATCTGGGCAGGCACTTGGGGGTCACATGAGGAAGGATTACAAAGGACCACCCATTAAGATGAAACACAAGGTAGTTACAAAGAATGGTTTGAAACCTGAGGACAAACCTGAGATCGTTACGGACAATTATATAAACAGGCCAATGACAAATTACGAGATAGGAGAGGCGAGTAATTCAAAGCAGGCGGAGAAGGTGGAGAAACAGAAGGAAGATGAGTTGGAGGGTCGAAGGGGAGATAAGAGATAGCCCTCGTAGCAAGCATGAATAGCATGCTCTAGATGGCAGTGTTGTATTTGTATAAGCTATAGGATTTACTAGGATTTTGAATTTTAATAACATGGTCAAATATGTACTGTGTGGCTGACATAGGTTGTTTGATAATTTACTCCTTGTCATCTTTGTGTGTCAAAGTTGTTTGATAATTTACTCCTTGTCATCTTTGTGTGTCAAAGTTGTTTGATAATTTGTTCCTTACTTTTGTGTGGCAAGTGCAGCGATCGAGCAGTTAAACAAGCGATGAAGCTCTTGAGTGTTACTGTGATCTTTTATTGCGGTAACTGTTAAAATATTTTGTAAGACTACCATGTTAATTGTATATTATAAGTTGGTTTCCTGATGAGTTATGACTTAATGAGCTTAATTTTGATGTATATCCTTTTTATCAGAGCATGCTTCTACATTATATTTGATTTTGAAGTGCAATATAGGCCGGTAGAGCTCGTCTCTGTTTTAAATCACAAATTATGGGCCAGCCTGTTTCATATCCATCTAATCTGATGTTCCATTGATTTTATATTTGTAGCATGAGAGTTGGGTATCATAGTTCATTATTTTACGGTATTTTTACCTCTCAAATATCAATATGCATTTTTTTTATTGAAACGAGGACTTACTCCTCTACCGAAAAATCTCCTACCTTGAAGAAAGATGCTTAAAAGTTAAAACTTTAGTAGCAAGGGTACCGATTTGAAAAATTATGGAGGCCTTGAATGGCGTTTGAATTTTTTTTTTATTAAAAACATGTAGGCAGGTACAAAAGACCATACATGCATTACAATACATCAGGCTTAGTGCTTCTTCACAAATGCAACAGAAACCATGATTTATAAAACCGCATTCTCTAACCCCAGTTCTGTTATTCATTCTACCAGTACCCTTATTGAGAAAACATAGGGAAGGTGTATTGTGTATATTTCCACCCATGGTCCCTTGCCTTCATTGCTAAATAGTCCGGCATGTCATTTTGGCTTCTCGGTATCTGAAGACACTTTAGAGATAAGGATTTGATTGATCCATTTCCAACTCTCATAGCACTCCTTATACGCCATTTATTGGCAGTTGGGGAGGAATGACCAGCTCTATCAACGACTTATTGTCTGAATAGAATGTGCACTCACTCAGACCACTTCCTTTAACGTACCTGATAGCCTCCAAAGGAGCCCCAGCTTCTGTTTGAAAAGCACAGCAGGCCCTCTTGTGTGCAAAGTAGTACGTACAAACCACGGGTATACGCCATCAAATTTGAACCATGCATTAGCACAAAACCGATGCCACCCTGCCACTATTGTATCCATGAGCTATCAATGTAAAATTTATAACCATTCACATACTCCAACCCTCCATTCTCACTGGAACTCACTTGTCATGGCGAAGCCAAGTATTTAGCAGAGCCAGCCAGCAGGGCCTTCACTGAGATGTCAGACCAATTTTTTTCTGAACTTCCCAAAACTCGATCAGAACAACAATTGAATATGCTCCTTCCTTCCCAATTGAATATGCATTTTTTTTTTTTTGAAGGTTGGTGGCGAAGTGTCCCCAACAGATATATTGATACTAAAAAAATATTAAATATTTGCAATGTTAAGTTTGCCCAGTGGCCATGAAAAAGCAAAAATGAAAAAACCTCTCAACCTCACAGGAACCGAATAGTTGAAAGAAATATGTACAGAGATTAGGCCTTCATTAAATTACTCTCCCCTGTAGTTCCCCGTCCCTTGTTGGGCAGTGTCCTGAATCCAGAAGAGGATTTCATCTGTAGTGTCGTTGATCAATCTTGGAACCTGCTTGGATTTATCAGAGAAAATCCTTCTGTTTCGCTCGCGCCATAGGGCCCAAACCCTTGCTGCCCAAATCCTGTTGCGTCGCCGCCTTCTTGTCGAGACCCCGGGCTGAAAGATCCCATCCAGAGTGAGTGTTTGTCACAAGTGAACAACCTTTCGTATGCATCCTTATAACACACAAATTGGTTCTTGCTACTTTTGTAAATAAATAAATAATATTAAAAAAGAAACAAGTATAGAGCTTCTCAGTTCCCAAGGCTTGACTAGATAAGTCTTCAGTTTAATTGCGCACACCAATTTGTCTAAGTCTCTCCAAAATTCTGTCAATTATTATTTCTTTTCAATTGCAATCATTCCATATCAGTTATTTTATTACATTTCATTTTTTTTCCTATGAGCATGTTTATTTTCTTTGTTTTATGTTCTACTTGAAGAACAAGAATGCGAATAAATTTAAATTAATAGATTAATACTTGACCAAACACGCAGATCCATTTCAGTGGAAAAATAAACAAATTATACTCAGTTGTACATCTTTAAAGAAAAACCTTGTAAATTTATGAGGGCTTTGTTTTTGTCTAGGTTTCTTCCGTATATTATCAATGGGTTGTAGGTATTTCTTTTAATTTTTATCCATCCATTTAAAAGGTTTTTTCATAATTAACTTTGCTTAGATGAGATAATAACTCTGTTTTGATCTGATCCGATCACACTATTTGCATACTAAAATTAATCAAGTTAAATTTGTGCTAGGTCATGCATATAGATTGTATGAAAGTTGGGTAGAAAATACCACTTTGGCTTGGTTGATTCATCTATTTTGCCACTTTCAAACACTATTTAAATTTAAGATAAATGCCATAATAATGAATTCCACTTACTTAGATATATCCATGGTCTATTTGAAAATGTGCTTAATTATCAAACATACTAATAGTGATAAGTTATTAGAGGAAATCAATAAACAAAATACCGCCTGTCTAAAGCCTGCACCTTCAGCCCCGACTTCTCATGAACTGATTCACATTCTGCATCCGTTAGAAGTCCCAACAGGGAGATGGCTTCACACTAGAGAGAAGACCCAACAGGGAGATGGCTTCACAGTAGAGAGAAGACGGCTTTCATAGAGGTCAAGATCAGTTGTTTGAAACGTCTTTTTCAGAATCTATGTGGCCCAGTCTTCACTTAGAGAGTAGCATAGGTATTGCCTCTTTAGGTGATTCGAGTCGGTGGTTTCGTTCTCAGTTGTTCTCCTCCTTTTGGTCGGACGGGAATCAGAGTTGTCATCGCCATTGATGAAGAGCTTGGTTGTTGTTATTGTTGCACTACTCATTGCCATTTTGGTAAGAATCTAGTAATTAGGAAAGAGAATGGAAACTTTCCGTTGTCAATTTAGGAAACACAGATTAATTTGGATTATTATATTCTTTTTATAGAATTCTTCCTGCAGTGAACATATATAGATTACTTTTCCTTCAGTGTGGAATCAATTGGAGTAAAATAAAATGCAAAAATAGTGCGCAAATTTTAGTATGATATTCATAAAATACTATAGTTAATTTGGGCACATTTTCAAGCACACAATTATCATAATTGAACGATGGACAATTTCGAAGTATAATCAAATACATGCTAATGATCATGTTCTATTCTTAGAAAAGAAAATTATGCACATATATTTGTAGTACTCATCACTATATTTCATCAATTTTTCTGAAAAAAATATTATGCTACCGCATTCAAAACACGATGTTTGGAATTGTTTACTGATTTTAATTATTTTTGGCAACATGTCAAGTCATAAAATCATAAAGTTGACGACCATTGTATTTGCACATAAATTTAAATCTTAGTTTCCATATAATATATCAAATTTTGCCCAATTTTTTTTTTTTCCCATTGTAATGCATTCTACAGCATTTTCCTTCTTATAATAGTGTACTAATAAAATTGTACGTCACTTCATATCTTGAAGTCATCCAAACAGACAAACTAATAGATAATTATAAAGTATCATGCTTGAATTGGGCTCTGTTTGATAATTATAAACTTATAAATATCGTCTCCGTAATTAACTTTTTATACTATATTTTATTACTTGTTAATACTACTACAAAATCTTATTGTCAACAATTATTACAACCGACTTTACTTATTTCGTGAGATCAGAAATTGTTTGGAACCATAAAAATAGCAAACAAGTGAAAATAAATGATGCGCAATACTAAGTCCTTGAATTTGAAAAAGTAGTGATGAGGTGACATAAAATGAACACAGTTCAGAAAAAGTTTTCTTTTTATAAACCATTTACATGGTTATATATGACACAATTATCTTTCCTTTAATTAACATGCCTCTTATATCATTCTAATATTACACCTCTATTAAGTGTTTCTCCTTTCTGGCATTTTGAATTCCACCAATATATAATCACATAATTAATTAACTAGTTCCCCTTCAGTTCTAGCAAAACAGAACTCAATTATGTCACCGCAACCGAACGATGAAGATGAAGCGCGACGTGCGGCAGAAATTCTAATTGAGGTTTTTCATTGTCGTTGCCCTCTTCATACTGTGTGTATAGATGAAAGCGATGGGAAGAAAAAGGAGGAGACGTGCATGGCTGTAACCTCCTCTATGCCCCGATTTGAGGATGAGCAAAATTCCCAAAAATATTCACGGGGTACCAAAAAAATTAAAAAGGAGAAATTAATAGCCCGAGATATCTCCTGGAGTGATTCAATGGATTGGTAATTTATCTTTTTTCAAGTAACAATTGCAAATTAGATTATTAAAAGGAGAAAGAAAAGAGGAACAATCCAATCCAGTGGGAAAAAATAGATTATTAAAAGGTCAAATTTCAACTAACGCACAAACCATCGTATCTACGAAATGCAAACAAAATTAAAAAGAAAGGGAAAACTTACAGCTACTCTACGGCGGTGGTGCGGCGAAGGGTATCTGCTCCACGGCGGTCGTGCAACCTCAGCGGCACTGACTCAGTTCAGGTCCCTCTTGAGGGGGGTGGAGCGAAGTAACAAGGGTTTAGCAATGGCGGGTGGGGGGAATAGCAAAAGCTTTAGCAATGGCGGGTGCGGGAATAGCGAAGGGTCTAGACGGACATAAGATATTCTGAAATTTTTGTCAAAGTGAATGGAATTTGAATAACCTAAGGTAACGTGTTATTTCCGTTTGTATCCAGTCCGTCTAAATCGAATCTGCACAAATATTAAAGGAACCTTGTGTATTTCTTGAAAAGGCCAGATTGGCCCGAAATACAATCGGACGGTTCAAATATAAAGTAGAAATATTCTGTTACCTCATAAGATATGGATTCTAGTGAGATAGCGCCAATTGATATCCTTGCGCCAAATTTTTGGACGCAGTAGTTCAAATTTTTGGAAAAAATTTCGGACACCGGTTATTTAAACAAAACTGGTGTTGATACATGAATTGCATGTTCCCGTCCTTTTTTTTATTTATGAAAAATATGTTGCAATTATCAGAAACAATATTGATATATTATTAGAATCAATATTAAAATTATGATTGTATAATTTTAAAAATATGAAATGAGTAGGCGTCCAAATTAAAAAAAAAATTGCAGTCACATAAAAATAACTTAACAATTGGAAAATAAATTGTAAAATTCTACAAAGTCTGATACGCGCACAAATGAAAAAACGGATGCACTAATTAATGAGCATAAATGAGCACAAATAGAAATAAAGTTGATTTTACAAATGAGAACAAAATTAAAAACTAAATTAATGGATCTCACTTCGAATTCGCTTCAAATTTATATTCTCCGGCCAGCACTACATTTATTGTGTCAAAAATAAATTAGTACATGACAGAAGAATAATTTAAATATTACAAATATTTAAAAAAAATTGAGTGGTTGTAACTTAAAATTAATTGATAGTTTATATAAATGTACCTTGATTAAAATCAAGAATGATTTTCACTCCACAATTAATCCTTCTTGAGGACCGGTTTGCATATAATTTGCTTCATCGACATCATCATTTGCATGTTGTGCAGGTTGCATACCAACAGAGAATGGAGGAATTTCATCGAAATGATCATACTCTTCTTCGTCTATGACATTTTCAATCCCAACGATATGTCCTTTCCCGTGAAGATCGACATGCCATTTAAGGGTTTTGTCGGCCGGGTCAAGGACGTAGAATAAACCAATAAAAATAAACCGGTACAAAATAAACCAGATACATACAACACCGGTACAAAATAAACTGGTGCTAAATGTCAAACTTACAACACCGGTTTATTTTTAAAAACCGGTGCTAACTATTCAAAACCGGTTTTCCAAAATAACCGGTACTAAATGTCTGACATACAACATTGGTTATTAACAATAAACCGGTGCTAAATATTCAACACCAGTTTTTGACAATAAACCAGTGTTGTTTGTCAGACATTTAGCACCAGTTGTACTTTTAACCGGTGCTAAAATATATACAATACCGGTTGCATTAATTCCAGTGTTGATTTGAAATTATGTAGTAGTGATTCCAGATATTATGAATTAGTTTGTTAATATATATATATATATATATATATATATATATATATATGAGTAGAACTAGGGTGCTCCTAAGTTCACCAAACCTCTTGTGAACTTGACTCTAAAATATATCGAATCGACTTTAAATGATTAATCCAAACCGTTGAAATCCTTGTACCTAATGATTGATGCATCTACATGTGAAAATTTTAAAGTTTCGAATTAATTTAATATAGAGTCAAGTGGTCAAAGGAGTCCAAAAAATGAATGCATTAAAATTAATGTATAAACTTTAAACTTTTGACCACTTGACTCTATATTAAATTAATTCGAAACTTTAAAATTTTCATATGTAGATGCATCACTCATTAGGTAGAAGGATTTCAACGGTTTGGATTCATCGTTTAAAGTCGATTCAATATAGTTTAGAATCAAGTTCACAAGAGGTTGGGTGAACTTAGGAGCACCCTAGTTCTACTCTCTCTCTCTCTATATATATATCTTATTGTTAGTATTTATATTCTCTTAATTTCATTTTGTTATTCACAATGAGTATAAGCAATTTATGTTTTGTTTTGTTTCCTATTGATTAGGGACAATTTAATTGTCAATGTACTACTATTTTTAAAATTTTATTAAAGTGTAATGTTTTTTTTTGTTTTGATTTATTGTCATTTTTTTTCTAAATTATATGTTAGTACCTTTAAATTTGTTATAATGATTTTTTTCTCATATCATGTACTATTAGTTTTAGTTTTATTATTATATAAAAAAAATATTTAATCAGCATTGCATTCGTCAACTTAAATCATGACTTATAACACAAATTTCAATCAAACAAAGAATAACTTAAGTCATGATTTAACTCTACATCTCGACCAAATGTAAATAACTATGGGCGGAACTGGCAAAATCTTGATAGTAGGACGTTAAGCTTAAAATACACAATATAGTATGTGGGAATTCAACCAAAGTCTTCACTGTCACAAAATATGACTCCATCTACCAGATTACAAATAAAATATTCGCATAAGTAGTGCTCAAATATATAAAAGGTTTAAAAAAATATTCAATTAATATTTTAATATACACAATTAAAATTTCAAAATAAATAGGGTACTATACATATTGGATGTTTGTTTGTTACTGTAGACAAGAAAATTATTTTTTATTACATTTTATGATTTGATAAATGAAGGATATTTCATACACAATTTTATGAATTTAGAATAATTATACTCATCTCCACACTCCAGTTCCTCTTTTGTTCCCGGAGCTACAGCAGAGAAAAGTTGTACTATGTTCCTTACTAATTATATAATCTCCGCACTTGTCTCCGTGTCAACCTTCATAAGTATATATACTTGACAAATAATTAGAGATTAATACTTGCATATTAATATGCGTAACTTGATATGATGATTCCGCTTTTCCAGTCCTCCAATGGTCCCCACGTCACCCTTCCTCTAATGAAGTAGTGGAGACCTCGTATCCCTGCATCAACCTTCCTATAGCAAAAATAGTTGACCTCATACGTACAAATATACTTCAGTGCATAGGTATCTATACTTGCAAAATAAGATATTAATACTTTTATGTGTAACTTGATATGATCAAACGTCTGAAGTTTCAACTTTGTACAATGTTTCAGTGTATAGGTACAACGTCTGAAGATTAAACTTTGTACATATAAATATTTCAGTGCATAGGTATAAATACTTCAATACTTGAAATTAATATTTTCAGATATCATCCAAGGCCATATGTAATCAAATATTAAGTATTGCGTTCTCATAAGTAGTTTGAGTAGTCTTCCACATGTATTTATGGTGCATAGCTAGTTTGGGAGATTTGGTTGAGGAGATAATTATTTATGTTAAAATATTTGTGTGCATAGATATAAATATTTTCATGTATAGGTATAAATACTTTCGTTCATAAGTATTAGTACTTTAGAAATTGTGGGGGAAATAAAATTATGCGGAGACGGTTCCTCCTAATTAATTATGAAAGTTATGTACAGAAACAATTAATGCGAGAACTAGAGTGCACAGACAATTATCAGCTTCCATAAATATAATATTCTCATTATTTGTATGAAATTTCCATCACGGGAATCTACGGCATTTGTCTATGGCGACTATTTTGTTACCTTTGTTAGGAATGAATAAATAAATCAATAAAAAATTACAAATTCAGGGCTGCTCACTTCCTCTAAAAAGCAGCCAGTTTATACTCAATAGCTGACCGTTGAACTTAAAATCACACTTAAAACAGGGCTGCTAATTTGTTACCTTTACCGAATGTCTGTCCTCCTCTTCGTATTTAGCCCATCATTTCAATAACTATAAAGGTTATGATCATGATCAAATTTGCGAATTCCTCTCACAGATAACAATTGGATGGAGATTTAAGTTATCTATTATTTTAGATCGTTTATCTATCAAGATGAGCCGCTGTCTTCGGAAGCCATCTATCAAGACGAGCAGTCTGATATAATTGATAACATATATCTCGACTTCACATGTGAATTGCTTCATTTCCATAATTTATGTTCAACTAAGTTATAATAGAATGGTAATATATGCTTGTTAACTAGGGATTTGTTGGTGCTTGATATATGGAGAACTTCAACGTGATATTGGAGGAAAAAACCAAGGCCGCATCTCGAAAAGGTCGGTAGTAAAGCCAATCATTTGTATTTTGTTTCAACTTTAGAAAATTATTCAACTTCCCTTCTTATTAATGTATGCACTTGCATTTTGTTCCAATTTCAGGTAAATCTCTAGCTACTAGTAGTGAAGGAGATCATTCTGAGAGAGGACCATCTGACGAGTCTCAGCAATGTATTTCCAATTTGATTAAACTATTGGTCACTCCTCTACTGAACGAGTTTGATGAATCACAAAGACAAGCTTGGAGGAAGGATGAAGAGACTGAGCTACGCCACAAAACACTCGAGCTGTGGCCGCGTTCATTTCCCTTCGCCAATAGGTACAAGAGGATGAAGCACAAGAGGAGGAACGCACAAGAGGTGGATTCTCAAGAGGAGGAAGCACAAGAGGGACGAGAGGAGGAAACGTGATTTACAACTTGCAGGGTACAACCTTACGAGCATTACATAAATTAAATGGTAACATCTCTTTCACTCATATATATGCTACTGAGAATATCGAACAATGCAGCACCTGAGGGCAGTGAGTGTGCACCTTCTGATTGAATAAGTTGGTGAAAAACGTGATGTTTAGGAAAAGCAACCTTGTTTTGGATTTTGTTGTCAATGATGATGATTAATCTGTGTCTGTTTAGGAAAAACAATCCCGTTTTGGATTTTGTTATCAGTGATCTCTAGGAACTGGGGTCCTTTTGGATTTTGGATTTTGTTATCAGTGAATACAACTTGCAAGTTAATTTTATATATGATATAATTAGTTAGTTATTTTTTGTTTATATGGTCTATTCATATTAGCTTGCATGGTTTTATATATATTATTTGTTGGTACCTTAATTGGATGCTTTAATATAAATGGATGGATAATATACACACACATATGCTAGACCGTAATAAAAGCATTATTAAAAATATATATTCACATAAATTACCAACGGCTCAAAATTAGTAACAGACTGATGGCATAGCTAATATTAAAAAAAGACCTGCAAAATGGGCCAATGCAATACAACAAATTGTGTAATTGTCATTTGCCATCAGTGTGTATAACACACAAGAGATGACATTGAATAATTAACGGCGTCAAATATCAAACACCGTATGTAAGATCACTATCGATTCACTATCAAAGTACATCCGATGCCATGTCTATGTTAAGTGGCTTATTTAACAACCCAAAATCTATTATTCCCGTATGTCTCTATTTTTTTTACCGATGTCATTGGAGCTGAACTCTATCGGTTTGAGGCAATAGAATATGTGGATACTTTTTCTTTCGGGCAATAGCCATCTGTTCAGAATTCGATTGCGAATTGCGATTTGGTCCAACAGCGAAGTGTTTTTCTGTAGTAGTGTAGGTTGTTCTCTTGAGTCATTAAATGGTGTAACCTTTGTTATATTGTTCTGTAAACAGGCAAAATGAAGACTTTTAACACCACATCAAGGCCACTCAAACTGTTATTGATCCCAACAGATGAACATGAGGCTAAATAAAGCCATCATTTTTCTACAGCAACAATAATCAATACCAACTTAAGTTCTACCCGCTATATTGTTTGCTACAGATTCTCTTTCTGAGAAAAGCTAAAACTTCAGTATAAATTAAACAGGAAGTCCTTGAATTGTTCCCGCATAAGTACAAATAAATATTCAATGCACATGAAATTCCTTAAATTAAAGAGATAAATTATTTAAAATAATCACACATTTTTCTCTAAAATGGATCTTCAATTGATTATTGTTAAATTGTTTTTTTATTTTGTAATAATTTTAAATTATTGATTCCTTTTAGTGAGGTGATCAGGCTCATCTGTAGTAAAATTACTTTGACCTGAAGACAATTTTTACATGTGTTCATCTGAAATCGATGTTATATGAAATTTTGCATGTGGACTAAGAGAGAGAAAAGATAAGTTTAGTGTGATCTATCATGCTAATGTTACTTTTTTTCATTTATATATCTCTTCCATTCCCGTGAATTATGATATATTATATATGTGAAAAGAGTTAAAAAAAATATTGACAAATACTTTGCAATTTTTTTTTAATATAACATTTGACAAATAAATAGTATCCAATAATAATATTTTTCATTTTAATTAATCATGTAATGAGAGATCAGAGAAAATCAATTAAAATATTACAAATAAATAAACATGATATTTGGTAAAGTTAAGCATTTCAGTATCAGAAAATTGACTTCTTTTTGCCTTAATTTAAAATATTGATAACATATCTTATCAATGCTTTATCAATCATTTTCAAAACAATAAAAATTAGCATTTGTCTATACTTCACCATATTCCGTAGAAATTATATCAATTATATTCTACTATTTAAAGTTTCCACCTAATTTATACATTTTGTTAATTGTATTGTGCTAAAAATATTGTCTTAGATGCTATTTATTAGAGCTTACTTCGGTGGGCTAACTACAAAGCAATATGATTAATCACTAGCATCCTTGTAATTAAATTGATGTTTTGTTAAAATTATTTTTTATTCTTAAATGATTTCAAGTTATTAATTCATTTTAATAAGGCCATCCAGCATTTGTATTGAAGATTTGATTTCAGGATTTTTTTTTAATAATCATCATTTAGAAATCAGAAATGATGTCAATAATTTTTTTGCATTTCGAGTTAGGGAGTGATAAATTTAGTTTAATGTATAATGCAAAGGTTAGTTGAATTTAGTTTAATGTATTATGCAAAGATCAGATAAAATTATGTTTTGTTCATTGCGTGTTCAATATCTATATAATATTTTTTTTTTGGAAAATTATAAGACATGAAAATGGCAGTGTAATTAATGTTGGAAACTTGGAGACCATGTTGGTACAAGTAGAGAGAAACAAAATTTCTGAAAATTGATGATAAACAAAATCTGGTTTCTGAAAATTACAGAAGCATATGTATTTAAAGCTCTACTCTATACATAAACTGTAACAACCCACTACTACCTAAAAATATATTTTAATCTAAATATAACATCTATTTTATGGTACATATACTAATTAATATTATAGTTCGTTCGTCATTTTTGGATGCTATATTATAATTATCAACATCTATATATTGACCATAAACCTATTTGGATTAACTTTTAACCTCTTTCAACACACAAGCAGCCCAGGCAAAATGGTCATTGATCACGACAGATCGATGGACTTATGGCTAAACAAAGCCATTATTTTTCTACGGCATCAATAATCTTAGCAATAATGTGAAGCAAATTACACAAACCAATACCTACTTTAGTTTCTTCCACTACAGCATTTGATACATATATTATTTCTTGAAAAAGTTTAAAGTTCGATATAAATTCACAAAAAAATCCTTGGATATGCCAACGTCTGTACTGGGATCATGCCGTTTTTGTGGGGTAAATTGTTTCTATACATGTGTATAAATAAATATTAAAATCAAGGTTCCTCAAGTTAAAAACAAACGCATTTTAAACAAAATGATTATTGTTGAAGTGAGTTTTTTTTGTATTTGAATGATTTGTAGTTATTGGTTGTTATATATTGAGTCGATCTAGCACGGATCTAGTAAAAAATTGGATACAAGGGATTTCTTTATGTAGAAAATTTGCATGTTGAGTTAGAAAAGGGGGGAAATAAGTTTAGGATGATCTTATCTTGCAAATTTTACATGATTTTTTTATTTAAATGCCTCTAAACTTTCATGATACCTCTAAACTTTAATGAATGGAACTAATTATCTATATTTCTGAAAGAGTTAAAAGATATTGACAAAAAGTAGTATTTTAATTTTTTAATATAAAATATGAAAGAATAAAACAATACTAATATTAATATTTTGTTATTTTTAATGAATCTTTTAAGAAGATATGATAACTAACTGAGATTCAAATAATAGATATTTATATTATTTTGAGAAATGAATTACATCGTTGTGAAATGAACAAGAAATAGAGATAAAGAATTCACTCAACATATTTAGTTACCTTCATCTATTACAAAATAATATTTTGGAGGAATAATACTTTGTGTTGCTATAGATTTTCCTAATATGGTCCGCGATTTAACATACAGGCTTTACTTCAATGCCTACAAAATTTAGATTATTTTCCAGAGATATAGTGTATTTATCACAAATGACGAAATGCATGACTCGATCTTCTCTAACGCCAGTATTAAATTCTATCAACTTAATCTCTCTCGATCTGTCTTCTCTTGTGTGAAAACTTTCCCGCCAGATTTCCATTGAGTAAATTGAATTTACCCCACTTGAATTGTCATAGATCCATTGAATAATTATGAGAAATAGTGAGTTCTGCGCGTTCCTGTAAATATAACATAAGCACCATAGTTTCTCTTGGGGGAGAGATCTTTGAAATGTATTGCTCCTTTTATCTCTTTTGGAGTTTCTATCAGATCGTTCGTTGATGGATATTGTTTATGTAGAAGTATTATTTTTGCTCCGCTCAACAAATTCAACTTAAAGTTCTTTTTCCACCCAACATACAAACACAAAGTAAACAAAATCTTAGAAAATTTAAAACTCAATATGGTATGTATAAAGTACAAATATACTGTTTAATTTGTTTGTTGTAGTCCCAATTGCTCACAATTATTATTCACTTAATTTTTATTCTCACGATAGTTCAGTCCGAGTAATATTTACTATTATTAATACATAGCTTTGCATGGGGACCCCTCTGCATAACAAATATTTTTTCGAAATAAATTTTACTAGATGCAATCAATTCACAGCATAATGCTTTTTTCATTATGTGTTCAACATTTTATATATATGTAATGGAATACTCATCTATATATTTAATTTATTATCTTGGTAATTACCCTATAGGGCAACAACTACGAAATAGCCTTATTCATTTCCTTACGAACTGACGGGAAAATCCTTAGGCATAGCAAATAAGCTAACGAAATAAACAAACCCATATCCGCTTTATCAAGTATAATATCGATATGATAAAGATGAAAACGGTGCTATTGACACTCAAAAATAGCTTGGAAAGAACAAAATACTTTTCATGAAATTTATAATAAATTAAAAAATAACAATCAAATCACCTTCGTGCCGCAATCAAGAAGCAATTATGGCAGAGGTGGAGGTAAAGCTCCTTTTTTTTGAGACAGGTAGCTGTTGGACATCAATCGCTGATAAAGGATTGATGAAAGATCGTCAGGCAGGAAACTTTTTCATACATAGTCCGAATCAGCCACCGATTGAAATGTGGTGCATGCAGCTGCAAATCGACATGCATCCTTTGGAGAGGTTAATTGCATCACCGTCATGAGACAATCTAGTGGTAGCCGAGAGATGTGGTCTTGCAGATCTTTGTTGTCGCTGTCCTTGCCATTAACAATGGTAGCTTTCATGGCAAACAACTAATGTTGAAAACTTGGGTGTATGTTGTAGCCTTTCTGTGTTGCAATACTAGTAGGGCAAAATAGAATTTCTGAAAAATGCTAGTTAGCATGAACTAATTTCTGAAAATTGCTTAATAATATTTTCTGATTTAATACAGAAGTTCACACGTATTTAAAGCACCCTACTTCCTAAAAATATATCTTAATCTAAATATAATATCTATTGTCCTGAAATTGAAACATGCTAATTATGTATCATTTGTTAATTATGGTCTCAACTAACTCAATTTATAAAACATTTGTCAAATATAATTAAGGCTGATTTTCAAAGATATATTTTTTGTTTGTCCTCCTTTGAGATAGCTCAATATATTTGTGTTTCTTAAATTTATATTTGTTTATGTTAATTAATATGGATTTGTACTATTAATGTTATGGATACTATTTATGCATAAGCTTTAAAAAATAAAATTTTTATTATTATAAAAATCTATAATAGGCAACAAAATTTGTATCATAAGAAACATCTATCAGAGTTGAGAATCAGAGAGTTCGAATGCCAGAAATCCTTAAAATATCTTAAGCCAGTTCTGGCTTTCAGAATTTTGGCGCCGTTGCCGGGGATTAAGGATTTAGGCCAGGTGCTTGTCACTTAATAAGTTTGTGGCAAATGAGTTCATCAAAATATTTATTTATTTCCCTTTTTATCAGGTGCTGGCTTTATTTGGTGGCTATTTCGATATGACAGAAAAGTGTTGCCCCTCTTTGTTGTGCTTATGTAACATCCCAATTTTTTAAAATATGAAAATTTTATTTGACTTGAAATAAAATGTGTTAAAAATAGCAATATGGATTTTGAATTATAATTACAAACTTGGTAATTTCAATAATCTGAATTAAATAGACTAGAAGTACATACAAAATATTTATGTAGAAAATAGCTAATTTTGAAGTCCTTTACAAATTTTGATTGTTAAATTTGTTTAGTGTTATTAAAAATCAGAAATCCTAAAAATATCTTAAGATATTAATATGTACATTAAGATATGTTCAATTCATTTAATTCTACTTTTAAATTAATTAATCTAACAAGGGATATTTTAGTATTGTGTAACATCATGAAAATTATAAACATAATATTTTGAAAACCAAATTATTTTCTACAATAGAACGGGTTTAGATAAAAATAAGTAATTATTAGAATAAGAAGAAATATACAAGGATTTCATTTAATAAAACCATTTTGCATGAATAAGATATGCCAAATGATTGAATTCTATTTAAGTGATTTATAATTACTTTCACTGTGATGTTAATTAATTATTGAAGAAGCATGATTTAGATAATAAAGTCTTATTACAAGAAAAATTGAAATGAATTCATTACAATTGTGAATGCTAGTGATATGTCCTATGACTTATTGATTAGTTTTACTTGAGCCTTTGTGCATTTGACATGATACATGAACATCATACATTTTGAAATTAATATGATAATAGGAGTAACGTATATTTATAAATGAGCAATTTACATGTTTCTTGATCGATTTTTGATTTGTAGATTGTTTCATAGATTTCTATAATCATTGTTGTTTTTCTTAAAATTGTTCTCGGTGTCGTGTTTGGTTTCCATTGTTTAGATTTTAGAATAACTCGAATGGAACTAAATATCACATTTAGAGATTATCAATCTCTTACCGTTCCACTTTGTGGGTTTCTAGGTACAAAGCGTAAAATTAGAAAAAGAGATGTATAACTTCAAGAATTGTGGGATTTGCCACAGAGTGAATTATTTGCTTCAAATAAATTTGCTATGGTATATATTTTGGTTGTTTTTAAATTATACAGTATTAGGTTTATTTTCAAATAGCTTACAAATGTATTATGACACTTAAAATAATTTTTTATCATGTATTGTGACTCTTATGTTGTCATTGATGATATATATATATGATTTTGCGATTATTAAAACATCTTGTGTTGATGAGCGTGGCGGGTTATCGGTCTTGCAGTTGGTACGTGACTGCTTATTTCATTAATTTGGTGCTTTTTGACTTAGGACAACTCACATCGATCTCAATCATTGTTTGGCGTGCCACTAATCAATTAATTTTGCGCTCTCTTACCCTTTTATTTTAATTCTTATGCATGGTTCCAATTATATGCACCTATACATATATGGATACTCATGAACTTTTTTCAATCACGAAGCGCTCCGAAAATTTACAACCTAGATCTTACATATAATAAAATTGATGGTGTTGTACTCAATTGGTTATGTAACAGAACAAGTGTTGATTATCTTGATTTATCTCATAATTTGTTTACTAAAATACGAGGGTGATGCACATTTACGTCTCTCTCGAGTTTTCTAGTTCTTGATACCCATTCAAACAGGATTTTAGGACAGATACGTCTCCTCCCACACCAGGAAATATTATGGGAATTCAGTTTCTGGATTTCTCATCGAAGTACATATCGTTATCTAAATATTTCAAGGAAATAACAAACTTAAGAGTACTTGTCTTAATTAATTAAGATCAAATCAATTTTAATCGTGCAATTTCGTATATAAAAGACAAAAAAAAAATGCAAATAATTCCTTTCCCCCCACGCTAATTAAAGATTTTTATATTTCTTGAAATCAGTGGAGAGGCACTATCTCCTAAATTATTTTTGAGAAATCAGAAGGATATGGTAAGTAATTTCAGATTCCTATATCACATCCGGTCCATATATATGGAAAGGACAAGAAATGGAGATAAAAAAATTCACTCAGCAAATTTAGTTCCCGAATTGATCTATTAAAAAATAAATTTTCCGAACAATAATACTCTATTTTTCTATAAAATTTCCTAATATGGTCCAAGATTTAACATACAGGCCTTACTTCAATTCCTATGAAACTTAGAACATCTGTCATATATGTATAAGTGTATTTATCATAAATGATAAAACGCATAGCTCGATCCTTTGTAACGCCAGTATTAAATTCTTCCAACTTAATCTCCCTCCATCCATCTTCTCTTGTCTGAGATTCTTGTCCCCAGATATCAATTGCGTAAAGTGGATTATGGCCACTTGAACTGTCATAGACAAATTGAATAATTCTGAGAATCCGTGAGTATGACTTTCCTGTAAATATCATATAGGGAGCTATAGTTCGTCTCGGGAGAGAGATCTTTGAAATGTATTTCTCCTTTAATATTTATTGGAGTTTCTATGGGATCTTTTATTGATGGATGTTGTTTATGCAGAAGTATTATCTTTGCTCCACTTGATAAATCCAGCCTTAAACTCTTTTTCCCGCCAAACATGCAAACAAAAATCACGTGAAAATGAAAATTGAATATGATATGTATAAAATACAAATTTCTCACAATTATTATTCACATATTGTTTCTTCTCATGGCAGTTCAGTTTGAATATTAGGTTCTATTATTAATACATAGAAAATGACAAAAAAAATAATAATACGATCACCTTCGTGCCGCCATCCAGAAGAATCCAATTGTGGCAGAGGTGGAGGTAAAGCTCCTTCTTGGAGATAGGCAGCTGTTGGACATCAATCTCTGAACGGTAAAGGATCGCTGATAGATCAGCAGGTAGGAAACTTTCCCATACATAGTTTGAATTAGCCACCGATTGAAATGTGGTGCATACAGTTGCACATCGACATGCATCCTTTGGGGAGGTTAATCGTATAACTGTCCTGAGACAGTCCAGTGGTAGTCGAGAGATGTGGTCTTGCAGATCTTTGCTGTTGCTGCCTTTTCCATTGGAAATTGAGGTAGTTTCCATGGCATATAATTAATTTGTCTTTTTTATTGTGTTGAATTGATTGCTCGTGTGAATGATGTTTGAAGATTGTTGAATCCTATATAAAACATCTTTTTTTTTTTTATATAGATTTGTACTGTTAATGTTTTATGACCTATTTATATATATATATATATATATATATATATATATATATATATCAATATAGCTTTGTTCTATTAATAGATTTGTACTATTAATGTTGTATGACTTATTTATATATACCTCTTTATAGATTTGTTCTATTAATATTGTATAAAACTTGTATCATAATAAAAAACTATCATAACCATTTAGTTGACTTACTATATATAATGGCTATAATACTTCTTCGACGGCTGTCATCATTTGTATTTTATAACTGGCCAAATAGTAGGCGCCATTCAGAAAGTTGGGCTGGACGAATGTTGAGTTGATTTATATCATAGTTGCAGACATCTTATAAATAGTTATGCGTTGGTTTTTTTATCATAGTTATTTCTGGAATAGTTTTCACAGTTGTTAGTTATCTTCAGCATGTTCCCTTAGTTATCTACAACCTTCTATTAAAAAATAGATGTTCGTGGTTACATTAGTCTAAATTGAACTTTTTTGTTCATTAAAGTTGGATAATCCACCGATTTTCCATAAAAGAAACCAACATTGTCATAGGAAACAGTACCAAACCTCTGGTACAATACTTCAAGAACAAACTAGAAATATAAAGCAAACATAATCATCTTCTTACAACCATCTGAATAAAAAACAGAAAAAACTAATACGTACCACTTAAAATCAGATCACCTATATCTAAAACAGAAAAAAACAATACTTCTCAAAATCAGATCACCTATATCTCTTGATCCTCCTTTCACAATCTTCACTGTTGCTGCCTATACCACTTGTTAGATTGGCCCTGTCCACTTGTTCCCTTCCAATCTGGCCCCCCCTGGAATAACAATTCATCATAGTTCACTAGAATTTGTGACACATCATCAGGAAACATAACGGATAATTTCAAAACAAATCCTCCAATTTTAGATTTCAGGTATATAAACAATCTCGCTTTTAGTTTGTCTAATGTTAATTTCATTTTTGGATAAGGAGATGAGTTATTTTCATTTCTGCTTTTAATTTATGTAAAGTTCTTTCTCTGATCTGATTCTAGCCACTTGATTAAAATCTGATCAGATGGCTTAAAATCTGATTCCAGCAGAAAATCTTAACAGGCTAGTAACAACTGGCTTAAAATCTAACTTATGTAAGGTATTTGAACAGGCTAGTCCTAAAGATGTTTCTCTGATTCTAACTACTGACTTAATATCTGATTTTGTTCAAGCTGTTCGTCATATTAGTAAGATGACGATGGGGATTATGATGATGATGACATGGCTGCTGCGTCTTTGCTTAAGCCGCCAGCTGGCTTCGTGCTTAATAAACGGCTAGTTTCAATCGTAAGTACTTAATTTATTATTCCTAGGGTTTATTAGACTAGATGTAATTTACTGGTACTCAGCTCTGATAAGATTTCCAGTGCATTCATATCTAAGATTGTTACTTCTGTACCAACACCTGACCTGATCAGTAATTTATTAGATTATAAAATGTGTTATTTATTCCGTATACAACGTACAATTCATTTTCAGTAATCAATAATGTGTAAATTAATTTTCTAGAAATTGATGTAATAGTGACTAATATTAGGTGCATTATGAGAATTAACAAAATAATAACAAAAGCTATTTTTAACTACAGATTTATCGAATGAATAATTGCCGCTAGAATGTGTAATTAGGCGAGTGTTTAAAAGTTCGCGAGGACATGATTGCATGGTTCTTTGCCCAGTTGATATGTGAGTAAAGATAATCCTGCATTTAAATATGTAATATTGTAATCCACTCTCCTGGTGGAAGTGAGAAGTTTACCAAATATTTATGATGGGTATACTCGTAATATTGTATATAACTACATAATTCTTTTAGTACAAACCGTTGAATAGCCTCTTTTGGTAGGTGTCTGTATTAAATGGAAATACTTGAGTCACTGGAGAATATTTTTGTCATTTTTTTTGAAGGGTTGATACAAACATAATAGTGGTATATTTGATACCTTCAAATGTGTAGGGGCATGTTGGTAATATCTATAAGTGGTATAAATGATACCTTCATATGCCTTTCTACTCTGTGTGATTGTGTCTGCATCATAACTGACATGGTGCAATAAACTAAAAGCTTATACCTGTGTTGCTCACCGATGGCATGCTACAGTGTGACTCATTGGTATATGAGGGTAATATATATATATATATATATATGAGAGTAATGCTATTATGCATTGCGAATTAAAACGGGTGCCTTAATTCGCGCTCATATCACGATTTTCAAAATTCAAATAGCCGATCCGAACCGTTAGATGTGTTCTCCATATTGAAATGTGCTTGGAGACCAAATTTTATATTTTTTGGAATTTGTTTACTATTTATTGAGCCACTTTGAAAATCACTAATCCAATGGTTTCACTGTTCAATACGAGTCACCGTTGGATCAGCGATTTTCAAAGTGGTTTAATAAATAGTAAACAAATTCCAAAAAATGTAAAATTTGGTTTCCAAACACATTTCAATATGGAGAACACATTTAACGGTTCGGATCGGCTATTTGAACTTTAGAAATCATGATATGAGTGCGAATTAAAGTACCCGCTTTAATTCGCAATGCATAATAGCATTTCAATATGGAGAACACACACACATATATATATATGTTGATTTAGATATACTCAAATTTTAACCTATTACAGCAAGCAATCGGCCACCATATTTGCATGTTGTTTATGACTACAAAAACATCAATATTATTATGTAGAATATTGTTTATGACTTACAGAGCTTGCCATCTGAGACTGCGCTGGATGATGGAGTCGTACTTGCATGAAGTCTCATGCATAGTTATCATAGACTGTAATAAAAATGTACTGCTGTGTGTAAGCATTCAAATGCTGATTTAGGAATTAGTATTTTTTTTAAGCTTGTGTCATTGGTAAGATCTACTCATGTATAAATTTTACTGGTAAATTAAATGGGGCATCCAGTATGAGATTTTAGTATTTTTCGTAGATTTATACACCATATATAGATGTTGGTTTTGCAAAAAAACAAAAGAAAAAAGAAAAAAGAAAAAAAAGGTGCCCTTGAGATTGAGAATGAGGAACGGCTCTTACTTAAAGGCTATTCTTGATTATGCATATTCAGTATTGGTTAACTCTTAAAGGCCGTTCCTGATTCTCTAATCAAGAACAGCTCTTTCACCGTTCCTGATGTTTGTTTTTCCACTAGTGATGGGTCTACCTTTACAAACTGTTGGTCATATAAGCAGTTGGTGTTGGATAGATCAACGGCAACTGTTTACTGTATTGAACAGATGGTGATTTTCTAAATATAAAATAAGGTGTTCCTTAGTTTCTCTCCCATAGCCGCCTCTCTCTGTGTGTGAATTAAAATTCCTTCTCTGTTCTAAAATGACCATTAGATGGAGACATCCATTGATATTCAAGACAATACAAGACTAAAATTTACATATGTACAAATTAAATTATGCATGTACTACAAATAATTTGAAAAAAATTCAAAAAGTATCACCAAATTAGAGAGCACCACATAAATTTTATTGTAGCAAAGTTTGATCAAGTTTTATTCGCAATAATTAAAAAGTATCACAGAATATTGTAACATCGAAAGGCTATAAACACTTCACTCTGGACCTCAGTTTATGCACGATATGACTTTCATTAAGTAACCTGATATGAAGCATGATATTTCTATATATGAACTCTGTTGTTTTCGTAGGCTTGGTATTAAAAATAGAAGTTGTGTGCACTTGATTTAAACGTAGTACATAAAGTCATATATATCTTGAGAAAAATATGCTGACCTAAAGTTAAACATCCGTAGAATAATTTATGTAATTATCTGATTTCATGAGTACTGGATAAAAAATAACCGATGTTCTCTGTTTTCAAATTTACGAGGGCTTTGTTTTTGTTTAGGTTTCTTTCGTAAATTATCAATGGATTGTACGTAGTTCTTTTAATTTTTATCCATCCATTTAAATGTTTTTCTTCATAATTAACTTTGCTTGGATGAGATTATTAACTCTGTTTTGATCTGATCCGATCACACTTTTTGCGTACTAAAATCAAGTTAAAATTGTGTGAGGTCATGCATATAGATTGTATGAACGTTGGGTAGCAAATACCATTTTGGCTTGGTTGGTTCATCCATTTTGCAACTTTCAAACACTATATAAAGATAAATGCCATAATAATGAATTCCACTTACTTAGATATCCATATTCTAGATTAAAATGTGCTTAATTATCAAACATAATTACAGTGAGTTATTAGAGGAAATCAATAAACAAAATACCACCGGTCGAAAGCCCGCACCTTCAGCCCCAACTTCCTGCGAACTGATTCATGCACTGCATGAGTTTGCGCTCTGCATCCGTTAGAAGTCCCAACAGTGAGGTTGTCACCTTCTTGCTTGACAAGAGAAGACGGCTTTCATACAGGTCAAAATCAGTTATTTGAAGCATCTTTCTTCATAATCCACGTGGCGCAGTCTTCAATTAGAGAGATCATCATTGGTATTGACCTCTTCAAGTGATTCAAGTCGGTGGTTTCGTTATCAGTTGTTATCCTCCTTTTTGGTCAGACGGGGATCAGAGTTGTTGTTGCCATTGATGAAGAACTTGATTGCTGTTGTTTTGGCATTACTGATTGCCATTTTGTTAATAATCGAATAATTAGGAGAGAGAGTGGGTTTCATTATGAGTTTCAAAAAATGTGAAGAAGAAAAGGTAAAAGAGAGGCAAGTAAGATTAAGGAATGATGAGATCTTAAGAGGTTTGATTGTGGGTTTGATTGTTAGTTCCCCTCCACTACCCTCAGCTCCTTTTTGTTCCCTCTCAAAATTACCGGTTATGGATAACTTAACTAGCGTTGGTGATCAGCCACAGTCACGATGTTGTTCCACTCCTCTCCTTTTTTTTCCCTTTGATGAGGGTGCTGTGGAGCACACCCCGAAAGGTAAAGGTAAAGGTAAAGGTGAAGGCAAGGTGCACCAATGCAAGAATTGTCCGAAAATATATCCATCTGGACAGGTACTCGGGGCAAACCTGAGGTCGTTACGGACAATGATATAAACAGGCCAGTGACATATTATGAGTGAGGAGAGGCAAGTAATTCAAAGCTGGAAGAGAAGGTGGAGAACCAGAAGGAAGATGAGTTAGATGAGGGGGAGATAAGAGATAGCCCTCGTAGCAAGCATGATTAGCATGCTCTAGAGGCAGTGTTGTAGTTGAATGAGTTCTAATTTTTATGAATGTGCACAGTTGTTGTTTGTTTTGGTTATCTTTAAGATTTCCTAATTGAATTCATTCATCAATTTCTGATTTGCATCATATGAAATTATGAGCTGAACATTGCATTACTTGATTGACCCAAAAATCTGAAACTGTAGTTTCGTCATTGATTAGTATTACCTAAATTACTTCCATTATTTGTCTCTTGATTGACCCGAAAATCTGAAACTGTAGTTAGTAATTTATTAGCATTACTTCAATTAAGTGCATTATTTGTATACTTGATTGACCTGAAAATCGGAAACTGTAGCTTTGTAATTGATTAGCATTATGTGAATTACTCGCATTGTTTGCACACATAATGACCCAAATATTTGAAACTGAAATTTTGGTATTTATTTTGCATTACTTGCATGCTATTTATAATGAATGAATCTAACATATATATGGTGAGTTGTCAATTTAGACATCCTGAAGTACAATAAGAACCTTTATTCTCCGGATCTCTCAAGCAACAAGTTGTCAATTATAGAAGGCAATAACCATAACAAGTCTTGTTTATGCAAGTTCAAATTCCAAAGAAAATATTCAATTATATATACAGAAGGATCATAAACTATACTAGAAGGAAATAAGAAAAGTGGTCTCCAGTCCAAATCCAAATACATTTTTGGGGGTTGAGCCTAAATATCAATCCGATAGAAAAAATTACTATTTATTAAAGATGAAATTATTTGTTGCAGATCTTTCTGCGTTGTATATACCAAATTGCAAGGATATATATATGCTGTATGATACTTATTATGAGCCCATTACCCTACTAGAAAGTGCAAAGCCTTTGTCCAAATCTTGTCTAATTGCATTTATGGGCTCAATATTGTTCTAATACCACTCATACTTTCTACCCAAATTTTTGGCCCACAAAAATTTGTTCATGTGATGTTTTCTACTTCAAAGTCCGTCTCAAATTGTATCTCAAATTCTAATAACAAAACACAGTTATAAATCTGTGCTTGGTATAATTCAATTATTTGTTTGTTGACATAAGAAGACTGATTAAGCTGCCAGTGCTATTTTGGTGCACCTCTTCTCTCAATTATTTGTTTATTGATGTGGGGTGCTAACCTACACATTTTATGTCTCATTAAGTATTGTTTTGTCACATATTTCATACTGACGATAACAGTAATTGCCTCATCTCCACCTTTAATTGAATGCTTGATTGCTCAATAAAGCTTCTGTTGGATACATGGAAATAATTGCCCATATTAGTGAATGCATGTGATTGGCAGTTTTGAGCAACTAATTATATCGTTGTTACACATTTGCACAAGTCTGGAGAAATCAAATAGCTTCCATAATCTTGGTGCTAACAACTATAAATTAGAGGACTTATCTTTCTGTTACATTAGTAGTTGGCATATAGAACAACTCGTTTTTATACACCAAAAGCTACCAAAATTAGAAAGAAGAAGGTAAAACATATTTTTTGGTATATATATATAGAGAGAGAGACATTGACACTCAATTTAATGTAAACCCAATAAAACACAACCATCGTGAATTTATTCATATCCAAAGACCATCTTCACAAAATTGTTCCATCAAACATGAATTTTCATTCTCCTTCAGTTGTTATCGTGCTTCTTGCATCCTTTGTTTCTCTTCCATCAAGTAATAAGAATTAGAATTAGTATAACCAATTTCTGCTACATTCTATTGGGTAGTTTTTCAGTTAGATTGCTTGTACAAAAGTCTATAAATAGACTAAGAAATGTAATCAAGATTAAATCAGTACATTACCTTGTCAAATTTATTATTTAATAGTACTGATTTATTAACAAAATATGAAATTTTTTATGTTGATTTTGTAATTTAGTTTATACATTTTAAACTTGAAATATAATATATAATTATATATAAAAAAATCATAGTTTATGACATAATTTCCAATTTCTGAATAAAGTTGTATGTAAACCATTATCATAAACTATACGTGGAAAACATATAATTAAACCTGTGCTAGCAATAGCACGTATATGAAGATGATAATTTAGATTGAGTTCTCATAAAATACATCTGGTTCTTGGATCTATCAATCCGAAAAAAAATATTAATTTTTAAATATGATCTGGTTACACTTCTGGCTCTAATATTATTATAAACCACTCATCATCATACCCAAATTACTGGCCCATGTAGTAGTAAATAGTTCATGTGATGTTTTGTTTATAGATTTATATAGTAGTAATTTCACATGAAGACAGTCAAGAAGATATATATTGCAAAATAAAAATAAAAAACATTTATATTATTACAAAGTCTTCCTTTTTCTTTTGATATTTTTTTTTTTTTTTTCTATACAGTTGTTTGATCACTAATCTAATCTCCACTTCCTGTTATTAGTTTGAGGAAACCACTTAAATTATTTATTTTTGGATTAATTTCTATTGGGGAATTGCTTGTATGTCCTTTTCATTAAAATTACTTATCTTTCTATGCTAAACTGCAAAATATCATATCTAACCATCTATGTAAAAACCCACAAATTTACCTAATGCCATTTAGGCACATGCTTGTATGTGTTTCACGTAATTTGTTACGGAAAATTGCAAGTGCGATGGTGTAATGAACTATATATTTCTTGTAGAATAATAAGAACACTCAACATTTATTAATTTCTTCTATATGTTATCTTTTTTTATTTTTGGAAACTTTCGCAGAGGTTGCGAAGTCATGAGGGGCAATCAAACTCTCGACCTTTGGGTACAACAATTCTAGAACTTTTTCCTAGCCAACTGTGCTATCTCCCCTTCCATTCTATATGTTAACAGAGAATGAAATAGAGGAATGACAAAGTAATAATGAAATAAGCACATAATTTTGTTTCTGTTAGACAAAATAAGTTATAAATAAATATGATCCAACTTGAAATCTCTACAATAAAATATATACATTTAAAGAGTTAATTGTAAAATATTTTCATGCAAGATTAATACATATAAAACAGGATGGAATACAAGATGGAAAAAAGGATCGATGCTCAATAAAAATAAACTTGGATGGAGGGCTTGTAAGAAAATTTTCTTGATTGACATTTTAGGTTGTGAAGGAATACATGATAAAAGTACATACTGTAAAGCATCGATCTACCGGAAGAAAAAAAGACAAAAAAATAAATAAAACATCTTTAACACCCAATATTTCCAACCAGCTGATAAGGATCAAACGCTTGTAGGAATCCAGAACCAGATTAGTGGTCTTCTCCAGTTGCACCACGTTGTGTAACCTATGACACACAACAACGCCAAGCAAAATGCCATATTTTTTCTGAGGCAACAGTAATGTTATGAACGTGAAGCAGCTGACACTGTTTGTTACAAATTCTCTTCCTTGGAAAAACTTCAAATTCAGTATAAATTCAACAGGAAATCCTTGAATCATAATGTTTGTGTTGCGTAAATTGTTTCTGTTATTGCGTACAAATAAATATTAAATGCATAAAGATTCCTTATATTAAAGAGATAAATTCATTCAAATTAATAAAACATTTTTGTCAAAAAATGGACTCTTCACAAATTGATTATTGTTAAAGTGATCATTGATTTTGTAATAATTTTCAATTAAAGGTTTCATTAAGTGAGATGATCTAACACACGTATAGTTAAAAATTTGACTTGAATTTGACTTGACGACAATTTTTAGATTTGTCATTTGAAATTGATGTTAGAGAGAGGTATGTTTAATGTGACCTATCATGCAAATGTTATTTGCTTCATTATTTATATATCTGTTAAATTCTGTAAATGAAACCATTTTAAAATTATTGTCTATGTGAAACAGTTAAAAAACATTGGCAAAAGATTAATGACAATAAACCATTTGGCAGGAAAATCATTTTATGAGAGATTAGAGAAAATCAATCAAAAAATTTAACAAAATAATACCAAAAAATAAATATTTGGTAAAATTATGCATTTGGGATAGGAATATTAAATATTTTTATTTCATTTAAAATATTTTTAAGCAATTCTTGCAATGTTTTATCAACAATTTCCAAAATGCCTTGATACTCAAATATAGAAAAATTAGCATTGCATAAGAATTTGTTGAAATCTCAATATTTAAAAATAATTCAGTTTGAAAAAATTCACAGGTTTTTTTTAACAATGCTATTGTTAAATCCTAAAAAGTTGTGATTTAATTATTTGGACAATGATGCCACTGAATTAACAAAATTGAACAATTAATATGTCAACCATATATAAATTTGTTACAATACCAGAAAATAGGAAATTAATTTGATTTACCATCTTAATTTATTTATTTTATTTAAATATTTGTTCAATTTCATGTGTGAAACTAATTATCATTCAATTATATATAAGAAAATTTTAAAATGTATATTCGGTAAGTTTTTTTTATATTACTATAAAATTTGACAAAAAAAAATCCGTTATTAATATTTTGTATAGGTTTATGAATATTTTAATAAGAGACCAAAAGTATCAATGAACTTGTGTTGTAAAGAGTAATAACATATTTCAAACAAATTTGTATCAACATGGGTCCCTTATGTGCCATATTTTCTTTTTCAATCTTTTTAAATAATCATTTATTATGTGGGACTATAGTATTAAAAAATAACAATAATATTTTTTCATGCCTGCAATAAAGTGATTATAATTAAGCAAAGTAAAACATGACTTTTTTAATTTGTATTTTATTCAAAATCTGGAACAATAAATGAGGATGTTGGTCAAGAAGCAAAAAAAAATACATGGAATGCACTTTTTTTCCTCTAGAAACCACAACAAAAGTTAAATATTTAGACACAGGAAATCACATTTAGTTTTTTCTGATTTAATGTCAACAACGAATTTTCAGAGTTGTTACAAGGATAACAAATTAAATATATACAAAAATAAAAAATACAATATTCCCAAAATGTGATTCTTTTATATTTGACAACAACACTATAAAAACATTAGCAAAAGTTATGCTGCCAGTAATATACTGTCATACAATTAATTTTTTTATTGTTGACCTGAGAAGATTCTACTTCCACGAATATATTGTCATACAATTCCCTGACTTGACGATTGGGCACAAAAATCATGCACGCACGTTCTATTTTCCATGCTTAACAAACATTCAAAGACCAAAGAACTTATTAACATATACGAGGAGTGCAATCAGAAAACATCAAGGGGCATCTCGCAAATGCTGTATGATCAGATCTGCATTACGTTCAATACATTTTGAAGTCAAGGAATGAGTAAACACTGAAAATTTCAAGTCCAACAGTGAATAGCATTCACTGAAATTAGTAGTTAAACAGTGATTGTCGCAATCTAATTGAAGCCAAGGAAAGAACAAATTTATATTAAAAATTCATTATAAGTATCATCCAAGCAAATGAAAAATGATGAATAAATTACAAATTTACCATTCATCGAATGTCTTAAATTTGATAACAGTCTATATTTAACATAATTTGATGAGACCTGGAATGATATTCAAATTGCACGATAGAGGGACTCATGAATCAGTAACTTGATCAAACATGTGCATGTAGTCGGCGGATATTCAGATATAGAACACGGATGACATATCTATTAATTAAATCATATATAATGTATATAAGAATTGTTAATTAAGAATCGTCGATCTAGTATTGAATATTTTGGAGGTGTGTGGATGCATTATTTTTAAAGATGAGAATTCTTTAACAAATATTTCAATTCATCATATTTTACAACCATAAAATTAATAACTCATAATATTGGAATAAAACAATTAAAATGTAACTTAAACTTTATTATTAGTATCATCCATGCAAATGAAAAACGATGAAATTAATTACAAATTTACCGTTCATCAAAAGACTTAAATTTTATAACATCTATATTTGACAACATTCAATGAAACATGGAATGATATTCAATTGCTCGACAGGACTCCAGAATTAATAACTTGATCAAACACGTGCATGCATTCGGTGGAAACTCACATAGATAATGTGAAGAAACAGAACAAAGTTCTGAGGACTGCATTAAATCATGTTATTCGCTAAATTATGTTTTGTTACATGGAAAAAATAAAGTTATTTTTTTATTAGATATGCTGATTTTTTTTGTCATATGAAAAAAATGCCGAAAAGGAGAGAGCAGTGCTACCATTTTTATGGAAATTAATTGGTGGGGTTGCCATCTCGAATAGAGAATAATATGGTACCTCAAAAATGGAAATAAGAAATGAGTGATCAATACTTGACAAGTCTTCCGTGGAAATAATATGGTACTTCGCTCTAAAGGAGTATTCAATACGCAATACTTGACAAGTCTTCCGTGGAATTTACGTCCCATTTCAAAATCAATTGAATTATTCCATCCCATTGATTAGTCAAGTCTATCCACATTAATTCAGTCCACATATTTTCTTTACAATTGCAATCACTCTACATCAATTTGCCTCTCTCTTCTTTCTAATAAGTTCATTAGTACATTACGTATTTGCAATCACTCTACATCAATTTGCCTCTCTCTTCTTTCTAATAAGGTCATTAGTACATTACGTATTATACTTGAAGGTAAAATAAATGCAAATAAATTTAAATTCTAAGTGAATCTCCATGCATTTGTTGATTGCAATTCAGGCAGGTGTATTTATACTTGATCTTTTCCTAAAGAAGAAAAATGTGAAAGAAATTAAGAACAACATATTTTTTTTACAAGAAAAAAATAAAAACTGACACGAAATATTGTTTTTAACTCGCATGTTTCCTACCTCTCTGTTTCTCTATGTTAACAGCTTCAATTTTCATTGAACAGTTTAATATTGCTTTCCTCAAATTTACTCAACAATATATCATTGAACAATTTTCACTCTTGAGAAGATCCTCAAAACAGAGTTTGCAATTTCGAATATTTAATAGGAATTTTATACATTATTTTCTAACAGCAGCATACTTATTTCATTGATAGTCTTCACATATTTTGTCAATTTTATCCAACATACTTTATTATATAATATTTAATAGAGGAGGGATCCAATTTCAGTGACACATCCTGACACCATATTTTTATAAGTAATTTTTGTGATTATAAAGTCCGAACAGTCAATCCTAACTGTTCAACATGGTCTCATAAATTAATATACTTGGAGACCAAATTTTGCATTTATTTTATTTTATTTTTACTATTTATTTAGAATTTTTTAAATCATTGTTTTCCAATAGTCCAGAAGTTTCTCAAGAGCAATTTTATGCACATCTTAATAAATAATAAAAAATTTCAAAAAATGTAAAATTTGGTCTACTAGTACATTTTAATATGGAGATCGTGTTGAACGGTTTGGATTAATTGTCTAGACCTGAAAATAAAAAAATGACATATAAACATATGGTGTGTAGATGTGTCACCATAAAATGGTGTAATTGGATCCCTCTATTTAATAAGTTTTTTTAGTGAGTATAATATCTTAATAAGTTGTGAATTCAAATTCAAAGGGCCTGCTATCAGCATCAGAGAACTTTCTTGCTACTTGTTCAGCACGAGACAAAGATAACATAAAAGTAAAGAAAATTATGTGGTTATTAAGAAGTATTTGATTTTATTGTTCCTTTCTAAGTCATTCTAAATATCAGTCAGTCAACTGGTTAATGTATTTGATTTTTTTTGTGGTCATTAATAAATATTTGATTTATGTGGTCATTAAACCACGGAAGTTAATGTGCTCATT
This sequence comes from Carex cristatella, assembly GCA_024447775.1. NCBI lineage: Eukaryota > Viridiplantae > Streptophyta > Magnoliopsida > Poales > Cyperaceae > Carex > Carex cristatella. The sequence goes on along the minus strand of JAJHPF010000001.1, from coordinate 6,421,573 downwards.
ATTAACAATTACAAAAGTACCAACATGCTTTTCCAAACCGCACCAAACAAAGAGAAAAACAGAATTATTGTGCTTACTCTTTTTCTTTCTGCAATGACACTTGTTACACTTGTTTCTCTATCATTTGTTCTCTTCTCCTTCACCATCAAAACCAACACTCAAGCCCAGTGCCTTCCTGACCAACATGAAGCATTGATACAACTTAAGCAAGGTTTCAACACCATTGAACTCCATTCATGGAATGCAAGTACCGATTGTTGCATATGGGATGGCATTACATGCGATGAGAAAACCAGGATGGTGACTGCTGTAAACCTTACTGACAGGCACATCTCGGGTAAACTCAACCCGGCTTTGTTCAATCTCAGCTCTCTTTGGTACCTAAACCTTGCTAGGAACCAGTTCACAAATCATATCATACCACAACCTGGGTTTGAACGACTAACTAATTTAACTCACCTTGACTTATCCTATTCTGGCTTTGCCGGTGAAGTTCCAATCGGATTTTCTGCTCTCACAAACCTGATCTCACTGAAATTATCAGACTTCTCCAGTACCAATACCAGTATCTATACCTTGTATCTTCATGACACGGCCCTAAAAACCTTACTCAGCAACCTCACCAAGCTCCAAGTTCTTTGCTTGGATAGGGTTAATATTTCACTAGACGGTTCTGAGTGGGGCAACGCTGTTTTACAGGTAGGTTCAACTCTGCAGGAGCTATCCTTGGCAGATTGTGGACTAAGAGGAAATTTCCCGGATGAAATATTCCACCTTACAAGACTTGAATATTTGGACTTAGAGTCAAACAGATTGACAGGTACAGTACCGATGTCTTTATTTTCCCACCCTTCTTTGAAATCATTTGATCTATCATATAACCAATTGTCAGGATATCTACATGAGTTCTCAAATAGATCATCAGTTTTGGAATCAATGAATCTATCAAACAACAATCTTGAAGGACGGTTGCCAATTTCCTTGTTCAAATTGCCTAAGCTCCGTGGGTTAAATCTTGAATCAAACAATTTCAATGGTACATTAAATTTGGATGTTATCCACAACACGAAGTACCTTAAGTATCTGGATCTCTCAAACAACAAGTTGTCAATAATAGAAGGCAAAACCCATAACGAGACATTCTACACTTCATTTCCCCAAATAAGGTGTATAATCTTGGCATCATGCAATTTAACAAAGGTTCCTTCTTTTCTGAGTTACCAAACAAATATTCACATCCTAGACCTCTCAAATAATAAAATAGATGGTGTTATGCCAACTTGGGATGCACATTTAACCTTGAATATTCTAGATATCCATTCCAACAGAATTTCAGGGCCTATACCTCTCCTTCCACGAGGAATTGGCTTCGTGGATTTCTCATCAAACTACTTCATTTCATTACCTGAATATTTTGTACCCAGCCTCGAGTATCTTTTTGTCTCTAACAATAGCCTTATGGGAGAGATCCCCCTTTCCATTTGTAATGGGACATTGCTACGAGTGCTTGATCTTTCTTATAACATTTTAACAGGTACAATGCCACCTTGCCTTTTAGTAAATGCTCAATTGGAAGTGCTTGACCTAAAAGGTAACAAATTAAGTGGTCCATTGTCACGAAATATTAGTCAAGGATGCAAAATTAGAACATTAGATTTGAGCAGAAACAGAATAAATGGAAGTTTGCCCCGGTCAATAACAAACTGTAACTATTTAGAGGTCTTAGATCTTGGTTATAATCAAATAGTTAATAAATTTCTGTTTCAGCTTGGATATCTCAAAAACTTAAGAGTACTTGTCTTAAGATCAAATCACTTCTATGGAACAATTTCTACTATGGAAGCCAAAACAAAAAAAATGATTTCTTATTTTCCGCACTAAAGGTTTTCGATCTTTCTTCAAATCTTTTTCGGGGCATTATCCCAATAATTCTTATTCAAAACCTGAAGGCTATGGTGACTAATTCAGATACTATTACAGACATATCACAAGGACAAGAAATCGGTATAAAGAATTCAATTTCAGTGATTGATCTATCAAAAAATGGATTTTCGGGGGAAATACCAATAGAGATCTGGCAACTCAATTTACTTAATGTACTTAACCTATCACATAATGCCTTGACTGGTCAAATTGAAATACCATTTTTTAGTATGGATCCACTTGAGTCACTGAATCTTGAGTCACTGGATCTCTCCTCAAACCATCTATCCGGACCTGTCCCTCTAGTTCTCGGTTGGCTTCCATTTCTTACTTCACTAAATCTATCATGCAACTCCTTGGTTGGAGAAGTGCCCCAAGATGGTAATTTGTCAATCTTTTCTAATGATTCTTATTTGGGTAACCCTGGATTGTGTGGTAGTCCTTTATCGGCGCAATGTGTTGCAGCTCCTTTAAGTCGTGGCATGGATCAAGTTTTATCTTCAAAGTCTTCTACTGGTATAATTGGCCTCTCTGTTTCTATTGTGTTAGGGTTAGGTGTAGGATTTGTCTCTGTAATTTGGGCTATGATATCATGGGAGAATGGAAGAAAAAGATTTAATTTCATTATAGATAGTTTTTACTTTCGAAATTTCACTGATGCATATATATATGTCAGATCTTAATTTGTATGAATCACTATGTATTTTCTGTTGAAAATTAATGCCTAAAATAGTCAATGCAGAGATCATCTAAAAGCTGCTTCTAAATAAACTGGATTGACTATTTTAGGGAATTGGTTATTTTAAGCAAAGTTATATTAGGAATAGTTGACATAGTTGTGCAGTGGGTGTTCAATTTAGGAAAGTTGTGGGTGTCTAATTTTGGAACGTTGTAGTGGTTTATATAATGTAGAACTCAATGTAATTGTAAGAGAGAAGAAATAAAGTATTGCTTATATTCAGAAAAATATTATTTTCTCTTCAATATTTTGCATACTGGCACAAAACAGTGCATTATTTCCTAGTTTATCCCAACAATTTCGTATCAGAACAAACTGATTCATTGGTCACATATGTCTGAAACTATGGACAATAATGTCAATGTGACTCAACTAGCAATTATGTTGGTCAAAGGTGAAAACTACGAATTGTGGAGCATCAAGATGACCACGCTGTTCAAATCGCAAAATTTGTGAGATTTAGTAGATAAAGGTGCCCCTACAGAGTCAGCTACAAACTATGGTTTTGAAACTCGGAATTGGAATCGAAATCGGGTTCTTGACCATAGAATCGGAATCGGATGAATCGGCCGAGTTAACTCGGATTTTTTTTGTAGAAAGCTTGTGTTGTTGCCAAAAGGCCCAAAACGTAGAAAATAATTGGTAAAAAAATAATTTGTAATAAAATTATATTAAAACAAAACATTACACTCAAATAATTCACTAATTATATAATGTAATACAAGCATTAAAAATTAAACACACTTTTTTGTATTTTCGTATTTTATTTTGTATGCATTAATTTATCTTAAAAAAATATTTTATTTTATAAACATTTAATATTTTATTTTTCTTAAGTCAAAATAAAATAAAATAAAATAATTATTTATAAAATAAATAAATAAAATTACTATTATCAACAATATATGCACCATTAACTTTAGTCAAATAAAAATAATAATTAAGTAAATCACTATATATTTAATAGCATAATCAATATTTAAATAGCATAATTAATATTAAATTAAATAGGTCAGCACTTATTATTAGCTAAGTTTGGTATAAACAAAAAAATAATCGGTTGTGCTCAATAGTTCAAGGTTTTATTTAATAACTAAATAAAAATAAAAAGTATTAATAATAACTGAATTCTGAAAAAAAACTCAAACCTAATCAAATCACCCAACTGGGAGGCAGTTTTATGTCCAGGGCAGATTGCCCCATGATGGGGTGATTTGCTACAGTAACTTTTTTTATTTATTTAGGATTTGAATGTTTCAATCTAAAAAATGAGAAATGTTCAATTTTTGTACTAAAGTTAGATCGTGACTTAAGATATTTGTTGTTTGGTTAGAGTTGGTGGAGAACTAAAATTTTACAAGCGTAAGTTGATTACTTATTAATAATTAGATACTAATTATACAAATATATTATATAATAGCTATAATATATTACAATATTATTATAATAATGATTTAATATATTAATAGTATAAGATATTAATTACATAATTATATATTATTAATAATTAGATACTAATTATATATAATATTATAATAATTATTTAATATATTAACATTATAACACATTAATTATACAATTATATATTAATAATAATGTTAATAAGATAATAATTATATAATATTAATATATTAATAACTATACTATTTTATAATATTATTATAATTATTATCTAATATATTAAAAATGAGGAGGGATCAAATGCACCATTTTTTGTACTCCAATATGCTCCAATATATTCCACTTCGTTTATCTCTGTTTTCAAAGTCCGTACAATCGATCCGAACTGCTAAACATGTTCTTCATAATAAAATATTCTTGGAGACCAAATTTTATACTTTTTAGAAAAAATTTACTATTTTTTTGCTTACGTACAATATCACTTTATCGGATGGTCCATAATCTCCTTAAAACAATTATTTTGTACCTATGAAAAAAAATAGTAAAAAAATTCTAAAAAATATAAAATTTGGTCGCCAAGCATATTTTATTATGAAGATCATATTGAGCGGTTCGGATCAACCTTTCAGACTTTAAAAATAGAGATAAATGATGGAGAGTATATTGGAGCATATTGGAGCACTAAAAAAATGGTGCATTTGAACCCTCCTCATTAAAAATATAAGATATTATTATGTAATTATATATGAGTCCGGCTAATGTCATAACGTTATAGTTTCAGTATAAGTTATAACGAGTTAGTTTTCATGATTTCAAAGTCTGAATAGTCGATCCGAACTGCTCAACATGATCTCCATATTAAAATGTGCATGGAGACCAAATTTTATATTTTTAAAAATGTGCATTGTTTTTAAATAATTCTGGAACATCCAAAACAGTGATTTTGAAACTATCTAAAAAAATAGTAAAAAAATTTCAAAATTATAAAATTTGGTCTCTAGCACATTTTAATATGGAGATCATATTGAGTGGTTCGGATCGACTATCCATATTTTGTAATCACAAAAACTGACTTGTTATAACTTAAACTAAAATTATAACGTTACGACATTAGCCGAACTCATATATTAATAATAATTATTGATAATAAGATACTAATTATATATATTAATAATAACTATAATATATTCTAATATTATTATAATTATTATTTTATATATTAACAATATAACATATTATTAGATAATTATTTAGTAATGATAATTATTAATAATAAGATGGAAATATTAAGATTTTAAAAAAATTTGAGAAAACAAAAATTGAACATTTCTCATTTCTCATTTTTAGATTTAAACATTCAAATTCTAAAAAAAATAAAAAAATTACTGAAGCAAACGGCCCCACCATGAGACGGTTTGGTTAGGTTTGAAATTTTTTTCAAAATTTAGTTATTATTAATACTTTTTATTTTTATTTGATTTTTTTAAAAATACCCGGTCAATAGTCAATATGTGAATTTCACATTATATATCTGGTCATCCGCTAATTCCAACTCTACTTTTATAGCGGCCTGGACTTGGTCCACCGTAAACTATGTTATATTTTCAAAATAAAACAGTACAACCTTTATACACCAAGTCTATACTATATTATATAAGGATTTAACCTTCTTCTTCTTTGTTCGGAGATGCGATTTCCCCAAATCAATTCTACCATGGTTGTAAAAAAATCCAAATTTCTCCTCCTAACTTCTCCTTCGACCGATGCTGCTTCAATTTACGCAAAAATCAGAATGAAAACAAGCACGCTAGTTGATTGATATTTCGAGTTTCGTACAAGACTCGCCCGATTAATCTGATTTAGCACCAATTCCATCTAGTTTTAGCACAAAAATCGTCCCAAGTCATATATCTCTCTTTCTCTCTTTGATTTGGGTTGCCATTCTCTCTCTTTTTCTTTTCTGTTTTCCCTCTGATTGTTGTGCCTTGAGCTTCCGATTACTTGAGAAAATTGAAAAAATTGTCAGACTTGGTCTGACTTAGCCGGAATCAGCCTGACTCGGCTAGAAAATCTGACTCCGTCGAGTCAGACACTGTTCATCCGATTTTTATAGAAAAAATTGCAGAGGCGAGAAACTCAGGTATAAATCGGACCGGACTAGGCTGATTCCAAGTTGACTCGGCCGAGTCAACTCGGAATCGGCTGATTTTCAGAACCATGCTACAAACTATGAATTTTCAGTGCCCCTTGTTTCATCTGCACATCGTCTAACTTCTGATGATGGAATTTTGTATTAATAGGAAAATAATAAATTAATTATCGTTATTAAGGAACATTTACGGTGAATTATGAAAAGTAGGAAAATCGTGGAATTTGGTAACGTTCCGCAGATGTGATTTGTAACAACAGCAAGATTAACAAAACACAATTACTAGCGAAAAGTCATTAATTCTGGCCGTGATATTTGAGAACTGCCAGTGCGAAATGAGGCAGTGATTATTTGGTAACGGATAGAAAAGAAGGTCGTTTGTCTCGGCAACGGCCAGTCTTGGCCCGTTGTATTAGATAACGGATAGGAGCGCTAGACATTCGCTTTTCTCTGCCGTAGACTATCGGCAGAAATAGTTGGCCATTATCACTTATAACGGGCAGACCCAGAATTATTCTAGCTGTGATTCCTTATCACGAGCAGACCTCGCTGTGAAAAAAAGTTGAAACTGTTCGTTATACTGCATTACGTCCTGACTAAATATAAATAACTCTCGATTCTTCTGATTTGTACAACAACTACTATAAGAAATCCCATGTTTAAACAAAACCTTGTCCTGTAAAAATAAATTATCTCTGTAAAAGATAATCTTCAATTATTAATTTCTGCTATGTCTATTATAGAAAGTGTTGTGGAGTTTTGCATCGTAAAATATATATGATATGTTGGTTCCCTCGGCTCCCGCATCATTAGTTTAGTTTCTAATTTTTCTATGTCATTTATTTTCATAGATTGATGCTAGATTTAATGATGCGGGGGAGGGGGGCCTATCTATTTCACGGTACAAAACTTCCCATCACTCTCTGAGGTTCTCGCATCGTTAATTATAGCTTCAATCTATGTGAGTTATATATGATTTTTTTTTTCAGAACCGCATCTGCAGCCCCGTTTCCAAGAAGTTGTTCCACTAAGTCATACACATCACAATCTGCAAAACCAGTCACCGGAGCCCCCTTTCCCTATAGACATAAAACATCTTGCAGGGTGATCGTCATCTCCTCCACGGAAAAGGTGGAAAGTGTGTGTCTCGGATCTCCACGTACCGCTCAACGAGGCTAGTGAGAAACCATTTGTCAATATTTATCTCTTCCATTCGAGAAACCTGATACAACCAGAGATTACACAAGAACGGTTCGCAAAGTGAATGGTATCGAACCCCATGTTGCCGATGGTGTCGAACATTCACTCCGTTATAAGCCTGTCATTGTTATACAATTTGATTAAAATAAAATATCGTAATTCAAATTATTTATATCTATCTATAAAAACTATGTTTGTGTAATTTTGATATTCATAATGTAACTTACAGTATCGGAAAACAAGGAGATCTTTTGCTTTTCATATGACATCGATCCATAACAAATCACTAAATCTTTTTGCTGCTACAACATGCGGAACACCCCTTGTTGACAATACTTCAAATAATTACGAAATTTGGTGTAAAAAAAATACCTTACAAACAATACTTCTGTGCATAAAAAGCTATATAAACATACTTCATTTATATTATAAAATGTGTCCTATCGTTCTAAATTTATTTTCCATCCTATTTTGTATCATGTCTCTGCTTCATGTATACAATTATTATGATTTTACGAGATGTATGTAACTATTCAAATTTAATAATATTAAAGGATCCATATTTATTATCTAAATGCAATTTTCATATTATAGATCAAATGTTTTAGCTAACATATCATAAATAGCAACATGCATATTCATATAATTATTTCAAATTTGGTATAAATTCACAAGTCCAACAAAATTAAATTTGAGCAAGTTCTACGAAAATCAATACACTAAATTTGGTACAACAAAATTATATACACCAAATTTGGTAAAAATTCACAAATTGCACAAAACTATACTTAATTCATAAAAATTAAAACTATACCTAATTTAACAAAATTAAACCTAATTTTCTGCAATTTCACATAATTAAACCTCACAATAGTCTTGACAACAAATAAAATCATAAATTATTATCAATTACTAAGTTTTACAAAATTAAAACAAAAAATTACTTTTCAAGTGCCACCCGGCGGTGGAGAGGGTGGAGGGGATCTGGCCGCTGTGGAGAAAAACGTCTCGGCGGAGCTGGCCGTTGTGCAGAACAACGTCCCGACAGTCCTATTGGCCCGCAGGGAGCCCGGAGAGAGGACAGCATTTTTGTTGTATTTTTATCGTTATCGTACGGTACATAGAGAAGAGAGAAAGGGATGGAGATGGCGACTGGATTAAGAGTCCCCTGGCCGTTTTCTTATATCACAGCCTTGTTATTTTCTTTCCAGGGCTCTGGACGTTGTTCTGTACAATGCCTTTTTTATTTTTTTTATTCTGCCCGTTTCCAAAAATCACGGACGGTATTAAACTGTTTTTCGCTGATAATTGCATAACACTAATCAGACTGTTATTTAAAATCATGTCTTCTGGCTGTTGTTAAAAACCACGGTTTTCACAATTTTCACAATTTTCACAATCCAGCAAAAAGCTTCCTCAATCACGTAATTTATTCTTTTCCTATTAACAAAAATTTCGGTTCTGATGATGCACAAGTTGGACTATACACAGAAATCATTGAGTGCTGATATATCTATTTCATTTGTTGTGTCTGTCACAAAATATGTGAAGGAAGATTCTAGTTGTTTTCTTTAATCTGCTTCCCACAATAAACACTTCTCACAAACTGGGCCATGCCAACCTTAAAAAAATTTCTCCAACCTGCATCTGATAATTAAATTATATATCTTTAAAATGGGCCGGAAAGATTGAAAATGTATTGGGCCAGGCCTGTTTTCAATAATTGCCAAACATGTAATCTCTTTGGATATATTTCCGGTATATTTATGCACTAGTTTATCAGTTGACGCCACATCACAAATAAATTGCTTGGTTCAGAAAAAAAAAAACTCTCTTATTTATTTTGGTTGATAACTAAAATTATACTTTGACTTAGTGATTTCTTATTTGATAAGAATTTGGTGGCTAAAGGCATTATTTGAAACTACACATTATTTTTTCTTACAAAATCTGTAATATCAATAATAAAATATTCTTCTTTATTTTTCATTTTGATTGGAAGAAATTATACAAGAAAATGAATCATAAACAAATGAACTCTATATCTTAGAGATGCACATTGTATTTAGTGAATCTTGTTTAATTAAACTTATATGTATATCAATTTATTTTGTAAAAAGCATGTTGAATTGTTGAACAAACAAATTATTTATTTATAGTACAATTTCAAAAAATATTTTATTTAATAATTTTTTCTAGACTGCATATTTTGTTTGTTTAATTATGACATTTAATAAAAATGTTGATTCTATAATTGATTATTTAATTTATAAGTTATAAGTTTGCATATTTTTCCAGATTATGACATATTGTAATTTATAATTTATAAATTATGACATATTTTGTTTGCATATTTTTTCAGATTGCATATTTTCCAGATTTCAAAAGTTATAAGTTTCTTTATGCTCAAATGGAAACAAAATTAATTATTTAATTTATATTCCTCAAAAAGTGATTGAAAATTAAAACAAAAATTAAATTGGGAGCACCTAGCTATTCCCTCTAACAATCCGCCATTTTGTTCCCCAGTCAATAACTGCTTAAGTAACTAGATATAAAATATTTAAAAAAAATGGACATATCACTCACCCATCTTTTACATTTTTTTAGACGTGATTTGTTTTTTCTCTGTTCAATATAACTAATATTTCTGACGATGTGTAAAGAATTTTGCAAATTTACATCCATGATCGTCTTCTACATAATTTTATCTTTCAAATGAGATCTATGATGACATACTTTTGAGTTGTCTGTTGCACAAGTATTTATTCTTGTCATGCAAGTATTCATTTTTCATCGAACAAGTATTCATCATTGCCGTGTAAGTGTAAATAGTTCATGTATCAAGAGTATTACAAGCATATGGGGTCCACCTAGCTGTCCCCGCTAATCAATCCTCCAGTTCATCTCCCTTGAACAAGAAAAATATTTACTCTACCTTGTAAAGTTCTATATTTTTGAATAAAAATATTCACCTAAGTTATTTAATTAAACATTAATTAAAGTATTCACTTATGTTTTTGATTCACCTCGGTTCAGTCCGATTCGGTCCAAACGGAACTAAAATAGACAAACCAAAATTTTATCTGGTTTTCTAAAATCAAATCGAGCCAACCCGAAATCAAATGAAAACTGAATAAAAATAGTATACAATTGCTTGGGCAGCCCTCCATGATGGAAGATTTTATACTAAATAGATTACATAGTTGCTTGTTGCGTGAAAGGTTGCCAACGTCTCAGCTCCAGCTTATCATGCACCTCTAATTTTTGCTGCAGCATATTTATTTATATTTTAATGAGTTAGATCTTAGATTTTTTTTTGTTTCGAAAACAAATTTAATTTGGTTGAAGACACAGGGACTACAGTAAAGGAAGAGATTAGTTTGTAGAACCACAAATTAGTTAAAACTGATAATTATAGCTAGAGAATTGATCTATTTTGATAAGGGGTAATATGAAATTGTTAACTGAGAGATATTATAATTACCCTTAAAAATTAGGCTTCATACACAAATAAAATTAAAACACCTAGAGAGATGAATTAGTTTAGACTAATTGAGGTCAGCCTAACCCATTTCAATTTGGATCAATTAAATCACATTTGATGGAATAAATTTGGACTAAAATCTTTATTCCACTATTTAGTCCACAGTCAAACATGTCTATAGAATGGAAGCATAGAAAGAAATATCGACGGAGAAGGAAGGACATTAGCGGGCGCTAATTTTTAAATGGATCAGATATAAGGAAAGGGACTCGAGCAGTCCAGTCACGAATTTAATTGAGAAAAGGCCAAAACTAAGAGAGCTATGTCTCATTTAATCTGATAAATGGGTCCCTTGAATTTTAATTGATTTCTGATTAAACTCGGTCTATAAAACCCCTTTACAAGACTGTTGTATAGAGCATGAGGACCAAGTGCAGACGAAACAAGCGGATCGAAGTATATAAATTTAAATTAAATAGCTGATTCAAAAGGATATACAGTGTTGGTATGTGGTCGTTAGACGAACAAGATACTGCTAAGTAATTAATTGAAATAATCAGAAATAATTGGAAATAACCAAGAATAATTGTATGATTGTTCGGAAAATTCATAACAGTTTGATTGATACCAACGACTAATCGGCCAATTAATCGTCCTAAATGGCAATTTTTTACAACACTAACAGGGGCAGACCCAGTCTAGTCCCTGAATTTTAAAATTTTATATAAATTTATAGGTTCGACCGACTGTTTTCCCTTTCGAATTTTATTTGCTCCTCTCCGGATTTTTTAATTTGTAATTAATGTTAAATTTAGAGTTAAAATTATGATAAATTATTGAGTTCTAATTGATAATTAGAATTAGAAGTTAGATAAATTATTGAGTTCTAATTGTTTTTTATCTAGTACTCAATTAGCTAATGAATTTAAATTCGATTAACTATTCAAATTTGATTCGTTATTTTGTTAATCCTCCCTGACAGAAATTCGAACACTGAGATATACACCGCTAATCGCTTTTGCAATGGGCCGAAATAAGTCATACATAAAAACCCAATAAAAGTATGAAAGGAAATATACCAAGACCAAAGAACAAAAAAGCCCAGACTAAATCCTACAAATGTGAAGAATGACTGATTTGCAGAAAAACCCCTGGAAAACATGACAATCAGAACCTCCATCACCCTGCAGGTTTATATCTAAGTTCCTGGTGGTACTGTTCTGAAATCACAAACAAATTCTTACAGTGGTAAATAAGCCCAAAGTCAGTCTAATTAATCCAAATTCCCAATCAAACCTAAATAACTTCCGAATAAATATAAATCAAATCTAAAGAAAACCCAAATTAATCCAAATTAAATTTCAAATTCAAATCAAATAAAGTTCAAATGAACTTAAATCCAAATTAAACCCAAATAAATCCCAAATAAACTCAAATAATGTCCAAAACAATTAAATTAAATCCAAATCAACATGATCCCAATAAAAGTACATAATCCGAAATCAAATCCAAACACAATCTCAAATAAAACCAAACCAATCTCAAATTGAATTAAACTTAAATAAAAAATAATTTAAATAAAGCTAATTCATATATTTATCGATGTTCGGTGTCCAATCCCAAATGATTCATATAATATTTTTATAAATTTTTATTTGTTATTCACAGATAAAATATTTTTTATATTTAATTTCTTAATCTGTTTGATGTTAATAACATTTGTTATCTATTGAATAAACCTAATTAATAAAATAAACACCGACATTTGCCTCTCGGCTACTTGCTCATCCTCCTCTGTACGCTTGTCTCATTGATAATATTAGCGTCTTTAACAAAGCTATTTTTCAAAGCACTGTTTTTAATCTGGCAAATTGACCTCAATAGAACTCATTTAAGCTGTTATAATAATCTTTGTTTTGCTGATGTGATTATTAAATGAAGGAAAGAAAGAGAAAACAGTTAAATTTATCATTTAAATCAATCTAGTAGTGAGTTGGCGCTTTTTAGACTAACTAAATGTTTGTAATAATTTTTTAAGTTGAATTAGTAGTATGTTTTTTTAAATTGATTTTATTTTTGTAATTTTCTATAATTTTCCTAAATTTATTTTTTAATTTTCTTAAAACTGTAATTTTTTTTCTTTTTTTTTTTTTAAAAAATTTTTTTTTTAAAATTAACCCCCAAAATTTTTTAAAAAAAAAAAAAAAAAAAAAAAAAAAAAAAAAAAAAAAAAATAAAAAAAAAAAAAAAAAAAATTTTTTTTTTTAAAAAAAAAAAAAAAAAAAAAAAAAAAAAAAAAATCCCCCCCCCTTTTTTTTTTTTTTTAAAGAGGGGGGGGGGGGGAAAAAAAAAAAAAAAAAAAAAAAAAAAAATTATTTTTTTTTTTTAAAAAAAAAAAAAAAAAAAAAAAAAAAAAATTATAAATTTTTTAAAAAAAAAAAAAAAAAAAAAAATTAAAAAAAAAAAAAAAAAAAAAAAAAAAAAAAAAAAAAAAAAAAAAAAAAAAAAAAAAAAAAAAAAAAATGCCCAACCTTATATCTTACATTTATAAATTGTCATCCAAGTTTCTTTGTCAAAAACTATTGCAGCCGCTAAATTTCTCTTTAACTTTCTAAATTTCAACTAGCCAAACAAAATAAAATAGAATGAAATTTAAATTTATTTTCCCATATTAATCATCCATACACAGAGATTAATTATGATAATCTTCATTTTTATTCCATTTCATTTCCTTCTATTTTTCACTTTCCCTCCCTCCTGTACTCTCCATTTAAACAAGATGTAAGAGTAAGCAATTCACCTCAACATGCATGGTCTATGTAAGTAGGGTCCTTTTAGTAACTTTCTCTTTCTATATAAATTAGTACTGCGTCCAGCTCCAATCATCTTATATGAATCCTGATCACGCCACATTAAGTACCAAATAGTAACCGATGTATTTTTGGCATTCAAGAAAATAATAAACGTCCCGTGAGACAAAACCCGTTGTAGTGCATAATAGGTCATTTTTAAAAAAGATTGTTCTTCTTAATACGTACATAGTGTAAGACAGATCAATTAGGTAATTGTAGGCCAGCACATGTCCTCTATGCGTTTAATTAAAGATTAGGTCGGGTTTTCTTTTTATATAGTTGCATTTAATGCTACCATTGAACTTCTTTTCCATGTTTCAATGATTGGTTCTTTCTTATTTTTATTTTTATTATCTTATTATATATATCGATACTCAAAGTCTCTAACCTTATTCAATCAACCACCACCCCGAATTGTGTTGCTTACTCTGTTTCTCTCCAGCAATGACATTTGCTGTACTTGTTTCCATATCACTCGTTCTCTTCTCTTTCTCCACCAAAACCACCACTCTAGCACAAGCCCACTGCCTTCCTGACCAACGTAATGCCTTGATTCAACTAAAGCAAGGTTTTGTCGACTCCACTGAACTTCATTCATGGAATACTACTACCGACTGCTGCATATGGGATGGCATCGAATGTGATGATCAAACCGGTATGGTGACTGTCCTCAACCTTGCTGGTAGGTCAGTCTCAGGTGAACTCAATCCAGCTTTGTTTAATCTCAGTTCTCTTAGGTATCTCAACCTTTATGACAACTACTTCAATAATATTACCCTTCCACAAACTGGGTTTGAGCGACTTGGCAATTTAACCCATCTCAACTTATCCTATTCGCGCTTTGTCGGCCATGTTCCAATAGGCATATCTGCTCTCACAAACCTTATCTCACTTGATTTAGCAGACAATGACTTGTATTTTCATGACAAAGTCCTAGAAACCTTACTCAGAAACCTTACCAAGCTTCAAGTTCTTTGCTTGGATTGGGTTGACCTTTCACTCATCAGATCTGAGTGGGGCAAGGCTGTTATTCAAGTAGGCCCAACTCTTCAGGTTCTATCCATGGAATTTTGTGGATTAAGAGGAAATTTGCCGGATGAAATATTCCATTTTACAAATCTAACAGTACTTGATTTATCAAACAACCCAATGTTGTCTGGTCAATTACTAGATTCAATTGGAAATCTGCAATATTTATCGATATTGTATCTTAGCGACTGTAACATCTATGGAGAAGTTCCAACTTCAGTAGCAAACCTTACAAGACTCCAAGATTTTTACATAGGAGGAAACAAATTGACAGGTAGGATACCCATGTCTTTGTTTTCTCACTCTTCTTTGGAATCATTATCTCTAGGATATAATAAATTATCCGGATATTTATCTGAGTTCTCAAATGGATCATCATATTTGCAATTACTTGACCTTAGTGTCAACAATCTTGAAGGACCACTTCCAATATCAATATTCAAATTTCCCCAGGTTGTTGAGTTAACTCTTCAATCAAATAACTTCAATGGTATATTTAATTTAGACATCATCAAGCACAATAAGAAGCTTCAATATCTCGATCTCTCAAACAACAAATTGTCAATTATAGAAGACGAAAACAATAACGAGTCATTCTATGCTTCATTTCCCCAATTAGTAACACTAATTCTGGCATCGTGCAATTTAGCAAAGTTTCCCTCTTTTCTGAGATACCAGACAAATATTTACTTCTTAGACCTTTCAAATAATAGTCTCAAGGGAGAAATTCCCCTTTCCATTTGTAATGTTACATTGCCAACAGTGCTTGTTCTTTCATATAATAATTTAACTGGTATAGTTCCACCTTGCCTTCTAGAAGATGCTGGATTGAAAGTGCTTAACCTAAAGAGTAACAAATTACTGGGGCCATTGCCAAACAATATTAGTAAAGCATGTGCACTTCATACAATAAATATGAATGGAAATGCATTAAATGGAAGTTTGCCTAAGTTACTGAAGTATTGTGATGCTCTTCAGGTCTTAGACCTCGGAAACAATCAGATAGTGAACAGATTTCCGTATTGGCTGGGAAATCTTGCAAATTTGAATGTTCTTGTCTTAAGGTCGAATATGTTCTATGGAAAAATTTCAGATGGGAAAATCAAAACAATAGGAAACGATTCCTTTTTCCCCATGCTAAAAGTTCTTGACCTTTCTTCAAATCATTTTAGTGGTACATTGCCTAAAAATGTTTTTGTGAATCTGAAGGCTATGATGCATGCATCAAATGCAAGTTCCCTACATTACTTTGACATGAATGTAACTTCAGTTCCGTATGATGTAGCTACAGTCACATACAAAGGGATGAGTTTTGATCTTATGAATTTCATTGGTATATTCAGCTACATTGATATGTCAAATAATGAATTTTGGGGGAGAATACCCGAAGAGATCGGGCAACTCAAGTCACTCGATGTACTTAACCTATCACATAATACCCTGATTGGTCCAATTCCACAAAAATTTGCTAATTTACAGCAACTTCAATTACTAGATCTCTCCTCCAACCAGCTTTCTGGACACATCCCTGAAGAACTCACCTCTCTTACTTTTCTTTCTGAACTAAATCTCTCATACAATAGTTTAGTTGGAGAAATACCCGAAACTCGTCAGTTCTCAACCTTTTCAAATGCTTCTTACTTGGGTAATCCCAAATTGTGTGGTGGTCCTTTATTGCTGCAATGTATGGCACCACCTTCAAATCATATGTTTAATAAAGGTTTGCCTTCAAAGTCTTCTTCTGATATAATTGGGCTCTCTATTTCTATTGGATTGGGGTTAGGTGTGGGATTTTTCTTTGTAATTTGGGCTACGATATCATGGGAGAATGGAAGAAAGTGGTTTAATTTCATTATAGATAAGTTTTACATTCGACATTTTCACTGATTGATGGATTTATGTAAGATCTTTGTAATAATAAAACGGGTATAAATCACTATGTGTTTCCATGATTGTGTGTGTTTGTTTGTCTATGAAATGTCTTTTTTTTTTTTAAACACAAAGGTCACAATATAAATGGTAGGAACTCTTTGTTTGATTATCTGTTAAATTTAAATTTTGTCTAAGGGTACTGTATATATCAAAAAAGGAAAAAAAAATTATGCCACTCTAAAACATGAAAATTAAGAAATTGCCACCCCAAAACATGAAATTAGTTATTTGCCACTCTAAAATCATTAAATTTATGTAATTGTCACAATTATACATCTAATATGCATATTTGATTAAAATTATTCTGAAAAGCATTGTACAAAAAAACGTATTTTGGCATTTCCAAAATTACCCTTTAATTGAACAGATAAAATTAGAAACTTGATCTCTCTAGCCCAGTAAAACGGCATCAAGCCGGTGCAAGCAAAAGATCAACAAGATACCGGTACAAGCAAGAAATCAACAAGAGCACAGCATATCACAGCGAAACAGGAAAGGGCTCAAGAATCATCGTACCAGAACAAGATAACACATGACACACAATAAGCACAGCCCCTCCCCCCCCCAGTATCATAACAGAAAAACACCAACACACAGGATTGGTACCGAGGTACCAGTGGTACCATAACAATCACACAATAAGCATAACAAAAGCAAAAGCAAGAGGGGATTAATCAATTACCCGAGAGAGAGGAGCAATCACGAGAGAGGGGTCCCAAAAAAAATAACGGCCGGTACGAAGAAATAGACTCGCCTCACAGCCGTCAAGGGAAATCAGCAAGCACCACACCAGAAGGCACCACCAAACACCCGGGACAGCACCAAGGGCACCAGAGAACAAATCGCAAGCACAAAGCACAGCAAAACCCTTAAGG
>JAJHPF010000001.1:6221486-6398986 GCA_024447775.1 Carex cristatella | reverse complement strand
ACTCTATATATATATATATATATATATATATATATATATATATATATATATATATATATATATATATATATATATATATATATATATATATATATATATATATATATATATATATATATAAAGAGAGAGAGAGAGAGAGGGGGGGGATCTACTTACCCTATTTTTTGGTGGCACCGAATTACACCCTACATTTTCAAAGTTTTCAAAGTCCAACTAGTCGATCCAAACCATTCAGCATGATCTCCATATTAAAATGTGTTTGGAGACCAAATTTATATTTTATTTTAATATTTATTAAGCATTTTACAAAATTATTGTTTTCTGACCATTGAATTTTTTTTCCCATCTTAATAAATAGTAAAAAAATAAAAATATATAAAATTTGATCTGCAATCACATTTTAATATATGCATTATATTGAACAGTTTGGATCGACTGTTTCAACTTTGAAAATGTAGCGTACTGCAATCCGGTGTCACCAAAAATGGTGTAAGTGGATCCTTCCTCATATATCATGGAGCTAGACATAAACAGTATTATTCCCTTTAAAAACTACATCAAAATGTAAAGTACTAAATTCTCTATTTAGAAACACAATTACAACTTTAGCTAGAGTAACTGATTAAATTAACGCTTTAAAAAAAAAATTTGGGTTGTTGACTTGAGAAGACTAAGCTGTCACTATTTTGGGTTCCGTCTCACACAACTGGAGTGTCTCCACTTGTAGGTTGTTCCCTCTTCCCACTTACCTAACATATATTCCATGTGTCCCCACTTGTACATGCAGTTGTCTGTTGCACATGGAAGCAAGGGCTATCGGCCATCTTTTTTGCTACTTGTTTCTTTCTAAGGTAATCTAAAAATCAAAGTCGTGTTATGGGTAATAAAAAAGAAATTCTTCAAGAGGTATGGAACTTCATGCTTTCTTAATCAGTCAAAACTCAAAAGCCGTGTGCGCATTCCATTGAAACGAGTATAATAATTGAAAAAGTGTCTCTACTTGTCTCCTCTTGTAGCCAGTGGTAGAGAAGGAAATTTTTCACGGCGTGATTAATCACGTCACGAGACGTCACGTTACGTTAACGTCACGTCACGTCACGTGTATCATTACGTGACGTGACTCGCGTGACGCGTGACGTGATCATTCGCGTGACGTGACCACATTTTAGTGAAAATATACGTCACGTCACGTCACGTGAACCAGTCACGTCACGTCACGTCACGTGATCACGTCACGTCACGTCACGTCACGTGATCACGTCACGTCACGTCACGGTATGAAACATATAGTATCCAACTTTTTATATGTATAGAGTATTGATTTTTATTTTAGTGTAAGTTCGGTGATATTGGTACTCATGTAATACTGTTTTTATTTTCTTTAGTTTAGTCTAATGAATGTTTATAATTTGAATTTTTAAAGTAATATCGGATGTAATATTTCCTAAAAAAATAATCTTTACAATATTATTTACTTATTTTATAATTTTTTTATCTTTTTTTCTAAATTTTCAACAATTTAAATTAAAATATAAAAAAATTGACACGATTAATTTACGTCACGACACGTCACGTCACGTGTGATCACGTCACGTATAGTCCGGCGTGACTACGCGTGCGTGACCATTCACGTGCGTGACCATCCGCCACCATTTTACCACGTCACGTCACGTCACGTGAAAAAAAGTTGATCACGTCCGTGACCAAATCCGCGTGTTTGTCCGTCCGTCGGCGTGTCCTATTTTCTTCTAGCCAGTGGTTTGTTGCTCCTTCCAAGCAAGGCCCTTTATCAACATCATAGGTCATCTTTCTTGCTACTTGTTTCTTCCTAATCTAAAAATCAAAGTCGTGCTCCATTAATTTTGAGCTATCTTTTTCTTATATTATTATCGCATGATCTTATATATATCCACACTCTTAATTTTAATCAAGCACCTCTCCAAGTTGTTTTGCTTTCTCTTTAATTTTCTCTACTGCAATGGCACTTGTTGCACTTGTTTCCATATTACTTCTTCTCTTTTCCTTCTCCACCAAAACCACCACTTTAACACATGCCCAATGCCTTCCTGACCAACGGGATGCCTTGATTCAACTAAAGCAAGGTTTCAACACCATTGAACTCCATTCATGGAATGCAACTACCGACTGTTGCATTTGGGTTGGCATCAATTGTGACAAGCAAACCGGTATGGTGACTGCACTCAACCTTACCAACCGGTCCATCTCGGGTAAACTCAACCCTGCCTTGTTCAATCTCAGCTCTCTTCGGTACCTCAACCTTGCTGACAACAACTTCATTAACACTACCCTTCCACAAACCGGGTTTGAGCGACTTGATAATTTAACCCATCTCGACTTATCCTATTCTGGCTTTGTCGGTCAAGTTCCGGTTAGCATATCTACCCTCACAAACCTAATATCAATTGACTTATCAACATACCCTTCCAATACAAATCCCTTGTATCTTCATGAAACAGGCCTAAAAACCTTACTCAGCAACCTCACCAAACTCCAAGTTCTTCGCTTGAATGGGATTGACATTTCACTCAATGGATCCGACTGGGGCAAAGCTGTTTTTCAAGTAGGCTCAACTCTTCAGGAGCTATCCATGGCTGATTGTGGATTAAGAGGAAAATTGCCAGAAGAAATATTCTTCCTTACAAATCTAACAACACTTGTTTTATCTGGCAACTTAATGTTGTCGGGTAAGCTGCCAGAATTCACGAAGATTAGCTTTTTGCAATATTTGTATCTTAGAGATACAAATTGCACTGGTCCATTACCAGATTCAATTGAAAATTTGCAATATTTATCGAAATTGGATCTTACCAGCAGTAGCTTCTATGGAAAAATTCCACATTCAATTGGAAATCTGCAATATTTATCGTTATTGAATCTTAACCTTTGTTACTTCTATGGAGAAATTCCCCCTTCAATAACAAACCTTACAAGACTCGAAACTCTGGCCTTAGGGGTCAAATACATTGACAGGTACAATACCCATGACTTTGTTTTCTCACCCTTCTTTGGTATCATTATTTCTAGATGGTAACCAATTGTCAGGATATCTACCTGAGTTCTTAAATGGATCATCAATTTTGGAAGATATTGATCTTGGCTCCAACAATCTTCAGGGACAGTTGCCAATTTCCATATTCAAATCCCCCCAGCTAAGTGCATTAGACCTCAATTCAAATAACTTGAGTGGTACATTTAATTTAGACATCATCAAGCACAATAAGGAGCTTTCTTCTCTGTATCTCTCGAACAACAAGTTATCAATTATAGAAGTCAAAAATCAGAACCAATCATTCTATGCTTCATTTCCCCAAATCATAAACATAATGCTGGTATCATGCAATTTAGTTAGGTTCCCTTCTTTTCTCAGTTACCAAACAAAAGTTGAAGACCTAGACCTCTCAAATAATAAAATCGATGGTGTTATACCGAAATGGTTGTTTAGAAAAACAAGTATTACAAACCTCAATCTATCTCATAATTTCTTTACAAAAATTGAGGGGGATGCAAATTTTAGCTCTCTACATAGCTTGGTACTTCTTGATATTCATTCCAACAAGATTTCAGGACCCTTACCTCTCTTCCCACCAAGAATTCTCTATGTGGATTTATCATCCAACAACTTCTTTTCGTGGCCTGCATATTTTGTTTCTCTCCCCTTTTATCTTCTTCTTTCTCAAAATATCCTCACAGGAGAGATCCCTCTTTTCATTTGCAATGCGACATTCCTACAAGTGCTTGATCTTTCATATAACAACTTAACTGGTATTGTGCCACCTTGCCTTCTAGAACATTCTGAATTGCAAGTGCGAAGCCTGAGAAGTAACAAATTAAGTGGGCCATTGTCACGAAATATTAGTCAAGGATGCACAATTACAACAATAGATTTGAGTGGCAATAGAATAAATGGAAGTCTGCCCCTGTCACTGATGAATTGTAACTCTCTAGAGGTCTTAGATCTGGGAAACAATAAAATTAAGGATAGATTTCCCTTTTGGCTTGGAAATCTCAAAAACTTAAGAGTACTTGTCTTAAGATCAAATCAATTTTATGGCACAATTTCGAATTTGGAAGCCAAAACAAAAATGAATAATTCATTTTTCCCAATGCTAAAGGTTATTGATCTTGCTTCAAATTCTTTTAGAGGCACTATCCCAAAAATTGTTTTTGAAAACCTCAAGGCTATGGAGACTAATTCAGATTCTGGTACATTTAAGTTTGCGGATTCAAATTATTATCAGAACTCAATTGTAATCATATCAAAAGGACAAGTAATGGAGATAAAGAATTCACTCAGCATATTTAGTTCCCTTGATTTATCACAAAATGGATTTTCGGGGAAAATTCCCGAAGACATAGGACAACTCAAGTCACTTCAGGTGCTTAACCTATCATACAATGCCCTGACTGGTCCAATTCCAGTGGAATTTGCAAACTTAGAGCAACTTGAGTCATTGGATCTCTCCTCCAACCAACTTTCTGGACACATTCCTCAAGAACTCACCTCTCTTACATTTCTCGCTTCACTAAATCTCTCATACAACAATTTGGTTGGAGAAATACCCCAAGCCCGTCAGTTCTCAACCTTTTCAAATGCTTCTTATATGAGTAACCTCGGATTGTGTGGAAGTCCTTTATCGATGCAGTGTGCAGCACCTCCTTCAAATCAAGGATTTAATAAAGGTTTGCCTTCAACGCCTTCAACCGATATAATTGGGCTCTCTATTTCTATTGGACTAGGGTTAGGTGTGGGGTTCGCCTTTATAATTTCGGCTATGATATCATGGGAGAAGGGAAGAAAAAGGTTTAATTTCATTATAGATAGGTTTTACTTTCGATATTTTCACTGATAGATTTATGAAAGATCACTGTAATAATAAATGGATATGAATCACTATGTATTATCTTGGGTGTGCGTTTTTGTCAATGGAATGCCTTTTTTTATCCACAAAGGCCACAAAATGTATGGTAAGAACTCTGTGTATGATTGTATGTTAACAAGGGCATCTATGTGTTGAATTTTGTCTAATTGTACCATATACTAAATTAATATACCCTTTTTTGAAACAATATTGGGATTTGGATTGGTATGTGTCAGAAAAGTTAATGACACATGATTACACAATCGTGTCTGCGAGTATTATGTATGAGTAGGAGGATACATTGTACACAATAACCGAACCGTGTCTATATAGTACTAACATGCACGGCTAATGAAATCCAATTGTGCTAGATCTAAAAAAAGACACTGAAAATGGTGGTTTCTACACGGTATGAATTGGGGCAAAATTGTTGTTGGCAGTTCCTAAATTTAGAATGATATAAACATATATAAGGTCAGAATAAAGCAAACAATAATTCCAAATTAGCATAATTTTCAAAATCAAAATAATATGAGGCCTTCTTTTACTAAATATATCGTTGGCAACAATTTGTCACTAACCATAAAAAAAAAAAAAATAATATGAGGTGCTAACCATGTGTAGATTCTTGAAATGTAACTCCAAAAGTTCAACATTTGTAATCTTATGGAGTAAAGTTGTCATCCCCTTTAAGGAAGCTTTGGTTTCAAAATCCCTCAAATTGATGTTGAGAAAGGGTAAAGAAATCCACATGTGCTCCCACCTCTTTAACAACACGCACATCTGTTCCACCTATTTGACCATGAGAAGTCCTAAGAGCATCTACATCCCTGCAATTCAAATGAGTTTATAAATATTTGTTAACTACTTTTTAGAAATTATAGATTTTAAAGTTTCTAGTTCTCACATTCTTGAAATTAATTTTAGAGTTTTAATTAAGCCATGTCAGCAGCAAATTAAAAATGAGAATTAATCTGAGCCAATCATCATTTGATCTGCATGGAGTTTAGAAACAGTTTCATAATAAGAAACTCTACTGCATAGTTTCTAAATAAGAAACTCTCCTATATCTCTGAAATTGAATTAGAAACTGCCACATCAGATTTGAAACTCTAATAGTTTCAGGGATGTGGATGCTCTAAGATGACAAGAAGTATTGGGTCGGACAAATTGCTTATGAAGTCACAATTTCTCTCCATTGTGTGGGACTATGGGTGAAAGAAAATAAAATTCAAGAACTTATCAGTGAAGAATTAAGTGAAACTGAATATTGAATTGGAAACTCTACGAGAGAGAGAGAGAGAGAAAGAGATGGGGGAGGAGAGAAATAAAGAGGGAGAAGAAAACGAGGAGTTAAGAGTTATTTGATTAGATGTGGAGGTATTGAGAATTAAAGACGGCAATTAAAGTTCGAAGAGGCGCGAAAAACTAAAAACCCAAAGTTCTACTCATACACGGTTACATAACAAAAACCATGTAGAATGAAGATTAATCAAACGCATATTGCAAACCATGTATAATATACAAAATAGGCACGAATTGACAATAATCCTAATTCATAATATTTATACACGGTTATTTTGACATACACATGTATAATCGTGACATAACCGTGTATGATATGAATTTTTTTTGTAAATTGTTTTAATGTTTGCTAGCCATTAATTAAAGAATGTTAAACTAATCAAATGTACATATATAAGTTTTACACATATTTACATGGGATATAATGAATCAAATAACATATATGCACACTGATTTAACAAACAACAAACATAATTTACATTGTCAATTTGTAATAAAAGATATTTGCTAGTTATTGAATTGATGGGCTAAAGAACCACAAAGGCTTAATACGAAGAAGGGCAAAGCTCCACTATTTAAGTGATCTTGCAGAATGACATGGCATCCACTTTTTCCACGCCGATCAATTCATGAATGTAAAACAATCAAACAAATTAAACATAGATATTGCCCAGACTAATCTTGCTATAACTTTGGGCACCATTGAAAATAAGAGTAGAAGGATAAGAGTAGAACTAAGGTATGAGTAGGAGGATACATTGTACCTAGAGTCAAAGGGAGAAAATCTCCCTACCATAGTGAGAGGGTTTAATGACATATGACAAGGATATATAATATAGAAAATACTGAGAAAATGAAAAGGGTTTAATGAGTAATGGACTTAATATTGAGAAAATAAAGAGGGCATGACTTAAATTGATTGAAGTCGGGAAGGTGAAGAGGTTCGTGCCCATAGCGAGGGGGCTGTCTTCAAGAAATTATTTTTTAGAAGGGTTTGGTTTGAGAAAGTACGAATGATGTGTACGCAGTTAATAACAAAAAAATGTGTTTGGATATTTAACATATTTGTACACGATTTATTCCTTAAAGATTGTGTATGTTCGGTTAAGAGCATACATGGTTCATTAATAATAAACCGTGTACAAATATTTGTGATTTTCGGACATGGTTTGGTACTAACGGACTGTGTGTATGTTGGAGTTTTTTTTTTCTCGCGAGCTCCTCCTCCCATGATGCACTAATAATGTGAAATTTTTTGCGCATTCGTGTATGATATGTCATGTATGGTTGCGTTTTCTATACTAGTGCGAATCAATCTGAAAATAAGAGTAGAACTAAGGTTCTCTAAAGCTTATCATGTCTAATATATATCGAATGGATTTCAAAAGGTGAATTCAAACTGTTAAAATTGATCTACTTCACAAGTAATGTATTTATATGTAATATTTATAAAATTTTAAAATAATTTAGTATTAAATCAAGTGGTTAAAAAATATTTATAAGTTAATTAATTTTAATTTTTATTATTTTTAACCACTTGTTTTTATACTAAATTAATTCAAATTTTGTAAATATGGCATGTAAAAACATCACGCATGAAGTAGATTAGTTTGAATGGTTTAACGGTTTGAATTTATCATTTATAGTCAACTCGATCGATATGTTTTGAAGTTAGCTCCCCAAGAAGGCAAAGTAAATTTGTGAGCTTAAGAACACCTCTAGTTCTACTCAAAAGAATATTATTTGTTAAAGATGAAATTATTAATTAGTTCAAATTAATTTCTCTCTGTTTCTCAGGGAGCACTCGAAGGTGGTTGTTCATCATCTTTGATGTACATTCTCCGTTGTTTATGCCAATTGCAAGGAAACAAATACCCAGCAAAATAGCAACATCAGAAAGTAAAAGGCCTTGGTCCAATTGTACAAGGCCATTATCCCACTAGATGCTGTATTGATAGTTATTATGAGCCCATTGTCCCACTAGAAAGAACAAGGCCTTGGTCCAAATATGGTCTAATTGCACTTCTGGGCCCAATATTGTTCTAATACCAATCATACTTTATACCCAAATTCTTGGCACACCAAAATTTGTTCATATGATGTTTTGTTTTGAGACCCATCTTGTGGAAATTTCACATCAAGAGAGTCGTGAAGATATATAACCCAATTTTATAGATCGTTTATTTTGACCAAGTCTTCCTCTTCCTTTTGATATATATATTTTTTTTCTATACAAGTGTTTGGGCACTAATCTAATCTCCATGTCATATTATTAATTGTTGGGCACTCTTTGTTAGTGTTAGTGACGAAGTCTTTTCAAAAGAGAACAAGACAAATATGAAGCACTTTGTGGTAGGTGCTTTTTGCACTAGAGATTATTGTAGGACAGTTAAAAGGTAATATAATAAAATTTAATTTTGCAAAGCAAACTCCTTTCAATAAATTTTAGTGGCATTAAATCACTATTTTCATCTTAGCACCTCATTAATTAAGCCATCCACAAAGAAAGGAAATTTTTTGACAAATTCATTTTGATGGCCATTTATTAGTTCTCTCCACATCTACACATCTACAGAAAGGATCATGTCATGTCCAATTATCAATTGCAGTCTACTGTTATAATATTAACTAGAAGAAGTCTATGAAAGAATTGGAATCATTTCTCTTAAAACATATTGAAAGTTCAATTAATTATGGTTACAATGTTGTTAAGATATCACACACAACTTTTACATACAAGAAATTTACATCAACGAATCATTCCTGCAGATACATCCTGGTTTATTTTCCTAAGCTTCCCTTGCAACTGAATTATATATATAAATGCTCAATGTACCTGAAACTTCATGTGAGCACTGGAAAAAAATAAAATAATAACATATGCATCTCACAAAGTCTAGTCAAAATTAATTAATAATAAGATCATAGTGTAAGAAAATCAACAACAATAATTCTAAATATGCATGCAGTCATTAATTAATTAATGAGACAACATTATTAGATTTATCCTTCTCTAGAAAGCATAATCATTGTTTCTGAAGTATTATTCAATGAAATGGGAAACAACAAAGGCACTTCAAAACAAACATTACTTAAATTAATTCCTCGTTCAGTCAAACACATAAAAATATGTAGCTAGTGAATGCATCAATATTTCTATTACGTAGCATATGGTTGGAGTTATAATTATCAAGTACAAGATCATACGCATGCAGAGTTATATATCATGTAGGTTTCTATCTCATTTTGGTGAGAATATATACAATAATTAATACAAATTAAAGAGTGTGTGTTTGTCTATTTTCTAGACTACCATACATATTAAAAGCTTCAGGTAATGAAAACCTAGGAGAAGAGAGATTTTTCATTTTAGTCAAGAAAAGAACAAAATTAACTGCTGGGAAGAACAAATAAAATTCAATCTAAGTTGTTTTATATATCTCAAAATTAGGTCATGCAGTAGCATTTACATCACCACTTGATTATTGCTGCAGTAACATCTTTTGTTATATATAGACAGTTCATATTATATATCTTATATATGTAGAATATAAAAACCTCAACAATCTAAATCAGAGCAACATGAATTAATAACAACTAATTGGTTATGCTTGAATTAATTATATATAATTGAAATAAAAAAAAGTAGTAAACATTTTAGACCTTATTAATCCACATCATATGAATCAAATAATTGAAAAGAAACTAGAATCAAACAACCTTGGGAAGATATAAACATGGAATAAGAAATATTGAGAGTAAGAAAAAATTACCAATGGACGTAATTAATTAGATAATTGGGTAGAACAAGGAATTAAAAGAGATATTGACGCGGCTCAATCTAAGTACCTGGCTATAATTCCAATTCTCTAGCCATATATTCAAATTGAGGCACGCCAATATCTCTTCTTTTAAATCCATGTTAATTCCTCCTTTTATCTCCACATGCTGTTCTTGATGGCTCCTGTAAACATCAAATATTTAGTTAACATGTAGGAGTTGAGATTGACAAATATCTATTAGAAATGAAATAGTAATTCCATAAATCATGCAATATCTAGTGCAAGAACGTAACGTTTGATAAGTTGATAAATTGGCCATGGTGATTAAACAATAGAGAGACATAGAGATTTAAAGTATTAGGGCCTGTTCGGTGTTTTACTATTCATGTGGAAAAAAATCAGTAAAACGCAGTTCAATTTGGGCATGTTTCTGTGTCCATGCTCGTTCCCCAGCAGAGGTCGAACAGGCTTAGAGTATAATTCATCCCAAATTTTGATTGACATCAATATTTATCTTCTTTTACAAAAAAAAAAAAAAAAAAAAATGAAGTTACACTAGTTTACCTTAGGTTTATAGAAGATCTCTTTCCTTTCCTTCTAAGCTTGTTGAAAGAGATCGACTTGTAGGAATATTCCTCCTAAATTTGCTACCTTCTCTCTCTACCTTTTACATAGTTCTAATTTTGCTGCCTAAAGGGAAGCACAACAAAGAGGACTAGAAGAGGGGCGAGGAGAGAGAAAGAGAGAGATAGAGAGAGAGTCGCATCATATATGAGAGTGACCTGGGACCAAATATATATAGCTTGGATATATAATGGAGCTGCCAAATATTTATCTCTTTTAGGTTAGGTTTGTTAGGTTTTGCATTTACCTTATATAATATAATGGTTCTTGTTATTAAGTAGAGCATAGTTTGTGTCTATTTTGAAAAGTCACGTGAATATCACAAACCGTTCAACATGATCTTCATGTGAATATCTACTTGCAGAACGAATTTTATATTTTTGAAATTTATTTTTACTATTTTTTAAAATAGTTAGAAAATCACTTGATCTGAAAATTCTAGACCATCCAAAAACAATGATTTTCTACCCATCTTAAAAAATAGTAAAAAAAATTCTAAAAAATATAAAATTTGGTATGCAAGTACATATTCATATGAAAATCATTTTAAACGGTTCGGATCGACTATTAAAACTTTGAAAACGAAAATATTGATATGTATTACGGACTAAATCGTAATATGCATAGTACCATAGACTCACTCTTAATTAAAATATATAGAGTGAATTACTATAACAAAACATATCAAAAATGATCTCAATCCTTTACATATATACATCTCTTAGTATAACAAATATATCTAACAGCTAGCTTTTAATGAACTACTATGTCAAATTTAAGATTTATTAACAATGAACAACGTCTCTAACGCCTAGCTACTTTTCAGATCACACAATGAAAGTTGAACAACTTCTCGAAATATATATCAATTAGTCCATATATTTATTTTATTTTATCTATATATTAGTACAACCGTGTGCGAGTGCAATTAACAAAACATGGCTGCTGAAACATTCTCATAATATATTATTTCATACTGTCGCATAAAGTACCAGTTTCTAATATTTTTAAACCCTACTTTTAGATAAGATTAGATATGCTAGATTTGTTTAAAGAAATTTAATCTTCTGGTGGTCAACTAACACCTGCTCATCTAGACTTGGTCGCCACAACCACAAAATATTAATAATAAAAAAAATTACAAATCAAATTAAAAGATATATATGCGTCAGCTAATTAAGATATATACAGATATATATATATACACTTTTGTTTTTTTTTTAATTTAAATGGAACCCTGTATTATATTGAATATAGTCATTAATTAAGTTACTATTAAAAAAAAGGATCAATATATACAAATAAAGTTACTTTTTTTACCATACGAAATAGTCAGGGTTTCACCAACCAATCAAAGAACATCACGTGGTACATATATTTTTTCGTTTTATTTATTTACTTATTTATTTTTAATATTTTTTATTTTTATTTGACAGACAACACTGGTAAACAATTATCTAATTAAGGCCAAAAATGGGAAAGAATTTAATGCATATCATGTATATGTCGGTACTTATGCATACATATATATCAGGTGCAGTTTGGGTCCGATGTCCATCGGATTCAAAGATGGATTCCATAACCGTCCGATTTACTTTAAAATTCCTTACGTATTGCTTTAATATCCGTGTGCATTAGCTTTAATATCCATGCACACGGATCTTAAAGTGGATCGGACGGTTATGGAATCCATCGTTCTCAGTTTGAGTCCGATGGGCATTGGACCCAAACTGCTCCCATATGGATCGTATGGTTGAAAATTAATATGCCAAGTCATCGCCTAGTTGATATGTCAAGTCATTAACTATATATAATAGTTGGATCAACTATTACTTATTTTAAATATAATTGAATGGTTGAATTTTTTTAACTTTTATTAATAAATGTTCATCAATGTGTGAGGTATATATCTAATTCAATGCATTAAACTAATTATTTTATTTTTTTAATTATCTATTACAATTTCTATATATTTTTTTACCTTATATATTCTATTCGATAGTATGTAATAATACATATTTTTATTTCGGGACAAACCCGGAAAACAGTCCTTGTTCTATAAATAGTTACACTAAAAATTAGTTTGAGAAAAAATTACTTCATTAATGAATAAATGTTGATAAATTATCCTAATTATAATTAATTAGGTTCTTGGTTTGGTAGCTATTTCCAAAAAAAAAAAAACTAGAAATCATGATAATGCAGAGTTTTTTTAGAAGACAATAATGGTAAAAAAATTTGCAAGTGCCAACAAAAATTACAATTTCAACCTCACATGTTTGCAAATTGTAAATTACATGGCATTGATAGTTGCTTAATTAATTTAAATTTTGAGATGGCATTTTCTTTTGGTAATAGTAAAAGTAACTCAGACAAAAAAGATGGCAGTAATGTAAGGCTTTTCTACAAACCCTAACAAGTAGAAAGTAGCAAGAGAATAATAAATAGGAAGGAATCTTTCATGCTCAGACTCTGAAATTTTTCAGCTGTGCCCAGTCTGGTGCAGTAAATATGCATTTATATCCCTCCAACTTAAAAAAGAATAAGTCAATAAATTAATTGGCAAGATAAAGTAAACAATTATTTAATGGGAGAAAAGGGTGCTCCAACTCAACCAATTATTTGCTCCAAGTCCTCAATGAAAAAAAGAGACAACAATGAATTTTTATTTTTATTTTCATTTTACTATTATAAATTAGACTATACATTTTTAAAACAGTAGTTCACATATAACTTGTGTGCAGTAGGCACATAATTACCTAATTACATCTCGTATATATTTCATCAATTTCATGCGTCATGTTTTCTCATATTTTCGTTTATATATGTGAATCATGTTTAAATTTGAATTTGAACAACATTAGTTCAAGAGTGGATATCAACTGACCCTCTGTGAATTTTGAAACTTTATAAAAATACATAGGTCAAAAAATTTTGTCCCCCTAAAAATAATTTTGACCCCCTCTAAATAGTCTAAAGTCCTAATTTACTTGAATTATTTATGATTGTATGTATAAATTAAGTAAGTTAATCATTTTTTCTTCAAATTTGTCAATCAGAGTATTACTTAGAATTAGCTAATAGGTTTGAACCTAATTTATTATTTTCTTCATCTTCTAGTGAAAATTCTGAATCTGCTCTTGACGACATTCACATTTATTAGAATTTACACTTAATTTTATATAGATTTTAGTATTTTACACGTGCTCTGGTAGAATTGGTGGTGAATACATGATTAAATTTTCATAGGTTAAGAAATTATTCTCTAAAGAATGACAAATAAAGCTTATATACTAATTATATAACTACAAAACATGCGCATATAGCATATATGCATCATGAAATACATTATCAAATATGCTAAATATAATATAATAAAGTAAACAGATTTCAAAAATACCCAGATCTCATTTAGTGTTGAAAAATCCTACTGCACAAATGACTACACCAAAAATGCCACATAAAACCTTGAAATAGAAAAACAGTTGGTTTGGTTTGGGTATTTAAAGAGCATTGAATTCTAGCAGCAAAGGCACTTGCAGGTGCAGGACTTCTACAACTAAATGCCAATTTTTTTTCTATTGCGTTCTGTTACGGTTTTGTATCTATGTACCGGTGAAACCCAATTAAGTTTGACCTTATAAAATATGTACCGGCCTAAAATCTAACAGAGACAAAATTATTGCTTCAAGGTAGAGACAAACAAGGACTAGGGAGGTTCAATGAGTTGGGGGTTCTTTTGTGGTGAACATGGTTTGTGGATTGAGGCCCTCATCATGTATTGATATGCATTATAATTATATACTTTTATTTTGAAGATTCTAACAAACGATCTGAATCGTTCAATATAAACTCTATATAAAAATGTGTACTAGCAAACAAAATTTATATTATCTACAATTTGTTTACAAATTTTTTAGATAGGTAGAAAATCACGTGATCTGAAAATTCTATAGGTACTATATAAAAACAGCAATTTTTTATCAATCTAAAAAAGAAAAAATTAATTTAGAAAAATGTAAAATGTAGTTTGCAAGTATATATGCATAGTGTATTGTAAAAACAAACGTAGCGATACGCACGACTAAGAATATAGCATGTTTATTAGATGTGTCGTGTCAAGAACATCCTTAACCGTGTTGTGTCCTAATTTTTTTTAAAATTGGCACATTTAAACATGGTATGTCTAGACAAGGATACAGTGCGGCATGTTTCAGAATTTTTTTCCATTATATTACTCGCCTTATTGATATTGTTTCAAATTATACTAAAACAAAATTGTACCACAAAACATTAAAAATAACTGAAATATACAAAAAAAAATTGTAAGTTAATTTATTTCCTGTTTTTTTTTTATTTTACTGGTTTTGGGACATTAACACATATCTTTAAAGTGACAATTTATTACCAAGATCTTAAAAGAAAAAAATCAGAACGGTACGTCCCAGCACAACACATCGAAACACGTCATATCAAACATGTTGTGTCGTTAAATATGTTGTAATTATTTTTAATATTTTGCGGCACAACACGTCTAGAAATTTTAACATATTGGTATGGTACAGTCGTAATACCTGAATACCCTACATATATATATATATATAGATCATATTAAATCAATTCGAATTAAGCATTAAAATTTTCAAAACCAAAAATAATAATCATAGCGTGGGCCAATCCTTGATATGCATGGCACCATCATTGCTTGTGTGGATTTCAAGACAAGAAATGTTGGTTTAGGTGTAAAATTTGCCTCTTAAGTGTCTTGCTCTGTACGTATTTAGTATTTAATTTTTTTAATAGATATATTATACATGTAAATGCTTAACTAGTTATCTTCAAAAATAAGTTAATTGATTTTGACTTGTAATAATAAGAAATGATTGAATAATTGTTTTTGTTAAATATTAAATTAGTTACTTCTCACAAAAATATTATTCTTGTAAATACATAGCAATTTTCACCTAATATTTCTTTATTTCATTCAATAATTATTTATTTACACTTTTGTGACTTTTGTTTCATTACCAGACGTGCAAGGAGAAATTATATAATTACTATTTGTGTTAAAATGAACTAAAACTTGTTTAAAAAATAAATACCAATGTATTTATAAGAATAATATTTTATAAATTAAACAGTTGCATGATCATATATTTTCCATAATTATATTTTAAGGCCAACTGATCAATTTGTGTTAAAACAAATTATCTAGGTGTTTAAATGTACAAGTTACTTACTAAAAATATTGTACATCAAATTGTCTCTAACAAAAATATTGTTATTGAAAATACATCAACTTTCTTTAAAAAATAGTGTTTTAAAATCACTGTTTTAAATCATGTTTCGTATGATCCATAATCTTTAGTGTATATATCTATCTATAAAGTAAAAAATATATATATATATATATAATTTGATTTCCATGCTCATGTTGAGCAGTTCAGATTGACTGTTTGGACTTTGAAAACAGAAATAAAGACGTGTCACATATTTTACTCGACATAAATTATATTTTTATATATAAATCAATAGAAATTAAAGCTCTCATTATGCTTTTTAAATGATATCAAATTAAAACACCTATAATATAAATAAATAATACCATACTGCATAACCCCTCCAAGCTGCCAGCAACATGCCACACGAAAAGATACACTCCACATCAGCACCAAAAAAAGAGTACATGAGGGAACAATAAATAAGGATCACGCTAGGTGTCATGTACTCAAGGTGCAATTGGGGGAGTGTTTTATCAGCCTTTTTGCTCCATTGCCATTTGCCATCATTATTTTTAATTTAATTTATTTATTATCATGGATGCTCACTGCATCTGCAATTCTGCATGCATGACTTATTGCTACCCTGCCCCAAAAACACCCAACCCATTCCCTCTATTTAATGTTCTCGCCCACTGCAACCAGAACTTTTATATTTATAGCAATTATTATATATATTTTTTCATAAAAAAAGATAGGAAAAATTGATGATGTAGAAGTAACCAAATCATTGATTCGATTTTTTACGTAATTTTAAAAAATTGTAAGTCTCCAAGTCTGATCAAATAAAATTCAAAATTTAAAAGGAAATATTTAGGGATGGCAACAAGTTAGCTCGTCACGAGTTGGGTCTAGTTTGAATTTGTCACGTGCTGGCTCGTTCGAGTCACGAGCGAGTTGACTTTAGGAGTTTGAGATGAAATCTCAGCTTGAAATCGTCACAAACTGGACCGATCTAGCTCGCAAACTGGCTTGCTGGGTTTAGTTGGACCTTGTTATAAGATGAAAATAAATTCTACAAACTTTTTGGACCGAGTTGAACTGAGCTAAACTAAACTAAACCAAGTTGGACAGTATAAAATGCACACAATTTCACAAATTGATGCCTAGCCAAGCTATCTAAGCTCTAACTTGAACTTGTTAATTATGGACCGAGTTAGTAGCGAGCTGGCTCGTTAACAGCTTGATCCAGTAACTAGTGAACTGTTAACAAGAAAGTTAGATGTGAGTCATGAACGAACCACGAGCTACGAGCTTTTTTATCACTCTTATAGAAATATTCCAATTTTTTGTAACCTTAGAAGACAAACTTAGCAGGTTTTGAGTTGATTCGGCTGAGTCAATCCAAAATCAGATCAGACTGAGCTAATTCTTGACCAAGTTACCCGGCTAAGAAAAATCGAGATGAACAGTGTTGAATCGTCCGAGTTAGATCGATTTCGGACCGAATCTGCACTGGTTCCAAACTAATTTTCATTTTGTTGGTGAAAATCATTATTTTTTGCATTTCTATTCAAGGAAGATAATAGTGCTTGAAGAAATATGATATGATGAATAATTTAGGTAGATAACAAATGAATCATATATATGATAAATATAAAGTTTTTTCCGAGTGCTTAAGGTGCTTAAGGTGCTTAATGTGACATCATTATTCGTTTAGTACAAAACAAATTTCTAACAAAAAAAAAAAAAATCTGAATTTCTGACAAAATATTTATTATATTTCTAATATTAAACTGGCACTTCAACCCTATAACTTTTTTCTTCCTCCAGTCCAGACGCGAACGGATGCATCCATTTTCATTGTGTATTCTTAAATTCTCTATAGTATAAGCAGGTGAATATATGGGGACATGACATGACAGCCTTTTATGTACATAATGAATGGCTACAATATTTTATTTTGAAATATTCTAAATTTTATATTTAATATCTGAATGCGTTTTTATGAAATTCATCACCTACTTTTTTTTGTAAAAATATAGGTTAAAAAAATAAAATCGGATGGATGTCTATAAACATGTAAATGGTTAGTAAAATTTAGGATGCATTTTTTTACATGCTTATCATACAAAAATTTTACAAAGTTTTAACATGTTATGTAAATTTTATATTTAATATCTGAATTTGTTTATATGAAGTTCCACATATATTTTTTTTTGTAAAAAACAGGTTAAAAAAAATAAAAATCGGATGGATGTGTATAAACATGTCAATTTTTAGTAAAAATTTAGGATGCATATTTTTTACATGCTTATCATACAAAAATATTTACAAAGTTTTAACATGTTATGTAAATTTTATATTTAATATCTGAATTTGTCTATATGAAGTTCATCACATTTTTTTTTTGGTAAAAATCCAGGTTAAAAAAATAAAAATCGGATGGATGTCTATAAACATGTCAATTGTTAGTAAAATTTAGGATGCATATTTTTTACATGCTTATCATACAAAAATATTTACAAAGTTTTAACATGTTATGTAAATTTTATATTTAATATCTGAATTTGTTTATATGAAGTTCCACATATTTTTTTTTTGTAAAAACCAGGTTAAAAAAAATAAAAATCGGATGGATGTCTATAAACATGTCAATTGTTAGTAAAATTTAGGATGCATATTTTTTACATGCTTATCATACAAAAATATTTACAAAGTTTTAACATGTTATGTAAATTTTATATTTAATATCTGAATTTGTTTATATAAAGTTCCACATATTTTTTTTTGTAAAAACCAGGTTAAAAAAAATAAAAATCGGATGGATGTCTATAAACATGTCAATTGTTAGTAAAATTTAGGATGCATATTTTTTACATGCTTATCATACAAAAATATTTACAAAGTTTTAACATGTTATGTAAATTTTATATTTAATATCTGAATTTGTTTATATGAAGTTCCACATATTTTTTTTTTGTAAAAACCAGGTTAAAAAAAATAAAAATCGGATGGATGTCTATAAACATGTCAATTGTTAGTAAAATTTAGGATGCATATTTTTTACATGCTTATCATACAAAAATATTTACAAAGTTTTAACATGTTATGTAAATTTTATATTTAATATCTGAATTTGTTTATATGAAGTTCCACATTTTTTTTTTTTTGTAAAAACCAGGTTAAAAAAATAAAAATCGGATGGATGTCTATAAACATTTCAATTGTTAGTAAAAATTTGTATGCATATTTCTTTGAATGCTTATTATGTTTAATTAAGTGTTATGTGAACCACCAACGGAGACAATTAGTGCTCAATTAATGTTATTGCCCCCCTACAGAATGTATTATTATTGGCACCAGACTTTCACTACAAAATTCCTGTACCTACGTCTGTAATTCCCACCATTAAATTGTTTCAATGACATATATAAGTTGGACCATTGTTACAATTAAAAAGGATTTCACAAAATAATATGAAATTCTACAAAGATAAAAATTAAAGTTCTAAATAGCGATTATAGCGATATAGCTTTTAAGGTCCGAAAAAGCTATTGCGCAATCTGACTATTTAGAATTATTATAAAAGAAAAGCGGTTAATAGCATTATAGCTTTTGAGATCCGAAAAATCTATAGCGCAGCTATTGTGTAGTTATAGCTAGTTATTTAGAAACCCTGATGAAAATTAAGTCAATAACATCAGTAAAATGGTGAGATCAATTATTTTTCAAGCTTCATTTATTAAAATAGAGTAGAACTAGGGTATTTTGAAGCTCACCAATAATTCTCAAGTTTAATTTATTTTGGTGAGCTCAACTCCAAATTCTATCAAAATGATTTTAAATGACGAATTCAAATTATTCAAACTAATCTACTTCAAGAATAATGTGTTTACATGTCAAATTTATAGATTTTTTAATTAATTTAGTAGAATATCAAGCAGTAAAAAAAGAAATTTATAAGTTAATTTTGATACGTTCAATTTTCACTATTTTTTTAACCGTTTGACTTTACACGTATTTACACGTATGTAATTTTATAAAAATTTTAACCTATTTCTTACCATTAAATTATTTAGGTTACGTAAATAATTTAGGCCATTTTTCAATTAAAAAAACAAAATTAAATTAAATTCTACGAAGATAAAATTAAGTCAATAACATTGGTTTTACCGCAAGATCAATGATTTTTCAAGCTCCATTTATTAAAATAATAATGATGACATATAAATAAAGAGAACAAATTCCAGCAAAGAAATTAACCACATTTAAAAAAAAAAAATAGTGATTTAATTTTAGGGTGCAAACAGATCGGATAGTGGAAAAACCATATATGTATCAGCTTTTATTTTTCGAATACAAATATGAATCAGATATTAGACGAATACAGATACATATTAGATACTAGTAGATATATACATAATTTTCTTCATAATATATATTAAAATACAGAGTTTATATCTACTATTCCGATATATAGACATATAATATCCAATCCGTTTGCATACCTTTAGATAGATTAGCTCCCATAATTGGTGGCAACAGGAGTGGATAGATAGATTAGCTCCACAGAAAAACAACTAGTGTACTTGGTTTGGTTTTGTTAGGCAGCCAATGCTGCCTCCACTCCTTTCATGGGTTGGCATTATCTAGGGTTTGTTTTTATTTTGAAAGTACCCCTTCAAGAGGGGGCACCTAAAACAACTATTTAGTGAAAGATATACGTGCCTCTTTTTCTTTATCAATTAATTAAGGAATGGAGTTAGTCTCACCTAACAAGTGGTATGATTAATTAAGTAATTAATTTAACAAGCAAATTATATGTGGCAGATTAGTGAGACTAGTGTACTTTGCAAAGTGCAAAATAGTGCGTGCTATGAATCAATATCTTTGTTTAAAAAGTTCAAAATTTTGATCCAAACCGTTTAAAATAATCTTCATATAAGAATGTATTTGGAGACCAAATTTTATATTTTTTAAAATATTTTTACTATCTTTTACATAGGTAGTAGAAAATCACCTCATTTAAAGATTTTGAACCATCTTTGTAAATAAACTTTTTTATCAATACATACTTAACGGTAAAACCGTTAACCTTCAAGGAAAAATATTTATAACTTGGTATCCAAATACATATTTATTTGAAGATCATATTGATCAATTTATATCAAATGTTTAGATTTTAAATATGAACCCATAGCACAAACATAGCACAAATTGATCCGTGCTTTGCAAAATAATGCAATTGGATATAATCAAATAGAGTAACTGACGTTATTTTTCTCTTATTTTATTTATATGATACTGACAAATGATTGAAGTCACAACAAACCTTGGATTGAATACAATCACATCATTTTCTTCATTCTGAATTTTTTTCTAAAAAGAGCAAAGGAATATTCTTCATGATTGGATTGAAGTAAACCCAACTAGGGTGTTGAAACCGTCCATTCGGTTAAAACCAAAAATAATCAAATCAAAATTTAATGGTATCTATGTGGGATATCATGGGTTCGAAATACTTATGGGGAAAATCCTTCGTTGTATAACAAGAATATGAAATAGTTGAGTGACTGGACCTCCAACTTTTACTCAAATAATATCAAGTAAATTTTGGTTTGTTGTTTGTTACCTGTAGCTGCTATCGGGTTTTCAAAAAAAAAAAAAAAAAATTTGGTTGTAAAATATATATCAGTCGAACCGAAACAAGAGAGATTAAACTGAACCAAATATAAAAAAAACCGACGTAATTCAAGTAATAAATAGTAAATTTCGATTTGTTAAGTTCACTGTAATTATCATCAACCCATTTCCAAATGCCTGAGGCTCAAATCCTGCCTACATTTCCACAGTTTAATCTTACTGGAAACATGTACACAATGCTTGGTCTGATGCCAGTTTGATTAGAAGCAGATGGTTTTCCATTTCATAGATTTGCTTCTCCCTAAAAGAGGTGTCAGCACCATCAGAAGAGCACAGAACATAGCATAATTTAATTACCAGAGAAAAACAAGTAGGCATGCTTCATCAGAATAAAAAAAAAAAATTGTAGTGCTGGCTATAACAAACACTAACCTTGTCTGTTCCATCAGAAGCTTGCTTAGCCTAAAATTTAAGAAAACAGATGCTCCTAAAATTAACATTAAAAGTTCAAAACCAGGTGATGGAAAGAACAATTGCTAAAATAGTGAAGCTCCTATATATGCTCTGTCTCTCTCCAAAGAGCAATTCCTCGAGCTCCTCAAGCCGGTTAACGGGCATCCGGCACGGCTCCTCTGGCGGCAGAACCCTACCGGCCCCAGGTAGTTTCTTGTATTAGTTCAGGTAGCTAGCCATGGAGGGTGAGACAGGGTGGTTGTGCTCAACATTGGCAAGCTCCAGTTGGAGGAGTCTCGTTTCCTGAACTTGGCCTCGGAGCGAGAGGCCATCATAGTAAATTTACGTAGGAAATTGGGTGAAAATAGACCAGACGAGTCTATTTTGTTCGTAGTGGGCATAATTTGAACTAGACATAACATCGGCCCATAATAAATTCTTCACCCGACCTAACATCGGCCCGGAACTTGGCCTCAGAGCGGCCTGTTTTCAAGTTTTTCAAAGATTATACATGCAATAATCAAATAAGCGATCGACTTGTGGTAATTTGAAGGGCTAACTTAAAATAAGCAATTTGGATGCTGACATCTAAACATCGATCCTCTTCAAAACATTTTTGTAAAGACTATTTCTTCCACAACTGTGTACAATAAGCAATAGTGGTACCCACACAGCTTCTAAGGCAAAGCAAATTAAGCTCATCATCCAAATGGCCGTCAAAGTCACCCGATCCACGTACATAAATATTTTGTGCGCATTTGATCAGCACAAATCATGATACGGATCAGACAGCTCTAACCTGATATCGGACATAATTTGTTCTGATACCCGTCGGACAGCCCCGATTCCCCTAAATACATGTAATGAACTACCAAAAAAAATGTAATGTTGAAAAAAAAAATTACTAATTAATTATTAGGCAAACATCAGTTTCCAGCTAGATGGCCTCCCCCTAGAAGGTTAAGAAACTTATCATTTATTAATGTTCATTATTATTATCTTATTGTAGAGTTGACATTCCAAAGTGTAGTACACACAACTGAAGTACAACCTAAAGCATGTACTTCTTCCTCCCAATTGTACAGACCAGTGTATTGACAAGTCAACGGTGGAGATAATTAACTGCTGCACTTATTTTCTTTTGAACCATAGAGAGTTCTTAAAAGATAGAAGAAATTGAAGTTTAAATTAATGGATAATAATTTTATCATTT
Organism: Carex cristatella; assembly: GCA_024447775.1. NCBI lineage: Eukaryota > Viridiplantae > Streptophyta > Magnoliopsida > Poales > Cyperaceae > Carex > Carex cristatella. Next base: position 6,375,864 of record JAJHPF010000001.1, on the reverse strand, counting down.
GTTGGTTTTTCAGGGGCTCAAAGAATTGCAACATCTGAACAATTGCCATTTTGGGAATTTATCCATACTTAGGAGAGGATATAATGGAAAACGTCAAATAAATAAATTCCTAAGTTCATCATATATAACATATATAACTAATATTAAGCATAAATTTATCTTTAGTAATTAAAACAAATATGGTAATGAGAGTAGCTGAGTTTAACAATCAAAATCAAAATGACCTAATATGAATTTAACTTTGTATGTAGTATGTCCTAAAGCATGTGCTTATAATGGAAAGTACAAATGGTTGATTCCCTCTTTCCACCATATCCTGTTATTTATATATATATCTCGAGGTTTTCAAACTTGTCTGCGGTAAAAAAAAAAATTTCTTACATCCTCCTGAGCTCCACAAACATGTTTGGAGTACACAATAATTACCAATTAAAAAAAGAAGATTGGATAATGTTCTTATTCAGCGGAGAGCGAGTCCATGCACGGCAACGCACGGTATATAATAAGGCGGGATCCTCGAAGAAATCCATCGTCTCAATCTTCTTCTTCAATCCATTCATCAGAAAGAAATGGATTCCAAAATTCTGATGACAGTATTTCTGAGTTTTGTTCCTGTTCTGCTGCTTTTGAGTTCAACAGAAGCGCACGTTGAGTATGGTGCATATAATAAAACTTGTCCTCAAGCCGAGCAAGTAGTGTATGCAGAGATGGTAAATATATTGGCAACATCACCTGATCTAGCAGGTGCATTGCTACGATTGCACTACGTCGACTGCTTTGTCAGGGTATGAAAAACATTCTTCCCATTTTCTTCTCAAAACTCTAGTTTTATTAGCATCTCAAAGGTCTATTGAACCCTAATTTGCTAACAGAATAACAACCTTCTATATATGCTGGCTGAATATATTGTATAATTATATCTGTATTTCATTTACTGCCATGAAAATGATACTGATAATGATATATATGCTGGCTGAATATATTGCTCTCGCTAATTTACAATTAAATGTGTTTGCTTAAAGGGTTGTGAGGCCTCAATATTGTTGAACTCTACTGCTGACAACAAAGCAGAGAAAGATGCAGAATTAAACAAAGATGTGAGAGGCTACGAAGTGATCGACAGGATTAAGGCCAAAGTGGAAGAAGCTTGCCCTGGGATAGTCTCCTGTGCAGATATTATAGCGTTGGCAGCACGTGATTCAATACGCCTGGTAACTTACCAATCTCAATTCTCTCAAACTCCATTTTTCATGGTTTCTTATTGAATTGAATATTCTTTTTTCATGGTTTATCATTTTGCAAATCATTCTAGTCAAATGGACCAAATATACCCATCGGAACAGGCAGAAGGGATGGAAATGGATCTTCAGCTTCTGATGTGCCACTCAACCTGCCATCTGCCAGTGCAAACATCACGCTGCTATTATCAATATTTGCCAAATATAATCTCACAGCAAAGGACCTTGTTGTTCTATCTGGTATACAAAAGAAAACTGAAAAATGATTTCACTTCTCACAGTACAAAATATATTATATATTTAATGATTTCATGATCACTTGTCACAAATAGGTGCACACACTATTGGAAAAGCTCACTGCTATTCCTTCTCGGATCGTCTTTACAACTATAATAATGGAAATGGTAGCTCAGACCCAAGATTAGATGCCAATTACACCACTGTTCTCAAGCAACAGTGTGTCCCAAATGATATCAGTAGCCTAGTTGGCTTGGATGCAAATAATGCAACAGCATTTGATTTGGGATACTACTCAGGATTGTCCCAAAAGAAAGGGCTTCTTACATCTGATGTTGCATTACTTGATAATGCCAACACAAGTGCTTATGTTTTGCTTCAGGCAAATAGGACAACCACAGACCAGTTTTTCGCTGATTTTGCGACATCACTTATGCTTATGGGAAAAATTGGAGCTTTAACACATGCAAAAGGTGAGATAAGAATGCAATGTAGTGTTCTTAATCCGGCACTTCCGCCTAGCCCTACCCCTTCACCTGAACCTTCTAAATCAGCTTCGCCTCAGATGACGAGTGCCTTCTCAACTCTCCTTTCTGCAAGTCTGGTTTTAAGTTATTTTTTCATTCAGTTTTACTGACAGAATGTATGTCAGTCATGACATCTCCTTGTGTACTGTTCCTCATTGCATTCTTCATTTTCATTCAATTTGGGTTACTGGGTTCTTCTAAATTTGGGATTGATGATTTGTTGTACTGTGTGATTTTTCTTTATTGATTGGATTTGATGATTAAATATTGTATAATCGAGAATACTTGTATTTTATTTCTGTTAATGTTTTATTTTATTCTAATTGGAAATGTAATTTACGTTATGTTTTTTGCTTTCATATAATATGGGATTTTGATGAACTATCAAAAATTTATATATATCAGTTGAACCAAAATAAAAAAATAAAAGATATTAAATCAAACCAAATATAAAAAACCAAAGTAATTCTAAATATCAAGTAAATTTTGGTTTGTTTGGTTGAACAAAAATAGAATAGATTAAACCAAACCAAATACAAAAATAACCGAAACCAAAGTAATTCAAAAATTCAACCGAACCGAATCATTTCAACCAAAATTTGTCGGTTCGGTTGAACAAATTCTAGTTGTTTATTCAATGAACACCCTAAAACCCCACCTACAATTTCAAGAGAAGCAAATTCTAGTTGTTTTCCCCCCTACTTGATTTTGTCAATGAGAACCTGGAAAAATAATTATATGTTACAAATTTGTGTTATAAGAACATTTCTTACGAATTAGCTCCTTCAATTTTGCATTAAAACTGACTTCTCCTTTCGATTTCAGAGGCATAATTCGAAAAGAAGAGCAGAACACAAGTACTTTAAATTCGCCTAGGTTCTGAAGAACAACTGGGTCTCTGTCGTAATCCTATTCAAATATAAAAAAAAAAAAAAAAAAAAATTTGAATCCAGTCAATTTACAATTTCAACCTCGAATTTTAGTCATTTACAATTCCTTGTTTATTTACTTCTCAACTTCTTCACTGTCACGCACTAGTACTGGTACCAAGCACTGCAAAAGTACATGAACAGTAAGTACCACTATGGACTAGGGGTGTAAAAGGTCGGATACGGATTAGATAGTGGTCAAACCGTATCCTTATTCCTTATATTTTTTCAGATACGGATCAAATATCGGACAGATACGAATATAAATTGGAAAATTAAAAATAAATTACTAATATACATTCTAGTAAAGAATAACATTTAAATATAATTTTTTTCATTAATAAATTAGATCTAATATTTTTCATAATAAGTTTGTTGGTTACAAACATACATCATACTATCAAAACATTAGTCAATAATTATATCAAAATGTTATATTTTTCATCAGGATATATATGTATATACAGTTTAATAAATCATTAGTATGTATATACAATTTAAATCAATTTAAGAACATAGAAAATATTTGTTGTAGTTTATGGGTTAAACGATCACACGGATAGTTATGGATAGTTAAAAACCTTACCATATCCTTATCCGTTAATTTTTTTCGGATACAGACACAGATACGGATATGGATACAGATACAAATAAGATAATTTAAGTAATTTTCCAGATTCAGATCCGGATCCAGATGAAATCAGATAATATCCGATCTGTTTACACCCCTAACTATGGAACCAGTAACTGGTACCAACCATTGTACAACTATGGTACGAGTAAGAAAAATATAAATATTATATTGAATTAGTTTGATAAAATTGAGTTCGGTCAGTATATTTTTTTAAGAAGGGTAAAATTTCATGTGTACCTGTCAAAAACTTCAAAATTACGTATTGCAACCCCCCCAAACTTCATTATATCATGGTTGCCCTTCCAAATTTAAAAAGGTCAAAGATTTACTCATTTTACCCTTTTATTTAAAAAAATATGTAGTTTATTATTATACATGAAATAAAAAAAAAAAATTAAGTTTTTGGGGGGTATAAGTCAAATAAATGAAACTTTAGGCAAAGATAAATGAAAAAATTTAGAGATATCAGTATTTGAAGAGAGAGGTAATACCTTTTCTGTGACTATAATGGCAGTCTGATTATCATATACCAAAGCAAGGTTTCTAATCTTATCTTTGATCAGTTTTATATCCTATAAAAACATGTTGTTAATTAAAAATTCAAGTACTAATTTCCTGTCAGGACTAATATGGCATAGTTCCGTCTCTCCGATTACAGTTTTGACCCAAATTTAGGGGTGATCAAACGGTCAGTTCGCTTAAAACCAAAGTTTTGACCCAGTAAGGTAGTGTCTGACATTACCAGTACTACACACGCATGGTGAAATCTAACATGACTAAAAAAATCAGCCTTTCCCTGTCAAAAGACCCAAATTAATTTACCAGTAATCCAATCCAGCTCACTCCGATCTAACCCAAACATGACTCAAGTTGATCAGTAATCACAAATGTTAAGAGATCCAAAGCCTGAACCCAAATATTCGATCACAGATTACTAGTATTGAAATTAAGTTCCTAATTTGCTGCTATCATGTGCTTTACAAACGAAAAAGAAAAAAGAAAGAAGAGAAGAGGAAAAACTGTCCGGGGAGAGGAGGCGGTAGTGGTAGAGAGCACGGCGGAGGGAGAGAGAGAGTCGTAAGAGAGAGGAGGAGAAGGAGAGGAGAGGGAGGAGACAGCGGGTGGTTAACGGTAGATCCGACAAGCGGTTATCGGGTGTAAGAGCGATCCGGGTTATCGCTGTCTTGATCCACTCCATCAATTAGCAGTAGAAGTCTAGTGTTACTGCGTTTGAATTTGGGAGAAAGCGAAAGGGATATTGAGATTCGTGCATTCAAAAACTCGAGCAAAGATGAAAGCAGAACTAGGAATTCATTATAATTAATTCAATTATCTAAAAACAACAGTTTTATAAAATACTTAATAAATAGTAAAAAAATTATAAAAATATAAAATTTGATCTCCAAACACATTTTAATATAGAAATTATGTTGAACCGTTTGAATCGACTGTTTAGACTTTAAAAATTATAAAACTAAATTGTTATAAGATATTGTAACTTACAAATATTGTAAAGTGGACAGCTCCTGTCATGAAATTTAAATAAAAAATATAAATGCTGTAAGTGGATTTCTCCTTTTTTTTCAAAATAAAATCAATTTTTAGCGCAATATTTTAAAACAAATATCATCTTTATATCTTAATCGTAATTCATGTCAGATAATATAATAGACAACTTCGTTGAGATGACAACTACATGGGGTACCGCTACTTTCAATTATATTGACAACAATTTCAATCAGGAGGAGAACTAAAAAAATTTCATAGAAGTGACTAAAAAATTAAAATACACAATTATAACGTGTAGAATTTAAACTTAAGTCTTTCTGATCACAAAATAGAACTTTAATCACTAGACTTAAACTAAATATTTGTTATTTATTCAAGCTAGTTAGACTATATAAAAAAAATTAAAAAAATTAAATTAAATTAATTTTTATAATCATAATTAAAATTTTGAAATTATAAGAACGACCTTAGTCACTTTTCCTGAGGCTTAGATACACCCTTGATTTCAATAGTATATTTTCTTAATCTATGTGTCTCCGTCACTAGAAGAGAGGGGTAGAGTTGTACAAAATTAAAAACTAGTCTTACTATAAATAATATTTTTGATGGCATAGGTGAACCTACGGAGCGGAGACGAGAGAAGAGGAGAAGCAAGCAATAGAAATAGAAGACTAGTTAAAATATGGATTTCAAATTATTTTATTTTTTCTGTCAATTTTTCATTTCATCGTATTATGTCATGATTGAACATTTTACATTTGTATAGCAAACAGATGCAATGTCATTTTATTTTAATTATATCATTTACATTGCACAATTGTTGTAGTCTAGAAAATAATTTTTATCCTTGTCTAGGATCCTGATATTTTTATGTGTGACGACAGTTGCTTACCATCTCGGTAACAACCAGTGAAGGAAAAAAATAAATGTCAATTTCCACAAGTCTAATCAAGCAACCAGCAACGGGAGAGAGAGAGAGTTTCAATTCAATTTAATGGCGTCCGGACTGTTTTCTTCCCTCCAATCCCTCTCTACCAACCTCCTTGACGCCATTCGGAGCACCAATAATTCTGCTTCGCAACAGCAGGATACAGCATCCCCTGTTACCGATCAAAACAAAAGTGTTATAGAGGATTTGGAGAAGCTGAGTCGGATGCTTACAAGGATCCAGGCCGTTCAACAGGATGCTGAAGAGAGAGAGATTCACGACAGATCTGTTCGGCTTTGGCTGGAGGAGCTGAGAGGTGTGGCCTATCAAGCAGAGGATCTGCTCGATGAATTCCACTATGAGGTGCTCAAATCCATCGTCGAGAGCGGAGATGCTGCCATTGGACTCTATCATAGGGACAGGGGTATATATACTACTCTTGACATTTCAATTCTGACTTGCATGGAATTCAATTCAAACTTCTCACTCCATATAAACTAGCTGAAATAAACCCGAGATCCTAAATTAATCTGAAAATGAAATTTCCTGATCCTAGAATGGTTTCTCGTGCCCCTCTTTTAAATGTAGTTTTGATATTTTAATTCAGTGTTGTTAGTACCGGACCGGATTGGCGATCGGACCGGAAAAAGACAGACTCGGTGGTTCTTCTTAAGAATTGTTTTTGTTATTGAACCGGTCAAAACCGGTTTGATTTGTCGGGTTTAACTGAGAAATTGCTGAACCATTCGAAGAAAAATCCCGTTCAAAAACATATTAGTTTAGGTTTTTTATTCAGAGCAATATCAGCTATGAAAAAACAGATTGCGTAGGAAAAGGGAGTAGGAATGAGATTCTGACTGTGTGGACCCACTAATATAAAGGTGTTTACAACTAGGGCTGTAAATGAGCTGGCTCGAGCCGAGCTGGGCAAAAGCTCAGCTCGTTAATTCTGGACCGAGCTGTTAGCGAGCTAGCTCGTTAACAGCTCGCGAGCTAAAATCTCAGCTCAAACTCGTGATGAGCCAGCTCACGAGCTGGCTCGCGAGCCACGAGCTGGCTCACTAGGTTTGGTTAGACCTTGTTTTAAGAAGAAAATAAATTTTACAAACATTTTTGGACCGAGCTAGACCAAGCTGAACCGAGCTGGATCAAGGTTGACAGTATAAAATACACACAAATTCATACAAATTCACAAATTGATGCCTAACCAAGCTAGCTCGCGAGCTGGCGAGCCGAGCTGGGCAAAAGCTCAGCTCGTTAATTTTGGCCCGAACTGTTAGCGAGCCAGCTCGTTAACAGCTCAGTCCACTATCGAACGAGCTGTTACCGATCGAGCCAATGTGAGTCGCGAGCGAGCCACGAGCTTACGAGCTTTTTGGACAGCCCTATTTACAACTTTACAAAGCCTTTCTTTTAATTGGACTCAACTATCGAGGTCCAGGATGACGAAACGAAGTGACCTATTAATTTAATCTTTTTAAACTTTAAAATCATATGACACGTAAATTGTATGAAAAATTGCTGATGTAAATGTTAAAAGATATTGTAGGAGCAAATACTATAATTTATATATAATGAAAACAAAAAAAACATTTTTTTTTAAATTGTAGAAAAAAATTATATTTATTGTGTTGATTGTATATTTTATCATGTAACATTTATTATTTTCTTTTCGTAAAAATATGATTTAAAATTTGAACTTTATCAAAAGTTTTTATTTGTTTTTGTTATAAAATACTTGTACTGTATTATTAAATTGGAATATATTGATATGATATTGACTTTAAATTTAAATTTTTTGCAATTACCATATATGCATTGTATTGGCTTTAAATATTGTGTTGATAAGACCTATGATGCCAGTGACACCTTCATTTTTATTAATATCCAATATTAAATAGAAATTGTCAACTATAACCACTAAAGTTAGATTTTATTTAATAGAAACCATCTAATTATTAGGAAGTTCTTACCTCTTTTTTTGGAAAAGATTATAATTTATTTATTTTTTTAATTAAAATATTAGAAATATTCATTTTGTTTCTTTGAAATTAGATAGAATACTATATAATTTGATTTATTAGAAGACTGAAATAAATAATCCGGATCAATATTTTTCAAATCGGATTTTTCGCAACCGTAAGAAAAATTAAAATATTTCTTTGTCTATTATTGAAAAAAAAATAAAAATACTTTGAATCTTAGTTATTGATTTCGGTTGAAATGTCACTTCTAGATAAATATAAAAAATACTTAAATTTTTTTTTCAAAAAAATAAAAACTATATCCGCACCTGTGTCACACAGAAGTTTTTAAAACTATGTTCTCTTTTTTTTTTTGGAAATTGAGATTATTTTTTTTTATTAAAATATTATAAATTTTTTATATGTTTCTTTGAAATTGAATAGAATAATATATAATTTAATTTATTAGAAAAAACTGAAACAAATAACCCGGATCAATATTTTTCAGACCAGACTTTTCGCGGCTATAAGAAAAATTGAAATATTTTTTGTGTTATTGAAAACAAAAAAAAATACTTTGAATCTGAGTTATTGATCCTGAATCAAAAATCACTTCTAGATAAATATAGAAAATAATTGAATTTTTCTATTTTTGAAAAAAAAAAGTAAATTAAAAAAATTGAAAAAGGTAGACGCATCAAAATTTATTATTTATCTACTTTTTGTTTATTTTGTTTATTTACTTTTTACTTTTTCAAAAATAGAAAAATTCAATTATTTTCTATATTTACCAAGAAGTGACTTTTGATCCGAGATCAATAACTCAGATTCAAAGTATTTTTATTTTTTTTCAATAACACACAAAGAAATATTTTAATTTTTCTTACAGCCGCAAAAAGTCCCGTCTAAAAAATATTTATCCGGATTAATCAAAATTATATATTATTCTATCCAATTTCAAAGAAACAAAAAGAATATTTATAATATTTTAATAAAAAATTATAACTTTTTCTAAAGAAAAAATTAAGAACCACCTAATTATTATGATGTTTTGGTAGATTTAATAAAACCTAACTTTGGTTGTCTTAATTGGAAATTTCTATTTAATGTTGGATATTAATAAAAATGACGGCCAGTAGTGACATACCGGTGTGCACCAATCTGAATCGAAAATAATAAAAAAAATAGTTAATTTGATGATTTGTGCAATAAAATATAAAAAATGGTATGCACCAATTTATAAATTGAAAAACAAGTATAAATATTATCATTGAAATTATTTGCGCATTTAATTTTACTCTAATTAAACTTTGTGCATAAATACCATTGTAGTTGATATGAGTTTAGCATCTTATTATCAAATTCAACTATTTTAAAAAACTGGCAGTGGAACTGGTTGATCCAGGTCCGACCAATTAACTCTTGATCCAAAGCTTTACCAGTTTAATATGCGATCCGATTGTGATAACATTAGTTTAATCATTGCACACAGGATGTTCGATTGAATATCCGATGACTATATCATAAGGTGTACGGAGATCTAACAAAATTTAACATTAATTCTTTCGTCTTACTGCCTCTCATGTATGTATACTAAATTGCTAACTCATGTGAGTTTGAGTTGTTTTACATTGGGGGGAATTTCATGTATACCCCTCATAAACCTCGAAATTACATATTTCTCCTTCTTAAACTCAAAAATATAATATTAATCCTTTAAAATTTCAAAAACTCTAATAAATGTTCATTTTACCCTATAATAAAAAGGTAGAAACATGTTGCATGTGTAAGATGTGTTCCATCTTCTAAGTGGCCGGTTTATGAGGACAAATGATTCAATTCTTTACATGTGACACACATACAAGTATATACCTAAATATTATTGTGTATGCGTCAAAAGTAGATAAATAAATATTTTTCCATCACAAACTGGCCAATTAGTTTTTCTTTTGCATATAATACATATTTTTAATGTGGATTCAAATGCCTCCATTTTTTGTGCATCCATCATTTCTCCACTTTTTAATTTTCTAATAACAAAAATTAATTATAACATTTACATGTGAAAATAAAACCATTAGATATGATTTATATTATTTTCACGATATGAGCACAAAAAATTATCACTTTTTATTTTGGTTTATATAAATCAATATGCTAAAATATCAACATCCAAGTTTTATCCACATCGGTTTATTTTTGCAAGTTCTTGATACTAATTAAAACAAAATTAAAAATATCGAAATTTTTTACGTGTGCATAGAAAAAATCATATAGATCATATCTAACGGTTTTATTTTAATATTTAAGTTTTAAAAAATTCAAGTTATTGTAGTTTTAAAAATGGAGGCAATAAAGGGCAATAATGTGAATGTTATAAATTTAAAATGAGTTTGAACAAAAAAGACAGTAAATTGGTTAAATTTGTGAGTTTTTTAATTTAAAATAATAAATATGATATTATGAATTTTAGACGGGAATTACATAATTTCAATTTTTTGAGGGGTATATATGTGAAATTCTCCTTTTTACATTTATCTTTAACGGCATAGTGCCTAAGTGGTTAGATGATAATTAAAATACAAATAAATTGTCACATTTTAAAATCCACATTGCCATAAAAAGGTTATGGATATAGGACTTAAAACCCTTGTGCAATCCATCCAAAACAACACGAAGAAGAAAAAAAATACAAAACCTTAAAAAAAATCCCTGGGGTACTTACTGATGTCATGTGTTAATTTTTCTTGACTTCTAAGATTTTTTTTCTTTTTTGAGATAAAGATGGTGATTACTAAGAAATATTTTTGATATTTTACAGGAACTAAAAGAAAATTTACTGAGATGTACACATCATCCTCCCTTGCTTCTTTTTCATCTACTATTACCAAGGCCTCGATTCCAGATGGCATGGTTGAGAAGATCAAGGGTATAATAGAGAGGTTTGAAGAGATCTCAAATGCTCGTAGGGATCTTCATTTGAGGGAGGAGGATGGGATCCAACTAGTCGATCCACAAATCCGACCACCCACCAGTTCTCATGTGGATGAGAGAGCTATTTTTGGTAGGGAGGAGGAGAAGGAGAAGATCATTAGCCTCTTGAACCCTTCAAGCAGTCCCGACTTTATGGTTCTTCCTATTGTTGGAATGGGTGGGTTTGGCAAGACCACGCTTGCCCAGCTTGTTTACAATGACTCTAGGATTTGTCGGTTGTTTAACAAGAGATGTTGGATATCTGTATCTGAAGATTTTGATCTAGTGCGACTAACCAAAGTTATCATTGACTCAGTGAGTGACAGTCCTTGTGAGACTTCGGAGCTAAGCAAACTCCAAGATGTTCTCAAAAAAAAGATAAGAGGTCTTGGCTTGTTCCTCGTGCTAGATGACGTGTGGAATGAAAAAAGAAACCTCTGGGAGTGCTTTCAGGTTGTCTTTTTGGGTGCTAAATTTGTAAGAATTTTGACAACAACACGCAATACCTCGGTTGCTAAGATCATGCAGACAACATCACATTTTCAATTAGGTTCCTTACCTGAGAGAAATTGTTGGTCGCTATTTAAGCATTTTGCTTTTGGGAATAGGGTCAAAAATGCAAATATGCACCAGATTGGTCTTGGTATTGTCAAAAAGTGCAAAGGCTCGCCTTTGGCCATCAAGGCACTTGGAGGCACTCTCCGTTATGAAATGGATGAAGAGAAATGGAGGGAAATTTTGGAGAGTGATATATCAAAAATAGATGAGATTGGAGAGATTATGCCAGCATTACGGTTAAGTTACCAGAAATTGCCTCGACATCTTAAGCCATGTTTCCTTTATTTATCCATGTTTCCGAAAGACACACCATTTGAAAAAGACATGGTGATTAGGTTTTGGATGGCACAAGGCTATATTAATGGCAGCACAAGAAATTTAAAAACATTGGAAGAGATAGGAAGTGAGTATTTTGATGAATTGAGAGGCAGATCACTTGTTGATTGTGGGCCTTTTGGGGGTTCCTCCAAGTACTTCTTGCATGATTTAATGCATGATCTAGCAAGATTCATTTCTCAAGAAGCTTATGAACCTGTTTTAGAAAATGACCAACAATACAATGGTCCATTCAAAGTATATCATTTGTACTTAACCAAACAAGGTAATTTTTTGGGTTCTATTTTAGCACCCAGTAACTACTGGTCAATTAGAACATTTGTACATGAATGCCCAAGAAGTCCGTACTTTGACTTTGCAACCTTCTCTGAGATTGCTTGTGCAAGAGCTCTTCAAGTGAGGTATTCCTCATTGTCAAATACACTCCGCACGTTGAAGCACTTGCGCTATCTTTCTATTGAACATAGTCAGATGGAAACACTTCCCGAAACTTTATGTCTTCTTTATAACCTCCAAACTTTGGATGTGAATAGCTTTTATCTTCGGGAGTTACCTGAAAGCATAATAAACCTTATTAACCTTCGGTGCTTTCAGCTGAGCAGTTGTGAAATCCAGCATATACCTCAATCTATCTTCCTGCTTCGTAACCTGCATAAATTATCATTAAGATATTGTACAAAGCTCAAAGAGTTACCCAAGGGCATAGAGCAGTTAACTGGGCTGCACATTCTTGATTTACCTGTACAATTCCACATACCATCTGGGATTGGAAAATTAACAACTCTTAAACCGTTAAGCGGGTATTTAGTGTTATGGATCATAACATTATTGGGGGTTTGGGAGAGCTTAAGGATATGAATAAAATTAGTGGGTTGCTATGTATAACAGGGCTAAGAAACATTGGTGATGTGGAACACTCCAGAAATGCAAATCTTGCATCAAAGCCAAATTTACACAAGTTAACTTTAAACTTTCAAGAATGTCCTTATATGTTGAATTGCAGAGATAAAAAACTCCATCTCCATGTAACAGTCAGTTCAAGAAATAATGCAAAGAATGAGAATGATAAAAAGATGCAGGATGTTGTACTCCAGAGCCTCCAACCTCATCGTAACCTCACAGAACTTGCAATATTAAATTATGGAGGGCAAGTTTTTCCTTCTTGGTTACTTAATCCATTACTTTCTAAATTGACAACTCTTACCCTCAACTTTTGGACCGAGCCTAACTTCTTACCACCATTTGGTCAACTGCCATATCTCAGATTTCTGGAAATATCAGGTAGTCTTAGTTTTAGAAATGTGGTAGATGAGCTTAGTACATATTCATTATTGGTAGAACATGGTTCTTCCAAGCAACCCAAAGAACCAAGTTACCCATCACTTGAAGTGCTCTCATTAACGAACCTACTCAATTTGGTGGAGTGGTAGGCACATGATGACGACTTCCCCTGTCTTAAGAAGCTTGTTATAGAATATTGCCCAAAATTATCGAAAATCGCAACAATCCCGCAAGAAGTTACTTTCAAATACTGCCCAAAATTGAAATTCCTAACATGTCCGTCAATAATAACAAAATTGGAGATACACGAGTGTGGCTTTCGTGAAATTATGTTTGGGTCAATATCTGAGAACCTAACAATCTCAAACTGTGTAGAGCTAATCTCAATTAATTGGAGTGATGGGGGCTTAAATTCTGTGAAGAAAGTTACTTTTCAATGCTGCCCAAAATTAGAACTCCTAATCATTCCAGTTGAAACCTTGAAACTGGAGATACATAAGTGTGGCTTTCGTGAAATCATGTTCCAGTCAGTATCTAAGAACCTAACAATCTCAAACTGTGTAGAACTAATTTTGATTGATTGGAATGACGGGGGCTTAAATTATGTTGAGAAAGTTACTTTTAAATGTTGCCCAAAATTGAAACTCCTAACCATTCCAGTTGGAACCTTGAAACTGGAGATACACGATTGTGGTTTTCGTGAAATCATGTTTCAGTCAGTATATGAGCACCTAACAATCTCAAACTGTGTAGAGCTAATCTTGTTTAATTGGATTTGTGATGGGGACTTAAATTTTCTTGAGGAAGTTATTTTTGAATGCTGCCCAAAATTGGAACTCCTAATCATTCCTGTTGGAACAGTGAAACTGAAGATACACAAGTGTGGCTTTCGTGAAATCATGTTTCGGTCAGTATCTGAGAACCTAACAATCTCAAACTGTGTAGAGCTAATCTCAATTAACTCGAGTGATTGGGGCTTAAATTCTGTTGAGGAATTTACTATTGATTGCTGTCCAAAATTGGAATTGCTAACTATTCCAACACGAATCAAGAAACTGAAGATAGCTTATTGTGGTATTCGGGAAATCAGTTTTCCTTTACAATCTATTATCCAAATGATTGATGTCTTTCACTGTCCAGTGCTCACCTCAATTCAGTGGGTGAAGAGAGAGACATTATTAATTCATACAAACCATCTATTCGAAGATTGTCCTGTATTACAGAAAGGGTTGAAAAACGTGCAAATCTCACACTGTCCCATTCTCCAGTTTCCTGTGAAGGATGTGTTACACTCCACGATCCAGAGGGCTGAAATCTATGACTGTCCGAAAATGAATTTGGACAAAAGATATGTCTATCAGGTAAAGGATGATCACCGTGTGATGAGCATTTAAAATCTTTTCATTACTCTACATTCTTTTACACTAATCTGTTTTACTGATTACTCTACGTTCTTTAATTACACTAATCTATTTTACTCATGCAATGCAACAGAGAGATGCAATGGCTGAAGAGTTGAATTTGGTTGGGAATAATGAGATATGTCTGTCATCAGTCAATTCCCCAATTTCACTTCTAGAAAATCCCATCACTCTATACTTAACAAATGAAGATTTTTGAGAAGTGGAATCATTAACATGTGAATCATCAGTTGGGGTGAGCTGTCAACATATAATGCTAAATCTGTCTTTGTTGGTGAAACTTGAGATTTTGAGGTGCACAAAAGTTATATCAGTGACGGGGCTGGATAACCTTGTTAACCTCAAGCGCTTAAGCATATCATACTGTCCGGAGTTGTGCAATTGGAAGGATAAAACACTGCCACTCTCACTCAAGTCCCTGGAACTGGATTCTTGTGACAAACTGAGCTCCTTGCCGATGCTATCGGTTCAAAACCATTCAAGCAATCTCAAGGTCCTCATGATAATTAAGTGCCCAAGGCTGGTTTTGTTGGAAGGTTTTCATGATCTGAGGAATCTGAAAAGTGTGGAACTACTACATTGTAGGAACATAAGCATCTCTTCTGCTACTGAAAGCCTCCAAATCAGGCCTCGTTTTTTTATTGGTGAATGTCCTCTGATGAGAGACTGGTGTCAGAGAAACAACATCACTTACTACGAGGCTCGGGTACAGCATTAAAAATAAATTATATTAGATTATTATATGCTAGACTCTTTGACTATATATTTATTAATAGCATACCCAACCAGTACCAACATATTGGGTACATTTTCTGGAATTCCAAACTCATGCCTTGATTGATTCATAAATTAAGCATAAAAAAAAGTATACCCAAGTTGTATAAGAAGACCAAATAAGCTAAGAAAGAACGAATAGGAAAAGAGCTGATTTCCAGTGCTAGAATTTTATTTGGTTTTTGCAAAACCAAACAACTTGTATTATACTCCATGTCCAACATGAAATCCTCTAGAACAATCCTAACTTATCTGCATGTCATGTCTAATTTTCATTGGCAGTTGACCTATTGACAACCCCGAAGATGACAGAGAATCTGAACAGGAAAGTGCAGGATCAACTTAAATTGCAATCCTTTTGTTATTGATTGTGATATCCGGAGAAGTACTTAGTCTAGCTTTTGCTAACCCGAACTCCGTTAACAAAGTTTGCTCTTTGCTTGTTTCTGAATTTGTTTTAGCACCTTGCTTGTTTATCTTATTGGAATTCATGAGTTTACCGTCGGTTGCAAATCAAGCAAAAAATTCAAACTTTGTTAAGGCAACCATTCACCAAACCCTCTAGATCAACATTAGGGTCGACAACAGTACCTCCTTGCTGGGTGTTTTCGTCATAGTAGTATATATGTACTATATATGCTATGTATATTAGTTATTTCATTTTTGTTGTACTATGCTATTTAAAAGATTGTAAAATTTATATTTAATATCTGAATGTGTTTTATGAAGTTCATCACCTCCTATTTTTTTTTTCTTTTTGTAAAAATCCAGATTAAAAAAATAATAATCAGATTGATTTCTATAAACATCTCAAAGTCTTTTATGATTTCAAATGACGAATTCAAACTATTCAAACATATCTACTTCTAGAGTAGTGTGTTTACATGTCAAATTAAAGATTTTTTTAATTAATTTAATAGAATGTCAAGCATTCAAAAAAAAAAGATTTTAAGTTAATTTTAATGCATTCAATCTTTATCAAAAAAAAATTACCATTTTATTTTACACGTATAAAATTTCATAAAAATTTTAACCTATTTCCTACCATTAAATTATTTAGATTACGTATATAATTTGGTTCATTTTACAATTTTAAAAGAAAAAATCTACGAAGATAAAATTAAGTAAATAACATCAGTAAAAACGCGAGATTGATAATTTTTCAAGCTCCAATTATTAAAATAATAATGATGAC
Organism: Carex cristatella; assembly: GCA_024447775.1. NCBI lineage: Eukaryota > Viridiplantae > Streptophyta > Magnoliopsida > Poales > Cyperaceae > Carex > Carex cristatella. The sequence continues at coordinate 6,359,360 of JAJHPF010000001.1, read as the reverse complement.
ATATAAAAAAAGAGAACAAATTCCAGCAAAGAAATTAACCCCATTAAAAAAAACAAATTTAGTGATTAAAATTGCTCCTATAATTAGTTGCAACACACAGCTAACATAGATTAAAAATAGGTGTTTTACTTACCATCCATATCTCTATTTTCAAAGTTTAAATAGTCAATCTGAAGATCTCAACATGATCTTCATATTGAAATATGCTTGAAGACTAAATTTTACATTTTTATTTATTTTATTTATTTGTTTTAGAAATTTTGAAATCACATCTTTTCATTAAATAAAAATAATAAAAAATTCAGAAAAACACTGATTTTATTTAAAAAAATTCAAAAAAAATGTAAATTTAGTCTCCAAATACATATTAATATGAAGATCAAGTTGAAATATTCGGATGAACTATTTGAACTCTGAAAATAGAGATATGAGCAAGAAGTAAAACACCATATTTACTTCTCAAAACTTGATAATATAGAGAGAGAGGTTGGCTAATATCATAACGGTTTGGATGTTGGCTAATTCAAAACCGAATTGTTGTAAAATGTTGGCTAATATCAAAACGGCCTAGGAACAAACATTTTGATATTAACCAACCTCGTATATATATATAAGTTGAACCGAAATAAAAGATATTAAACCAAACCAAATATAAAAAAACCAAAGTAATTCAAGTAAATATCAAGTAAATTTTGGTTTGTTTGGTTGAACAAAAATAGAATAGATTAAACAGAACCAAATGCAAAAAAACTGAAATCAAAGTAAGTCAAAAATTCAACCAAACCGAATCATTTAAAAAAAAAAAAAAAAACCGAACCATTTCATCCAAAATTTGTCGATTCAGTTGAAAAAATTATAGTTGTTTATCCAATGAACACCCTAAAACCCAACCCATTTCAAGAGAAACAAATTCTAGTTGTTTTTCCCCCTACTTGATTTTGTCAATGAGAACCAGGAAAAATAATTATATGTTACAAATAAGAACATTTCTTACAAATTAGCTCCTTCATTTTTGCTTTAAAACCGACTTCTCCTTTTGATTTCAGAGGCATAATTTGAAAAGAAGAGCACAACACAAGTACTTTAAATTCGCCCAGTTTCTGAAGAACAACTGGGTCTCTGTCATAATCCTATTAAAATATAAAAAAAAATTACAATTGGACATCCGGTCAATTTACAATTTCAACCTGGGATTTTAGTCATTTAGAATTCTTTAATTTTTTTACTTCTTAACTTCTTCACTGTCATGCACTATTACTGGTAACCAGTAAGTAAAACTATGGTACCAGTAAGCAAAATATAAAACTTATATTGAATGAGTTTGATAAACTTGAGTTCAGTTGGTATATTTTTAGAAAGGGAAAGTTTCATGCATACCCCTCAAAAACTTCAAAATTATGTATTTACCCCTCTAAACTTCATAATGTCATATTTACCCTTCCAAATTTAGAAAACGCACAGATTTACTCATTTTATTGCCTATTCATTAAAACTCATTTTCTATTTATAAAGAGGAGGGATCTACTTACACCTTTTTTTGTGATACCGGATTACACCCTACATTTTCAAAATTCAAGCAGTCGATCCAAACCGTTCAACATGATGGATATATTAAAATGTGCTTGCAGATCAATTTTTACATTTTTTTTTTTACTATTTATTAAGATGGGTACAAAAATTCAATAGTCTGAACACAGCGAATCAGCGATTTTATAAAATACTTCATAAATAGTTAAAAAAATTCAAAAAAAATGAAAAATTTGATCTGCAAGCATATTTTAATATCTCTATCATGTTGAATGGTTTGGATCGACTGTTTGAACTTTGAAAACTTTGAAAATATAGGGTGTAATCCGGTGTCACCAAAAAAGGGTGTTAAGTGGATCCCTCCTCATTTATAAAATACCCATTTTACCCTTTTAGAAAATATCAGTGGACTGGAATAGATAAATGAAACTTTAGGCAAAAGAAAAAATTAGAGATATCAGTAACTGAAGAGAGAGAGGCCATACCTTCTCTGTCACTATAATGGCAGCCTGATTATTATATACCGAAGCAAGGTTTCTAATTTTATCTTTGATCAGCTTTATATCCTATATAAAAACATGTTGCTAATTAAAAATTCAAGTAATGAAATTTCATGTCATAGATTAATACTTATATGGCACAGTTCAGTTTCTCCCATTACAGTTTTGACCCAAATTTAGAGGTGTTCAAACGCTCAGTTTGTTAAAACGAATTAAAATAGTCAAACCAAAATTTTATTCAGTTTTCAAAAATCAAACCAAACGAACCCAATAACAACTGAACCAAAAACCCAAAGTAAATTTTGGTTGAACCGAAATAAGAGAGATTAAACTTCAAAAGGTCCAAAGTACATTTAATAATCATAGATATAAATATCAACATATATATCAGTCGAACCAAAACAAGAGAGATTAAACCTAATCAAATATAAAATAACCGAAGTAATTCAACTAAATATCAAGTAATTTTGATTTGTTTGGTTGAACCGAAATAAGGGAAATTAAACCGAACCAAATATAAAAAATCAAACTAATTCAAAAATTCAACCGAACCTAACCATTTAAACCGAAAAACTGAATCATTTAATCCAAAATTTGTCGGTTCGGTTGAAAACCAAATAAACCAGATCAAATGAACACCCGTACCCAAATTAGCCCACAAATAACCACATATGGATTCTAGATTCTGAAATTAAACCTCTAGTTGAATTCGATTTTGCCTTTATATACTGCAACTATGCTCTATTTAAGACTAAACATAGCATTGCAAAAAAAAAGTATTTCAAAAACAAAAACCGACAAACAGGCCAATGAGCATTTTTATTTTTATTGAATAAAGAAAGATGATAAAATAAAACAAAATGACCAAAAATAAAAACATACATCACTTTGAACAGAATGATGATCACTGAAATCCAATCTATGTATGTGCAATGCACCAATCTGCACCAAAGAAGCCAACAATTTAAGCAATCAAGTACTATAGGATGAGTAATTTTTGTAGAGTGAGGCTATGGTACTATGCATAACATATATTGGTTTGTACTTTGTACTATGAATCAAGATCTTCATTTTGAAAGTTCAAATAATCAATCTGAACCGTCATAATGATCTCCATTTTAAAAAAAATGTACTTGTAGATCAAATTTTACTATTTTTTCAGATAGGTAGAAAATCACTTGATCTAAAATTTTAGACCATTCAAAAGTAGTGATTTTCTTCATATCTATAAAAATAGTAAAAAAATTCTAAAAAATATAAAATTTAGTCTACAAGTACATTTTCATATGGAGATCACATTGAATGGTTCAAATCAACTGTTTAGACTCTATAAACAAAAATATTGATCCATAGTACGAACCAATCTATGTTGTGCATAGTACCTACCATAGCCTCACTCATTTTTGTATTAATATAGTAAAAATTTGAGATGAAGGTGGGGACCTCTGTAATTGCTTTTATGAAGGAATCAGGACAGCCAATAGCTGATACACACAACACAGCAAAATCGTGCACTGTACTTAGCGGCAGTTTTTCATTTGGGTCCTTAATTTCGAAAAAATGAGAAGGAACCAATTCACTGAAAAAGATTAAAAGTGTCTTCGAACAAATCCTCAAAATCGTCGATTCGATTGTTTTAAGCTGTGCTTCACACACCTAAAATCAGTAATAAATTTAGCATTACTTATCAAATTTTTATTTTTATTTTTAGAGAGAGATAGAACTTGACAGTACCAAATTGCCATGATGTATGACTATAATATCAGCTCGGTTAAGTGCATTTAGAGGCTCTCTCAAGGGCCCACGTGGGATTAAATGCCCATTTCCCAAAGGCATTAATGCATTTATCATGACAATTTCAACTTGTCGAACCAAACTCCAGTGCTACCTAGATCAAAAAATAACAATTTATAAAAAAAAAAAAAAAAAATCAGAGAGGAATTACCTTACTCCTTGAGTGAGGCTTTGATACTATGCATAGTGCAGATTGGTCCGTACTACAGATCAATATTTTTTTAGAATTTTTTTACAAATTTTCTACATAGGTAGAAAATCACTACTTTTGAATGGGAAAAAATTTAGTAAAAATTAGTAAAAAAAAATTTAAAAATATAAAATTTGATCCACAAATACATTTTCATATGGAGATCATGTTGAATAGTTCGGATCGACCGTTTGGACTTTTGAAAATGGAGATAATGATCCATAGCACAGACCAATCTGCTATGCATAGTACCATAGCCTCACTCATTTAATTTTTTTTGTTTTTATTATTTACCTGCATTCCATCATCAAGAATAACTATACCGACTTTATCGGTATCAGAATGCACTTCGGGTTTTTTGCCGACTAATAAGCTTGGTAAATTAGCGTGCCCAAATTTTTTAATTATAGAGACCGCAACCTCAGCCCTATTTTTACCAAGACCAATTTTCGCTGAAGTACCAAAGAGATGCCTTTCTAACATTTTAGCCTCATCACCTCCCTCATAACCCTACAAAAAATGCATACCATAGATTAATGGGGGAATTTCATATATATCCCTCAAAAACTTCAAATTATGTATTTCCCCCTCTAAAATTTAAAAACTCACAAATTTATCCAATTTATTGCCTTTTTATTAAACTCATTGTAAATTTATAAAGTTTTCGTTTTACCCTTTTTCAAAAAATAGAAGTTCCCATTTTACCCTTAGATTACTTGAGAATAGTTGAAACATGGGAATTAAAATAAAAGGTGCTATTCCAACTTGCTTATTCTAGAATTGTAATGAAACAAAGTGAACCCATCTAACTAACTAACCCTTGTGAGAATAAGAGGCGATATACCGGCTTGATCAAAGAAGCGAGAAATATATTCCACCATTGGTGTTTTTCCAGTACCACCCCATGTGATGTTCCCCACACTTATGACTGGTAACGGCAACCTAGAGAACAAAAAAAGTCAACAGATACCAACATTAATATATATACAAGTAATATAAAAAAGAGAAGAATTTAAATACCTTCGCTTTTTGTGCCTCCATCGTGCCTCTAATTTTCTTAATATTCTAATAACAAAATTATAAAACTTATATGCCTAACAAAACCGGTAGATGTGATCTATATTATTTCTCTACATGCACATAAGCAATTATCATTTTTCGGTTTTATTTTTATATAAATCAATATGTTGAAAAATCAACAACCCAAAATTATCCACCAAAATTATCCACATTAGCGTAATTTTGCAAGCTCTTGACATTTAATTTTGACATTTACCGGTTTTATTTTATTTTGAAAATAGTAATCTAAGGGTAAAATGGGAACTTCTATTTTTTGACATTTTACCCTTAGATTACTTGAGAATAGTTGGTTTGACTAATTTTGATATTACGCTAATGGTTTTATTTTGACATTTAATTTATAATTTTTAACTTATTAAAGGTTTAAAAATGAAAGCATAATGGAGGCATTTGAACCCTCCTTATAAAAAATTACTACCTTCTCCTCTCTAACAGTACCAAGTCAAACCTGATTACATACACAAGGTATTACCGGTAAGCTTGTATCTAACATTACCAGTACTGCACACGCATGGTGAAATCTAACAGGACCTAAAAATCAGCCTTTCTCTGCCAAAAGACAGAATTCTGAAAAGTCACAAGACCCAAATTTACCAGTGATCCAACCCAGCTTGGTTAGGATCTAACCCAAACATGACTCAATCTGATCAGTAACACAAAATGTGAAGAGATCTAAAGCCTGAACCCAATCCAACAAAAATCCTGTACCAGTATACCACGCCGCATGATTTGCAGTTCCAATTTGGATACCAATACACACATCTTTTTTTTTTCTTTTTCTTTTTTCCAGATATCAGTAAACATCAATTTCCAATAGCATATTACTAGTAATTAAAAATAGGGAGGATTTCATGCATACCCTCAAAAACCTCAACATTACGTATTTTCCCCTCTAAAGTTCATAATATCATAGTTTCCCTTCTAAATTTAAAAAATTGACAAATTTACCCAATTTATTGCCTTTTTTATTAAAACTCGTTTTAAAATTATAAAGTTCCCATTTTACCCTTTATTAAGAAAATAAAGAATGTGTATCATGTTTATGAGAAATTTTCAATATTCTAATTGATCGGTTGTGAGAGTTTTATGACTTTTTTCAGGGTAAAATACGTAATTTCAAGGTTTTTCAGGGGTATACATGAAATTCTCACTTAAATTAGATTCCTAAATTGCTGCATTACAAAAGAAAAGTAGAAAAGAAGAGTGAAGAGAAAAGGAAGACCTGTGAGGGGAGAGGAGGCGGTAGTGGTAGAGAGCACGGCGGAGCGAGATAGAGAGGCTGAAGAGAGAGGAGGCGAAGGAGAGGAGAGGGAGTAGAGAGCGGTGAGCTAACGGTAGATCCGACAAGCGGTTGTCGGGTGTGACAGCAATCCGGGTTATTGCTCTCTTGATCCGCTCCATTAGTTAGCAGTAGAAGTCTTACTGCGTTTGAATTTTGGGAGAAAACGAAGGGGGAACTGAGAGGAGCTAATAAGATTCGCGCTGCAATGAGATTCCTGCAATCAAAAGCTCTGGTAACGATGGAAGGACAAACAAGGAATTCATTATAATTAATTCAAATGAGCTTTTTGACAATAACAGATTAAGATTTTTTTTAAATTTGATACATTTTCTTTAAGTTCTCTAACGCTTAATTCTGTCATACACCGGTTCTTTCGTGGAGATTAAGATCACTTCTTTTTATTTGGATCTTAATTCTTTACTCGAACCTTAAAATTGTACTTCCCACATTAATGGAAGGGGAAGAAAAGTGATCGGAAGTATAGCTCACCTCCAAATAGTGATCTTACACTCCGATTTGGAGGTGAAGATTGTCATCAAAAATCAACATATCGTTAACTTTCATTCCCCTCCGCACACTATGTCTTCATCTTCCTTCACCTTCTTCTCTTCGGAAGCAGGTGAAATTCTTGGACAGCTGCATTCTAAAGTAAGGTTCCTCTCTGAACAGTATTTCTGCCTTCCTCTCCTTTCGCGTACCTCCAATTAGAGCACAGCCTAAAACACCTCTACCTCTTCCTTGAACTTCCTTAGCTTTCACTTACGTTTTAAGATAAGTTAACATTGGTTGATTAAGACTCTTTAAGCTATTAATCTTCCACTCTTAATTTCTTATTTCTGAGCGCATTTCCGGTCTAATTAGTAAAAATTGTAATGTTTATCAAAATATAGGCCCATAACTCTTTCTGGCCCATAATTCTGTCAGGCCTATAATGAGATTTGTAAGGTTTAAAATATTTTTTATTTGAAAGGGTGGGGGGGGCAGTGCATCAAAGTTTGTGCACCTTTGATAAGTGCATCCACTATAGAATTACTAATGCAACGGTTTCCATTCCTCAAACATATTCTCGAATAATCATTTCGGCATTTTTATCCATGATAATCTTATGTGTGGATATGTCCATTAACCATATATGCTATGATTTTGTCAAGTCCATAATTCTGTCAGGCCCATTAACTTAGAAACAATTACTAACTCTGGCCCATAATTATGTAAAGTTTATTCATAATTATAAAGATGGAGAAGAGCTGACCGCCTTTCAACAGTAGTGATGTCTTATTCTGAAAAGAAAAAATAAAAAAGAGAAGGCATCCATCAGGTACCTGAGAAGCATTGCATGAAAATCAACCGTTTGGATTTAGTTTCTAGCCGGAACAAAAGAATCCGGTGCCTCTTGTGACTATAGAGGTTTGTTTTGAGATTCGTGTCAGAGTTAAAAAAAACAGCCTGAATTTGTTAATTGTACCTCAGGTATATGAGGGGAAGCGAATTTTCCTTCCCAAGCGATTGTTAAGTTCGAATCTGGTAAGGTATCGCACCTGATAAAGTGAAATAAATTCAAATCATCCATTTTAATCTGGCATGATTATTAAAGGCGCCTCATATTTAAGGCTGGTCTGACAATAATTTGGTTATGCTCAGTGATAAATACACGCCGTGTAATACCGTAGGAGATTGACAATTGTTCGCTTAGGTCTCGCTCCTCCAATTGAATTCGCATCCTCTGAGATATCTCAAACTTTGTGTGATTTTTTGGGATATCTCAATCGTTCAAATACATTCTGCACAAATCTCAAAGCTCAAATAATACTGGCTCCCTACGGTTTCCCCGAATAGACACCGGACACGTCAGTCACACAAAAATTGAGATATCTTAGAGGATACGCACCCCCTCCAATTGGGAGTACACGAAGAAAGAGGAAGTGAGATTCACTGTGCGGATGGGAGCTTTATCTGAGATTGTCCAGAGGTGAACTAACCTGCTCCAGAAGAGAGAAAATATAGAGAGAGCAAAAAGGAATGATTATTGTTCAGAGGAGAATTAATGAGGTGAGTACCGTATTGATTTTTAACGAAAATGTTCATCTCAAATTGGAATTTAAAATTATTATTCGGAGGTTAACCAAACCTAGTACTTTTTTTCTGTTATACACAGTCTCATTAATTAAAAAAAAGAAAACATAATGATAATGATAATGTTATGTACTCTTCAGACATCTTCACATAATCACATCTCAGGTACGGAGCCAACAAAATTATAATTGAAGATATTTAACAATCAAATAATTAAATATAGTGTGATTTAATTTTATAAAAAAAATCAAAAGATCTGACCCTTCATTGCGCTAAAAAAACCAAATTCAGATTCTCAAAATTTAATTTATTTTTTTTAGCACAAGAGATTTTTTTTTATTTGAGTTTCAAACCGACAATCTTTCACATAGAGTATATTGTTTTTCTGCTCAAAATTTGAGTTTAAATGAGACCAATTCATTATAAATTGGCACAAATATTATAAGTAATACCGTAAAATTTTAAATTGGACGGCATAGTCTCAAATTTTAATTAGACAGTTTGAATTTCAGGATTTAAATCTGCTGATCTGTGCACGCATCTCGAAACAACTGATTTTTCTACGCACGCATCTCAAAACAATTTAACGGCTGGGATCTTGGATTTCAGAAATTTAAGATTTCAGCAGATTTAAATCCTGAATTTCAAACTCAAATTGTACACACTCCTTTTGTCTCTCTTTCCTTTGTTTCTGACCCTCATATGGAAACTACTTGGCCTAATATTTATCTACAAAATTATATTTATATTTATTATATATAAAATAATTAGACCCTCCAATGATAAAAAAAAAGTTACTATTTGTAAACATAAAAACATCAACTTGACTGTAGAACTAAATCAAATCTCATTATGATTCTATAACAGTGTCACATTAATTCCATTGGTTATTTTGACTGTAGAGATAAATCCTGTCTCATCATTTACTGTTTGATCATAATTATATGACAGTGTCACATTAATTACATTGGTTATAGAGTTGTTAGATATTTATTAATTATGTTTTATTTTAAATAATATTTGACCCAAGATCTGGATCCAAATCACTCATTTCCAAAAGAAACCATACTAAAAGTGGATCCATAATCATTTAGTAATTTGTGTATTAATTTATTAGCTTCATAATTGTCTCAAAATATAAACAAACAACAGAACATGCAACTGTTTGTGGGCTCCACCTCACGTGATTATGAACCAATTAGATGTAGGTCTTAAACCAATTATTAGTTTTTAATTTACTCTTGTAAGGAATAAACTCTATCCAAAAAAAAATATAAGATAAAATTATTTGTTGATCCATTCAATGTTCTTGTTGTTAATTGCTTTGATGAAACTTAGAACTTTGTGCTAACAAACTGCAGGAATTTTTGGAAAATAGTTTCCTATTTTTTTAATTACATAATTTTTGGAGAATGCTTGTTAGCACTTGACCAAGTTGCTAGCACAAATTTTGAAATACGACAAGAATTTTTTTAGTGTTTTTTGGAAGGATAAAAAAATCTTAATTTAAAAGTTTAGGGACTATTAAAATAACAATTTATTTTTATCTATTTAAAATAATATTAAAATTTCTAAATGTTGTAAAGTATGTATTCAAGTAAATTTTCATATGAAAATCATGTTGAATGGTTCAGATTGATTACTTAAACTTTGAAAAAAAATATATAAATTTAAAGTAAGTAATGAACTTTATGAAATTACTTCATAAAGTATATTAGCCCCTTTATATACATAAATTAATTAATATTTCTAGTCAAACATATCATGCTTGCAGTTAGGTAAAGTCATGATAAATTGGCAAAACAATTTCATAAATGGAGAATAGTAACAAGTTGGGTCTAAGACACTTGACTTCATGTGCACATCATGGAATCTACTCTATCACCTATTTTTATACACATGACCTTATATATTTTCATAATTTAAATAAATTGGACCAAGGAGAAGGGTACTTTTGACCATTTGTAAAAGAATGTAAATTAAGGGAGATGCTGACCAACATGTAGTATTTTTTTTTTTTTTTTTGTTTAGCTCCATTCAAAGATAAATTAATTTAATGGTTTTGACAATTAGAAAAAAAAAATGAAAATTTTGAATCCAGACATTGGGAATATATATGTATGTTGTTCACATAAAATATAATGAAATTTGATATATTTTTTTTATTATTTATCAAACTAATTGATATTTACAGCGGTATGTATTTAACTATTTTTATTGAAACATGAAATTATATTCATGAAATTTAATACAAAATTAATTCATACAATAAGAGACGTCAGATAAGGTTCAGACTCCAAGATTGGATCTAAACATAATCCAATCTTGACAAACCATAAAAAAAAAAATTACACTAATTAATGAGATATTTTTTTACTAGTACCAAGATATATATGCACAGAGAGCATTAGGGGTTGTTTCACAAAGAAGCAAAGGTAGCAAGAGAACAATATGCAAAGCACAAGTCTGACAAGCAATGCACCGACCATCAAAAGAAAACCTGATCATATATTATTTTTTTTTTTTCCAGAGTTCTAGGAAGAGTTGCATATTAAATTTTTTTTTTTGTGATGAATTGCTTTGAGTTGTAAATTTAGTGGCCACAAATTAAATGTTTTGAGCTCTTTAAATTTTTTTGCTTGATTTTGTTATTAAATTTTTTGTGGGTCTCTCATCTACCAATTTAAAAAAGAAAAACAAAAAATGCCTAGTTTAGTATGTCCAAAATTCCAACCGAAATATGGAACTTTTTTTATTTCTAATAATTCTAATGCACTTATAAGAAAAAAAAAATGAACAAGGAAGAGGATAATGCTACTTGAATTGAATATAGTTTGTTTTAAGGAAAACAAAAAATGAGATTTTTGATCAAATTTTTAATTAACATGTAATAAACTACACATGTTTACATTAAAAAAAAATACTGTAGCGTCTCAAAAAAAAAAATTAAGATGTAATGTAGAGTAAAAATTGCATCGTTACGAATAATAGAGGAATGTTGTGTTTTGTACCTTGCTAACATAGGAAAAAAAAATCCTCAAAAGAAAAAAACATAGCAAAAAATTTCCAAAATAAATCAAATAATATCATTTCTTAAAATTGTTTTTTTAAATGGGACAGATAAAAAAAATTATAAAAAAATGATCAATTGTGTCCCTTTTCTTTTTCTTTATCCTTTTTGTTTTAATTTATCAGGGAACATGATGTATACTGTTTTGTTGGAAATAGAGAACAAATGTACTTGGTTTCCAATTTAAATTATGTTATTCTCTGTACTTTGAAAAATAGACAAAATTAAGGGCTCTAGGCTCCAATATGATAATTGGATTGCATGATTAGAATCTAGGTTAAACATCACATCACTCAACTGCACACAGCTATTCTTCAAACAGTATTTGGTGATCCTTTGTTTCTATAACGGTGTTGTGATGTATGTGGTTATACAACCTTCTCATTAATTCTCTTTTAACTTAAGTTGAACTAATTAAATTCAAGGAGAGAAATAATCATGATGGATATATATAATAGATCTTATATATAGAGCTGGTACTTCGTGGATTCTGATTTTTTTCTTTCACGAATTATTAAGTTGTTATATGTTTTATGAGAGGGATTTCTCTGTCTCTGTCATAATTTCATAGATTTTATTTTTATTTGAATTAATGAGTTGACAAATTAACATTCATAAATAATCCTCATGAATGTATTTTGTAAGTTCTTAATACTAATTAAAACAAAATCATAATACTGTAATTTTTACATGTTCGTAAAGAAAATGATAGAAATTATATGTAATGGTTTTGTTTTGAATTAATATATAAATTTTAAATTTGAAGTTGTTAAAATTATATAAATAAAAACATGAAGGATTCAAAAAAAAAAGATGGAGACATTTGTATCCTCCTCATGATTTATTTTTAGTTAAATATATTATGATAACGACTTTGCTAGCTAACTACAATAATTAGTTTGTTAATTAAGATATAACAACATTATATCTCACATTTAATGGCATTAAATCCTTCTCTTTCTTTGAGGCCATGTGAGCTAAAATTTATTATAGCTAAAGCGATAGGTCATTTTAATTAATTCATGTGAACAAAATTAGATATATTTTCCTTTCTCTCTTTTTATTGTAATTTAATTATTAACACATCGTACATTAAAATAGAACAATCTGAAATTAAGGTCCTGTTCTGTTCGGCCGCTCCACTGTTTCCGCGAGAAAAGAAAATTTTAGTTCAACTGAATTTTATTTTTTCCATGTGAACAATAATTTTTAGTTCAATTCCCACGCCTATGCTCATTCCCAATGGCCCGCCGAACAGGTTCTTAAAATGCACATCTTCCTGGTTTGATGTTCATTATATATTTGTAAAATTTAAAATTTTAATTAATTAATATTAACTTGTTTTTTTTTTCTGAATTATATCTAATTATCTACCACATAGATAAAATATTTTTTTTAATAATAAAATTATGTTACATAGATTATTCAGCCTCTCCAATTTCAAATTTCTGAGTTTGCTCCCAATAAAGTTAGACAAACTCATGACTCTTAAAGTCATAACCCTCTAAATAGAAGTATATAGATCTTACAAAACAAAGATATAATTACCAAATGGGTAAGTTAATGATGTACTTTTGGTAGGTTTGGACCACCACCAAAGATTAAACTAATTATTATAATTAATTAAACTATGAGAAGTAACTAAAAACAAAGAGGCCTCAGGGGTTGTTGCACTTTATCACAACCAAGGCAGATCAGATATATCATCATACCATGCATCAACACATTATGTGTTTGATGCCATCTCATGTTTCCTTTCAACAAGTTAATAATAAAAGGAATGTGGCATCTCATGACTTGAAACTCTATATAAACCCAACCTAATGTTACTTTTGTGGACCAAAAAAAATTCAAGGTCTTTGTATGTTTATTAATACCATGCAACACATGACTTGAAATTTTCTTGGTCCACAAAATTGTTTTTTTAGATCCAATGTTACAAATTATTTTAAATTTATGGACCAAGAAAAATTCAAGGTGTTTGTATGTAAAGATTGGTCTTAAATTTATTGAGAAGACATGTCAATTGTGAGATTAATCTTAAAAAAATATTGAATTGGTATTTAACGACTGATTAAGAAGTTATTTCTTTACTAGTAATGCAATATGTTGTACTTTTATTTTATTTTTATTTTTATTTGTACAATTAATTAAAAGATTTAAAAATGGAAGTTTAACAAACTTATTTTGGTACACTTACTTTTCATGAACATTTGGTCTTTCATTTTTATACTAAATAAGTAAAAATATTAAAATTAGTAAGACAATATAATACATATCTTTTGAAATTAAATCCAGAAACCATCCCAGTTGAGCTTAAACCCATCTTTTTGAGAGTCAAGTAATTTCTAAAAAGGTTTCAAATTTTTTTTGGAATTATATGGATTTCAGGTTTTTTAAGAAAATATTTAACTTTAATAAATAGAGGAAAACATTAGGATATTGATATAGCATATATAATATAAATAAAGTACAAGTATCATCAAATTAATTAAGAACTTGTCTGTATAACAAATTATAGACCGGGTCTATGTAAAAAGTATCTCTTTTGAGAACCATGTGATGGCTCCTCGTCCTTGCACGTGGCGCTGCAGGCTTACCCATAATTGTCCAGTTCCTCTCCATTTCAATAAGAACTGGACTCGTCCACATCAAATGAGATTTTGTCATTATTATTTAACAAAAAAAATATACAAATTAATATAATGGAACTATTTAATTGGTAATTAGACACAGATTGATCAGATAACATTTTTATACTATAGATAACATTTGCTCAATTACCTTGAAAATTCATTATTTTTTTTCTCAAGTATATTGTTGTTATATATGTCTCTAATATTAGCTTAATTAAAACTATAATTATTATTTTAGAAAATATACTTTCCAAATTTTTTTTCCTATGTTTAAATAAGACAAAGATATGGCATTTTTTTTTAATATCAATGACTTGAAAAGAAATATATTTTTCTTGAATGGAATGGAGAAGATGTAATGGGGAGATATCTCACATGTTCAAGTTTAGTATCTACATTTTTCTGGCGCGAGAATCGAAACATCAAATTTAAGCTTTTTGAAATATTAAAAACAAAAAAGTTTGAAATAGGTTTTGAGCATTGAAACTTGTAAAATCTTTTGGTGGTTATCTCTTTATCTTGGGATCTACATCATATGATGCAATGCATTTTAAGTCGGCGGTTGGAATCTATCATAACTTGATTCTCTCTTTTCATTTTTCAAATATTTTTTTGTGTCGGTTTGTCAGACATTTGAATTTAAAATTTTAAGATATATTCAATAATTTAATTGAAGCTACATGTAAATTTTGAACGAGAATTGATAATACTTGTTGAATTTACACATAATATAAATCATGTTTGGTAATTAATATTTGTTTAGCATATAAAATATGTTATTAGTTTGTTAAATGCAATATATTATTGTATTTTTAAAAAATAAACTAAAATTAGTTGTTGGTTTGATAATCCTAATATGATAGATAGAAATTAGGTTTATGTGCCTAAAAATGAAAAAAAAAACTTCTTTGAAGTAGTACCAAAGTAAACAAAAATTATATAATAATAATTTTTGGTACATGAATTTTTTTGTAATAATTTAAGTAGAATTTATTTCTTCTATCTAAATCTGACTTATAATTTAATCCAAAGAAAGCTTCATATATTATTTAACAAAAATTTGACAAAGAAAAACTACAATCTTATTATTATCATTATCATTATTATTATTATTATTATTATTATTTTATGGTGACTAGAAAAGGTAATAAAGGTATAAGATCTAGAGGTACACATCCTTTTCAGTTTCTGACCACGTGAATTGAAAGAAAAGTATTTATGTTTCATTTTAAATGATGAAAATGGTTTGGTATAAGTCTATAAGACCATTATTGAGCAGAATTTTTTACTTTTAGAAAAAAAGGAATAAATATTTTAAAAAATAAAAAAGATGACAATAAATTTTCGATGGTATGGAATTGTATATTTGATGTATTTTCTTAATTTTCTTAATGCTCCACAAAACCAATGTGCAATTAAATTCATACCATAGAAAAAAAAATTGCTATCTTTTTTTAATCTTTTAAAAAAAATATTAAATTCATGCATTTTTAACACCTCTAATTAATTTATTAATTTTATTTTCCTCTATATGGGTACATTTATTTAAAACTAAACAGTACTTTTATTAATTGCTTGGATGGAGATATGTCATGTAGCCCATGAAACCCCAAATCTCCTTATGAATAAAGAGAAGAGCATTTGGGTAGGGAGGCTATTGATTTGCAATTATTGAAGAAGTGTTAGAGCCAATTTATGTTTATTGTCACACATGTGTCATATTTAATTTGATAGTGATATTGTGAATTACGTATTGGGGAGACCATGCCATATGACCCACTATCTCCCATCTCACACCCAAAAATATAAAAAAAAAAAGATAATAACAAAAAGAAAAGGAAAGAAGTCCCTTTTGCAATTAATGTAAAGTAGATTTGGATTTGCTTCTAATTAACTATAAATTATAGTTTTACCTCTTAGTACTTTTTGTAGTATCATTAAATTAACTATAATAATATGTTTTAAATGTGCGAGTAAAAATGTCCAATATTGTGTATTTTTACAGATATTCTCGTCAGTAATAGTGATATTTTCGAAAATAACAACTTTTGTCATCTTATACAGATAAAATATAATCTTCTAGTTAACATAATATTTTAGTTTAGATATGGACCATTCGATCAAAATTTGAACCAATTCAGTCTGAGATGGAATATACAAAATCTTTTAACATTCGTGCGGATTCTGATCGGACAGTCTAGATCTAAACAAAAATATTTTGTTACCTTAGGTGATGTGAATTCTCATTAGATTGGGTTGGAAAAATATTTTGAGAATAATTCAGAGATGAAGCCATCTTAGTAAGAAGTGGAGATAATAATATTTCTGAATATTCTCTCTCTCAAACAAGGTATTATGACTTCAATATTTTTTTAGTTATATTGAAACTAGCTAGCTGTATTGAGTCTGTGTGCATGGAAAGAGCATTAACCAATTACTTCATATAAAAATAATAATAATAAAAACAAGCTTTGGAGTAGGTGGTTGATGAATTTTTTTATATGTGTATGAAAAACCTTAATTGCTTGCTCAATTATTTATGAAAATACAACTCATAACTTTGGAAAATTTATATCATAATAATATAGTACACATGGCATCCCAATAATGCATCTCACGTTTTAGAGGCACTGCACATATATTAATTAATTTTTAAATTTAATGAGACCTTATGTGTATTAATTAATTAAGTCCCCCTTGAGAAAGGTTAAGTTTCAATTAGAAACAAGTGAGCAATCTCTATCCAACTAATAGACCACTGTCCTTAATTTATTGTGGGTTATTAATTCTTGTCATTAACCCCTTAATTTAAACAATGTGCAGTACAGTGCAACAAGGCTACTTGTCAATATCAAATTAAATAACTTTGGTCTTGGGTCACCTATAAATAAAATTAAATAAAATTAAATAACATTTTTTTAGAAAAAAAATTTGGGGTAATTAATTTCATGAAGTCCCCTACAATTTTTGACTTGATCTTGCTCATTTTCTGTTTTTGCAATAAAATTATAGTAATTAATTAATATTTCATGGAGTAGCTAGATTTGCATATATAGTGATTATATATTTAGTTAATATATGGAAGAATACATCGTGTAGAAGACTAATTGCATGAAAACATATATAAACCAAACATTGAATATTGGCCTAGAGGACTTCTTTTATGATAGCATTAAATTATATATATATCAAATTAACAAAATTGTAACATTTTGAAGAGCATGACCTGTAATTTATTTGTGTTAATTATCATTATTAATTTCAAAGTCAAGATGTTACTATTACATGCTAGTACAACTATATAATTTCATATGTGGAGTAGAACTAGGGTGTTCTTAAGTTCATCAAGTCTTTTTGTGAACTCAAATATAATATCTATCGGATTGGCTTCAAATAACGAATTTAAACCATTCAAACTCGTCTACTTTATAGGTGATGCGTCTACATGTGAAAATTTTAAAATTAGAAATTAATTAATTTTGCATAAAGTCAAGTGGTCAAAAAAATATTCAAAAAATGAATGTATTAAAATTAATTTATCAACCTTTTAATTTTGACCGCTTGACTTTATACTAAATTAATTCAAAAGTTAAAAAATTTCACATATAGACGCATCACTCGTGAAAAACAGATTTTAACAGTTTAGATTCGTCATTTGAAACCGATCCGATGAATATTACACTTTGAGTTCACTAAGAGGCTTGGTGAACTTAGGAGCACCCTAATTCTACTCTTCATATGTGTACCAATTATAGATCAATAGATACAAAATGTTGAATACATTACATCAAATATCCTCATTGTAAGTTTAAAATCTAATAAAGAAGAGAGAAGTCTCAATCATTCTTTTATTGGAAAAAAAAACATTACACCAAATATTCATAAAATCAGTGGATGGTGACTCATGATTTAACTTGTTAACTTTTGTCTTTTTCAGGTCAATCTCAATATATCAAAAATGCCCAAAATGAGTTCAAATTATTTAATTTAAACTATAATGAAGTACTGTATCACTCGTGATATCAGTTGGTGAGAACTTACTATAATGAAATAAATGAAGATATTTGCTTGACTTTGGGGCAAGTCGGCAAGGCTAAACACAGTATAGCTATTCTAGAAAGTATATATATACTTTCTTCTTCCAAAAATAGTGCCAGCAATTAGACCATGAAAAAAAATATAATTACAAAAGAAACCCATTTTATGTTGCAATAGTTGAATGGTGGTCAACAAAACCAATTTGTATACCAACAAAGAGGAAAGTTTTCATTATTCACAGAAATTTGTTCCATTTTGATTTTAGGTAAAATTTCATGTGTATCTTTCAAAAACCTTTGGATTATGTTTTTTTTTGCTTCTTCTAAAATTCGTAATACAATATTTAACTTTTTAAATTTTAAAAACTCACAAATTACCCAATTTATTGCCCTATTAAGGCTCATTTCAAATTTATAAATTTATCATTTTATCCTTATTAAAAATATATATATATATATATATAGCATGTGTAAGAGAAATGCTCAATCCTCTAATTGACGGCTTGACAAATTATTCGTTTATTTTTACTTGTCATGCACACACAATAGCATTTCAGAATAAAAATCTGCCATTGCTTAATTTTTTGTGGTTCAAGCTAATGAAAATACATATTTTTGTGAAAAATCACATAATACACAAAAAACCTACTTTTCCTATTCCTTTGATTTTCTTTCTTTGTGATGGATTGACAATGGCAGCAAATGATCTCTAAATCTTTTCAAGGGAAAAAAAGAAAATAAAAATAAAGAAAGCCTCACTATTGTCATGCTATACTTTTCACACACACACACACACATATATATTTTTACATGTGGTTGAAATGAAAGTAAATATCATCAGGAAAATACATATAATAATGTTTTTTAAGCGATTCAAATTTAATTAATCGATGAAACCAAAATTGATAATATTTGCAAGTGGGTAAATTCAATACTCAAGTCAACACCATCTTAAAAAATTACACACACATAGTAAACGCACAAAATTATCAAGGACATAACAATGATAGTATCAATGATTGATTCATTACATAAAAAAGCAAAAAAAAAAATGAAAAACAAAAGAAACCCCACATGACATCTAAACTGTTGTGACAATAATACCACCATATCCAAACTATAAAATAGTTTGCACAATTCCAAGCTGTATTTCCTCAAAACCCACATGGCCAACAGCCTTTTTTTCATAGTGCTTGACTAGTCAATTGTCTTCTCTTCAAGGGTATTGTAGTCATTTCATGTACCTTACTGTGGTGGTTTCTTTACAGTTAAAATTGGAAAGAAACGAGCTTCCCTTGATTTGCATAAATGTCTTTGTGAAGTAATTGCACAGCTGGTGAGTCTCTTCCTTCCCCTTCAAACCAAAGACAAGTTTCACACAAGAAAACCTTCATATCTAGAGAGAGAAAGAAGGTGCTAAAGTTGGAGTCTTTATTTGATTCCTGTAGAGAGAATTTTACACTTAGTGGGGGTGGTTAAGTGCTTCTCTCCTTTATTCCCTTCTTCTTCTTCTTCTTCTTCTCTTGTGTGGTCTCTTCAAGCAACAAAAAAGATTCCAACTTTGAAGGAATTTTATTGTTGGGTTCCTGGAATTGAGCTTCTTTTCAAAGGAATTTGATGTTTTTAGTGTGATCTCTTGAAAGAGATCTCTTTTATCAAATTGAATTGAGGGAATCAATTCAATTGAATGATGGGTAGTTTGAATTGGAGGCAAATATATGTAATTTCCAGTGTGAATTATATATAGAAAGAGATAGAAAAAGAGGGAAAAGAAAGGAGAATTCTAGTAATGAGTTTTAAAAACAGAGCAGCAGGTGGAGGAATTGGTAATGGAGAGTCCAGTTTCAGAAGCAATGTATCCAAAAAATGGACAGTGTTGCTTTGCCTGGGAAGTTTTTGTGTGGGACTTCTTTTTACAAATAGGTACAGTTTGTTTTGTTCCAATTAAATTCAAATTTGTGTTATATTGCTATTTTTGGTGATGAATTTTTGTTATGTTTTTGAAGATTAATTTTGTCTTATTATTCTCCTTTCTGCCTGGAAATTTCTTTTCAGAATAATGTTATAGTACAGTTTACTTAATCTATTTTTCAGTTTCTTCTATATTTTTTTCAGAACAACCCTGAAAGATATAGTAATTGAACTTTTACTTCTTCAATGATCTTCTTTTTAAATCTATGTGGGAAGCCCTTGTGTTCTTCAAAACTTTCTCTAATGTATATCATGGAAATAAATATATATGATTAATAAACTTACGTTTCCTTGATATTACTTAGAGTGTAGACAAGGTCATTAATACAATAAGCATATATTTACCTATTTGACACATTAATTAAATAATATTGGTTGGTGTTAGCAGGAATTTGCATCCTTTATTACATAATTTTTTTTTTGGTGAATATATTTTTATTTTTTAGTTTCCTATTTGAAACATTAGTTAAATAATATAATATTTGCATAAAAGAATCATTTGTTCTTTTGTATAATTTTTTTTTTTTTGGAAACAGAATGTTGACAATGCCTGAAGCAAAAGAAACTATAAGACCAGCAGCTCCTGATAAAAGTCTAAGGATGAACCTTGTTTCTACTGATTGTGCTACAAAAACTGTAAGTTGTCTTTTGTTGTTGGCATTTTGTATTTACATTTTTTTTACAATATTATAAAATTTCCATTACTGGTAACTTTAGGATTCACATTTATCACTCCAATTGAAAAACAATAGAGAATAAGCCTAAATTACTTTAATCAGTGTAATTACTTTAATTATATTTAAAGTTCTTAATAAAATGTGTTTATCTTTTTTTTATTGTAATTTGAAAAATAGGTGGAAAAGTGGGACCCGAAAGACAGTCTCGGCGATGTTCCTAGCACACAACATGCCATACAGTAAGTTGCTCTTTAGTAATTTCCATTTCATTTTATAACTTTCAACAATAAGTACCAATTCCTTCTGATTACTAAGTTTCAAATTAGACCTAGCATTAGTTCATGGTTTGAATTGGTTATATTGCTTATGTACTGAATTTATTTATTTATTTTGAATTTAGGACACTAGATAAAACAATATCAGGCCTAGAAATGGAGCTAGCAGCAGCAAGAGCTGCACAAGAGTCGGTTTTAAACGGATCTCCGTTATCTGATAATATGAAATCCACTGAATTAACGGGTCGAAAAAAGTATTTCATGGTTATTGGTATCAATACTGCTTTTAGTAGCCGTAAGCGGAGAGACTCTGTTCGTGCCACATGGATGCCTCAAGGTTCAATTTCTTAATTTCCTCATCCATTTATTAAATCTATTTAGTTGTGTTTAAAGCACCTATTGTTGTTACAATTTTATATTTAACCTTTGTATTGGAGATATTTATGGAAATACATCAGCAAAACTCTGTTTTGTTTTGATTTGTTTCTTATAAATTTCAAATCCACATTTTTATTTTATGTTGCAAATATTAATTTTTAAATTTATAATGTGGCCAATACTTAGGTGAGAAGAGAAGGCGGCTTGAAGAAGAGAAGGGGATTATCATTCGGTTTGTTATCGGTCATAGGTACGTATATTTCTTCTCTCACTTGCATTAATTCACACAAATATAATACAAATTACATAATAAAACTGTATTATTCTACTATTTGTTTGATTTATAAGTTTTTTTTTTTGGTATAGTGCTACATCAGGAGGTATATTAGACAGAGCAATAGAAGCAGAGGATAAAAAACATCAGGATTTCATGAGGCTGGTATATATTTTTTTCAATTATTAATTTTGCATTTTATACATCAATATATATAGAATTAATTTATCTAATTGTTTTTACATATTTCCTATTCAGAATCATGTAGAAGGATATCTGGAACTTTCAGCCAAGACAAAAATATATTTCGCAACAGCAGTCGCTATGTGGGATGCCGACTTCTATGTCAAAGTCGACGATGATGTGCATGTAAACATAGGTAATTTCAAGGACCATATTGCATATTTTAGTACTTTTTATTTTTATTTTTTACGCATCCTTTTAAATTATATTTAAAAAATAAATGCAGCTACTCTTGGAAATACTCTCACACGACACCGATCAAAACCTCATGTGTATATCGGTTGCATGAAGTCTGGCCCGGTACTTGCTCAAAAGTAAGAATTTGTGGTTTTTTTAACCTTATTATTAGGATTTAAATTCAGAAAAAATTTTTTTTGTTACTAATGAATATGCATTTTTACAACTTCATTTTCAGAGGTGTTAGGTACCATGAACCAGAGTACTGGAAATTCGGAGATCCCGGAAATAAATATTTTCGACATGCCACCGGACAGATTTACGCCATTTCAAAGGATTTAGCCACATACATTTCTATTAACCAGTAAGTAGTTTCTTCAATTTAGAGCCTATTTTTTTTTTTACCAGTACAAGTTGACTGGTACAAAAATGGCAATGCCACAAATCTTTATCTTTTTTTTGGAAAGTAGTTATCTGTCATTGAAAATTTAATTAAGGGAATCTAACTTTGTAACTTGTAATTTATAATAGGCATGTGCTACATAGATATGCAAATGAAGATGTATCAATAGGAGCATGGTTCATTGGATTAGATGTAAATCACATAGACGATCGAAGGCTGTGTTGCGGTACCCCACCAGGTAGGCATTTTTCAATATCCTTCTTTCAATTCGGATGCACATTGAAACAACGGGGTTTTGTATAACATCAATAGGTTTTCTTGTGCTATAAGAGATATATATTTTCACTAAGATATATAGAGTGCTAATTTAAATTTGTTGATCAGATTGTGAGTGGAAAGCACAAGCTGGAAACTTGTGCGTGGCGTCGTTCGATTGGAGTTGTAGCGGGATTTGCAAATCTGTAGATAAAATACGGGAAGTTCACCACCGGTGTGGCGAGGGCGAAAATGTCCTTTGGAACTCCACCTTTTTGAAACCTCAACATCAGCTTCTAAACTCAATCTAAAGCAACAACAAACAAGAAATAAAGAAACAACCAAGTACATTATATATATGTTTCATTTCTTGTTTACATACATATTACTATGTTAGGTAGGTGCTCATGTAGAGAAATGAATTTTTGTTTATTTGTTTTTGTTTGTAAAGGGAACTTTTTCTTTTTTGATGTAGAAAAGGTCCCCAGTGATAGGTATTGTGAAATGGAAGAGAGAGAGAGAGAGAGAGAGGGAGGGAAGAGAGAGAAAGGGATATAGAGGTATAGATAGAGAAAGAGAAAGGAGAGAAAGGAGAGGGAGAGAGGGGTCTCCCCCCACATTCTTTGAAAGATGCAACATGTGATGGCCATGTTACTGTGTGTTGTTGTAACATGCAACTTTTAAGTTTGTGGCTGTCAATAATCTTAATTATGAGCAATTAATTGTTTAGTTTATAATTTCCTTATAATCCCCATTTTTTTAATTAATTACAAAATTTGCCAAGATTGCTCTCCATTGGTTTTCAATGTGAATTATAATTTTGTTATTTTTTAAGCTTGTGGTATTCAATAATCTTAATAAGCAATTAATTGTTTAGTTTATAATTTCCCTATAACCTCCCCCTTTTTTTTAATTAATTACAAAATTTGCCAATATTGCTTTCCATTGGTTTTCAATGTGAATTATAATTTTGTTATTTTTTTAAGTTTGTGGTTATCAATAATCTTAATAACAGATTTATTGTTTAGTTTATAATTTCCCTATAACCCCCCTTTTTAATTAATTACAAATTTTCCAAATATTGCGCTCCTTTTATTTTCTCAGAGAATTATAATTATTTTATTTTTAAGTTTGTGGCTATCAATAATCTTAATTACAAGATTGCTAAATATTGCGTTCCATTGATTTTCAGTGTAAATTATAAATTTGTTATTTTGTTATTTTCAATGTGAAGTATAAGTTTGTTATTTTCTTAATATTATAAGCAATTAATTGTTTAGTTATAACTTCCCTAAAATTCCCCATTATTTAATTAATTAAAAAATGCCATATATTACTCTCCTTTGATTTCAATGAGCATTATAATTTTGTTACTTTGAAATTTTTAAAGTGAATTTTTAATTTTGTTGTTTTCAATAATCTTAATAAGCAATTCATTGTTTAGTTTATAATAACCCCCATTTTTGAATTAGTTACAAATTTTCCACTCCATTGATTTTCAATGTGCATTATAATTTTGTTAATTTTTAATTAAATACAAAGCCCAAGAAGTTTACAAAGAGAACCAGGTCTAGGCCCAGTTTTAATCACTTGCCCATTATTCGGATCGTAAGCCCAAAATCCGATCCAAAGCCCAAGTAATAAACGACACCCGACGAGCCACAATTTGGGGTAAAGATTTTAACATATCAGGTTTCACTTCATGCAGTGCAAAAACCATGTGCAGAACCGTATTGATTCTATAGTCCGTACGCTGCATGAAGTGAAAACTACTCTGTTAAAATCTGTACCCCAAGTTCGTATTCCTTTTCTACGGAAAAAGTACCTTAAAGTGAATGAACCATTTATCTTATGCCACATAAGAATCAGTAAATATTTGTAAAGTATCAACCGTGCGCTGTTTTGATTTTACAGAGAATTTTTGACTTCATGCAGCGAACAAACCATGTGCATCGCCGTTTTGATTTTATAGTCCGTGAGCTGCATGGAGTCAAAAGTACTCTGTTAAACTCTTTACCCCTCTAATTCACTTCCCTTTTCTACGGAAACAGTGGACTTAAGTGAACAAACCATTTATCTTATGCCACGTAATTCCGTGGAAACATAAAATCCTCGAAA
The DNA here is from genome assembly GCA_024447775.1 of Carex cristatella. Classification (NCBI taxonomy): domain Eukaryota; kingdom Viridiplantae; phylum Streptophyta; class Magnoliopsida; order Poales; family Cyperaceae; genus Carex; species Carex cristatella. The sequence goes on along the minus strand of JAJHPF010000001.1, from coordinate 6,334,400 downwards.
TTCCAATTAAAATAGAATTCATGTCACCTGAGTTAACTCAGATTTTTACTTTAGATCTCAATCGTCCAATCTTTTTTTTGCACGAACATTAAAAGATCCATATTCTAATATCTAAACTTAAAATTTGAGTTATCTTTAGGGACGATCATATCCCCAGAGTTAACTCAAGTAACCTGGACTGTCAGATCTGCTTTGGTACGAATATTGATGGATTCGTGCTTTCCACCTCCGACCGGATGGGTCCAGATTCGGATCAGACGGTCTGAATCTAAAATCAAAATTTGATCAGAATTACCAAAATATAGCCGTTACAGATCTTTATTCTCTCCTCTTTCTCTTTCTCTCGAATCAGTAAGAGAGAAAACACAAAGCAATATGAAATCTCTCGAATTAAAGAAAGCGCATGTATTAGTAACCCCTTTGAGGAGATCAAGTCGATTAAATGCGCTTAGTTCGGGCAAAGACGAAATTCAATCGCCAGATGCGATTAATTTGGAAGAAAAGGATGATTCAAAATCAAAAACGGTGGAGAGATTTGGGGAAAAGTGTGATTATGAAAGTATTCGAAATGCTAGAATTTCTCAAAATATGGTATGAAAAATGGTTTCTTTTCTCTCTTTTTCACTGATTTAATGTATGTTTTTATCCAATTTCTCTTTTTCAAAGAAGACTTTAAACCTCAAATCCAAAATGAGAAACCCTAAACCCTAAGTCATTTATTGTTTATTCTTTTAGATAACAAAGTAATGTAAAAATGAAAAATGGTTTGGGGTTAGGATTTAGGGTTTAAGGTCTTCTTTGCAAAGAGAAAAATGCTAGAATTTCTGAAAATATGGTTAGAAAAATAATTTCCTTCTCATTTTATGAAAAGGATGATTCCAAAATGATAAACAAATTTGGGGAAAAGTGCAATTATTAACGTATTTGAAATGATAGAATTTCTGAAAATATGGTAAGAAAAATGATTTCCTTCTCTATTTTGTGTATTAAGGATCTCTCTTTTTCACTGATTTAAATTATTTTTTTTACCCAATTTCTCTAATCAAAGGCAAGAATGGAGTCACTTGGATTGCGTCATGCAGCAAGAGAACTCAAACAAATCATCTCTTCTTCTCCTAAATCAAACAAAACCAATAAGCCAAAATGGAAAGATCAAAAGGTTGAATTAACTCCTACTAGGAGATCGAGTCGATTGGAGGCGATTTCTTCGAACAAAGGTGTAGTCCGATCTCTGTCATGCATAAGTGATTTCGAAGAGAAGGAGGTGGTTTTTGATCCTGACAGGCAGACCCGTGTAGCTAGGCGTTGCGAAAGCAAGGGGAGAGGGAGTGTTTATGACCCAATCCTTGGAATTTGTTGTCACTTTTGTCGGTAAATATGCTACTTTCTAGTTTCTACTTAGTTTTCGTATTCATTCTTATAAAATCATTTTGAGATAATAAACAGATTATGGGTTTAGCGTTTAGGGTTTATGTCCGTATCCTCTGAGTTATCTCAACTTTTCAGTTGATGTCAAAACGGGCCAGAAAGTATTTGTAAAATGGATTGTGTTAAGATTCATGCTGAATGGTTCAGATTTTGTCGAATCAACTCAAAATTTGAGATATCTTAGAGGATGTGAATTCTTGAGGTTTAGGTTTATAGTATTCTTTGCAAATATCTTAATTAGGGAGCATTTGTCGATGATTTAGGTGATTCCACTCAACATTTTTAATATTTTAGACAAAAGAAATTATGTGGAGAAGAAGATTGCAAGCGATGCGGTGATGGAGACACCAATCAGCCCTGCATAGGTTTAAGTTTAATTTAATTTAATTATATTTTATGTTTATCCTAATTGTAAGTAGTTGCATGGAAGTTCTATATCATGTGAAATTTTTTACAGGAAAGACAGAATGCTCAGTTTGCCATTCTACAAATGGAATTCTATGCCGTGCTTGCCTCAAAGTGCGGTATGGTGAAGGTACTGATTATTTACTTTAAGCTGTTGGCTTTAATTATAGGGGGAACTTCATGTATACCCCTCAAAAACCTCAAATTGGGTACATTATAAATTTAAAACAAAATTTTAATTGAAAAGTCAATAAATTGGGTAAAATTTGTGACGTTGTGAAATATAGAAGGGTAAATATGATATTAAGAACTTTAGAAGGGGAAATACGTATTTTCAAAGTTTTTGAGGGGGGTATACATGAAATTCCCCTTAATAATAAGGGTTATTTTCAACTGACAATTGAATTTGATTTTTGGTACAAATTTGGAACAATTTCATGTACAACCCTCAAAAATCTCAAACTTGATTGCAAAGTCAATAAATTGAAAATGTACATTATAAATTTAAAACAAGTTGTAATTGAAAGGAGTCAATAAATTGGGTAAATATGATATTATGAACTTTTGAGGGGGTTATACATGAAATTCCCCTTTAATAAATTGGGTTATTTTCAACTGACAACTGAATTTGATTTTTGGTAAAATTTGGAACAATTTATTAAGAAATGGAGGATGTAAGAAAGAACAAGGAATGGATGTGCCCACACTGTGTCGAAGAAAAGGGAATAAATCCTTTCTGGATTTGCAACAGGTTCATACATATCTTTATTTATTTACAAGTTTAGATTTGTTACCAGTATAATACAGTAGAGTACTAGCCTGATTATGTAATGTACCAGTTTTGTGTACTGTACAAGTTTGGTCCCTTACCAGTATGAAAATTAAGGGTTTGTGGTAGTATATATAAGTATCACTGTGCCAGTATGAAAATTTACTTGTAGATCGAATTTTACAATTTTTATAGAATCTTTTACTATTTTGTTAGATAGGTAGAAAATCACTAGATCTAAAGATTGTGAACCATTCAAAAGTAGTGATTTCTACCTATATAAAAAAAAGTAAAAAATATTCTAAAAAATGTAAGATTTAGTTAACAAGTATATTTTCATATGGAGATCATGTTCAACTGTTCGGATCGACATATTAGACTTTGAAAATAAAAATATTGATCCATAATACAGACCAATATGTGCTATGCGCCTATGCTTAGTTCCATAGCCTCCTCACTCTTTGGTTTCTTCAAATATACTACTTTCTTTATTACTTAACTTCAAGGAAAAAATGCTCCTTTTTTGTTGAAATTCAGATTTTTTTCTTAACAAACCAATAAGATGAAAATTGTACCAGGTGTACCAGTTTTGTACTGTACAAGTTAACCCCATACCAGTATGAAGATTATGGGTTTATGTTGGTATATACCAGTCTCACTGTACCAGTCGTCAAATAAACTACTTTTGTTGAAAAAAGAGTTCCTTTTTTGGTGAAATTCATTTTTTTTCATCTCAACAAACCAATAAAATGAAAAATGCACCAGGTGTATGTTCATTACTAGCCTGATTGTGTATTGTACAAGTTTTGACCCCATGCCAGTATGAAAATTATGGATTTATACCAGTATGGGGATTCCCCCTTTGGTTTCTTCAATAAACTACTATTTTATTATTTCAAGAAAAAAAGCTCCTTTTTAGGTTAAATTCAGTTTCTTTCTTTGTTTATTTCTTTTTTAACAAACCGAAAGATAGAAATTGCACCAGGTTCATGTTCATACAAGTCGAAATTCCCTTTGAACCAGCCTGTGTCTGTTTAATTTAGATAGTAATTTGCACTTATTAAATTTTTTTTTTCACGTATTTTATCATTGAATTGAAAATCCGCAGTTCTTTTTGTATGAAAAAGAGAAAATTGGTCCCCACTGGAATTGCTATATACGAAGGTATACTATCTATTTGTTTTTTTTTTATAAATTCATATTTCTACTTACATTCAGACTCTTGTCAATTTTATTTATTTAAATTTTTTTGAATTTTAATACAAGCTCGTGCGAAAGGATACAAATCAGTTGCGCATCTACTTATGGACCAACTCAAGAAAAAAGCATCAGTTTAATCAAAAAAAGTTGCATGCTAAGCATGTTACCACCATGCTTTTTTTGTACCTGATGGTACAAAAAATATGTGAAATATTAGGTTTTCTTTTGATTAGATAGCAGTTTTTTAGGGAAATTTAACTGATGAAGTATGCTTTTCCTGTACCTGTCATTCTGATACTGGTAAAAGAAATGGTATCACATTTTAAGTTTTCTTTTGATTAGACAGTAGTTCCTTGAGGAAATTTAACTGATGAAGATGTAGTATGGTTTTCCTGTACCTGTCATTCTGATACTGGTAAAAGAAAGTTTATTTTGACATTCAACGGTTTAAAACGTTACACCAGTTTATGTCAATCTCATAACTTAACTTAGTTGTTTGCTTGTCTAAATTGATACACCACAAACTGGATGCAAGTAATATATGAACACATGCATCTCTCACTATGGGTGTTCATCGGTTCGATTCGGTTAAAACCGAAATAAAATAGGCAAATTAAACTTTTATTCAGTTTTCAAAATACAACCAAACCGACTGAAATAAACTTATCAACCAAATTAAAACCGAACTGAACAAAAATAAAAAAATAAACATTTTTGTTCATATTTTGAATTTTTTTAAAAATTAATCTAAAATTTTTGTTTGGTTTGATCTCGGTTTTAAACCGACCAAGCAATATACATTTTGTCGTAATTTTTGAATTTTTTTAAAAAAATGTTTGGTTCGGAATGAGGATGGATTTAAAAATTTCAGTCGGCTCGGTCTAATTGGTTTTAAATATTTCTAAGCCAAACTGAATTATTAAATCGGTTTAAAAATTGAAGTGAATCGATCCATTTAACAGGAAAAAACAAATCGTTTAAACCAAACTCTCTCAGTTCGGTTTAAAACCGATTAAACCGGACCTGATGAACACCCCTAGCTCTCACACACATCATATACCTCCTTTATTCTGTTTTTGTATGTTGCAATTTTTCACCACCAAAATAACAAAACAAAACAACAACAACAAAGATAGCAAAATTTTTATTGGCCATAAAAAGATATTAAGAGATTAATACTCCATAATCTACCTCTAAATTTTGTTACAGAATGGTTTGAGATCGACATCTTTTCTTGAAAGAAGAGATTTGGTGAAAACAGATTTCTCAAAGGAAATCACAGTTCAATTTGTGCTAAAAAAGAAAAAAGAAAAAAACACACACATAGTAGTCAGGTAATTTGATTAATTGCACAAGCTGAACTCATTTATAAAACATAATGTTCAACACGATACGAGTACGGATATCGATACGGAAATGCGATACATATTGGATATGATACAGGACCATATATAAAGTATCGGGATAATATAGATATAGTGATCAGTAAAATTCAACATTGAGGAATAATTAATTGCACAAGCTAAACCCTAAACCCTAAATCAGTGAAACAAATAATTGAGATGAATTTTGACCTTATCATTTTCAACAAAATCATCTGGTATCGTTGGTACCCTTTTATTTTTATATCTATAGCATAAAAATAAAAATTAATTTTGTGACATTAAATTCGGAAAATTAATTTTAAAATCTAGTACAAAATGACAAATTACCATTCAATTTTTTTTCCCTTTTTTGAATGGCAGTAGCATTCAGAGTTTGTTTTAAAAATTCGTAGTATTATGTTAAAATTTTAATTCACATGTACAATATTAAGATGCAGAATTAAAGAACAAAGAATGGGGTGACTTTATATTTTTTAAATTTTTTTATATTTATATATAATTTTCTATATAATTTAGTTTAAAATGTCATGAAACTGTCAAATTAATCTCTATTCTCTGCAGAATTTTTTTGTATAATTGATCTCCATATGTGTTTGATCCCCATAGTCAGAAATCTGACTCCGCCTTGTACAATATCATCACTTATCGTCATTAATATATTTTCTGCAATCATACGTTTACTTGATAAAAATATGGTTATTTGCAGACAATCATAAAAGAAATTAATCTTCTCATCAAAGTTTCAACAAACAAAATCAAGCAAACTAGCAAAATATTTACCCGCTATTGTGAGAGGGAAAAAGATGCCCCAAACCCAAAATCCAAGAAATCAAGAAAAATCTTTACTTACCATTTTTCCATTTTTTTTTCACATTTTAAAATATTTTTGCTGATATTTTTTCAATAAAATTGCTTACAGTTTAAAAAAATAGTTAAACGTAATTATTAATTAACATAACGGAACTACTTTCTACAAAAATATTTTAGTCACATCATATTACATCATGCTTTTACATCACTGTTTAAGTGGAAATTGGAAGAACATATCAATCCATTTCTTTGACAATTGTATTGAATTTGCTTATTTGTAGCTGACAAATCTATGCTATTAATTTTGATCTGAAAATTTGATAGTCTTAACCAATAGTTGTTCACACTATAACAAATTTAACAAAAAGAATATTCTGAAAGCCATGTAGCAATCCTGTATTCTAGCACAATATATCTCTAATATCTGTATTATTTCAAGCAAATATTATTGCTAGTGATATAAAGCACTGACATAATGCAACTAATATGACATGCATATGCGTCATGTAACATGATTGTGACTAATATGACGTTGCCATGGTGATATGATTAATTTTTTTGACATGGTTTGACGTGAAACGTTTACATATCACGTTAAATATGTATGCACATATATTATACAAAACTATGATTTTTGTATACACAATCCTTTTATTTATAAATATATATCTATTTAAAATAACAACGGTTGAACTAGTTAACTCACTAATCCGGCCAATAGACCGTTAACTCGAAATTTTACTAACTCGATGTCCGATCCTATTCTCATAACATTGAAATAAATTGTAAAAATTATAAAATAAGAAAAAATTCTTTGAAAGTTTATTTATTAAAATATTTTAGTTGAATTTTGAATTGTTGATTGGTTAAAAAATAAAAAATAAATCCTAAAAAGTGAGAAAAAATGAAAAGTTATTTGAAAGTGGAATAAAATTGATAGAAAAATTATTTTTATACTTTACTTCCAAAAAATATGGATAGTAATTATTTAATTCACGCTTAGTTGATTCCATACATAAAACATAATGGTTTTCTTATGTCTTTCTTACTACAAAAATATGTTGAACTTTGTTTTCAAAATAATTATTTGAAATTTAAGTTTAAAGTATCATGATTTTTCTAACAACATTTAAGATAAAAATAATATATAAGCAATGTTTGTGGACAATTTATGTTAATTAATTTGCTCATAAAGAATTTATAAATGAAGGGTTAATCTCCATAGTTGGGTCCCCTCCCTCCCTGTACTTGGGCTCATTTTCTTAGTTAATTTTCTCCGAATTAATAAGCACTGGAGAAAGAGAAACCAATCACATCTGCTTTCAGAAGGTAACTGGACTTGTCCTTTGTTTATGAAACAGAGAAAATAGTTTGCTCATTAATTATTGACTGAAATGTCCCCTTCAGTTCAGAGTGGACTCCACTCACCCAGCATCAATTATTGCGCATTAAATTTTAGTATCACAAAAATGTCAATTAGTAGACTCCACTTTTGTTTGTACCAACACTACTAACATAGCAAGATGATGCTTGTGCATGTGCGGTGTGTGCAGTACAGAGATTTATTTATCTTATTATCCTTAACATATTGTTGCTAATTGTTTTATTCCTCTTTTTTCCTTCTGTCATGTCTTTCTCATAATACACCAACATTTTATTGTTTCTAACTAGTTTCTGCTGCTCCACCTAGAATACAGAAGAGAGATGGCTGAGAGCATTGTAAAGGTTTTGCTAACCAAGCTAACTGATGTTGCAGTTAAAGAGGTTTTACTTCTATACAATGTCGATGAGCAAGTGGAGATAGTGAGTCGTGAACTCGGCCGGATTCAGGTTTTTCTGAAGGATGCTGACAAGAAACAGATAACAGATGATAAACAGAAGCATTGGGTTAAGGAGGTGAGAGATGTTGCCTATTTAATAGAAGATGTCATTGACACCTTTCTCTCTGAGGTCTCTCCAAAACCGCTAAAGCTCGCTTGCACAATGGCGGCCATGAAAAGGATGATGAAGATAACAAAAAAACTACCGGCTGTACGCAAACTAGTCCATGAGATAGCTCAGATCCAGACAAGGATGACCGAGATCGAGACGAGTAGACTCAGGTATATATGTTGGTTTATTCACGACCTATGTTAATTTTGATTTGTGTATTTAGTGAAAGAGAGAATGAGGAAGAAAAATAAATTAGGTAGCTGAAATTTTAGTACTATATTGATATTTTTCAACTCTCTCACATATTATAAATGACATATCTTCTATTTATACGACATATGGTGATATTTACAAATCCAAAAATATAAATGTCATTAAACATGACTCATGACTCAAATATCAAATGAATAAATTGGATGACTTCAAAAAACTTAAACATTTAATTTATGTAGAATTTTTTTCAAATGCATTCATTCTAATTATTTAACTAATTAACCAATTAATTATGTTTATTATTTCTAACTAAATAATTAATTTCAACAAGGTATGGAATCAATACTCTGGGCGAGGACGGTGGAGAGATCAATCTACCCGTTAGGCCACTCGTGCTACCGGACATTGATCCCGATATTGTCGGGTTCAAGGAGGACCAAGACCATGTTGTCAAAGGGTTGTTGGATGAGACCACTAAGAGATGTTATGTTGTTTCCATTTGGGGAACTGGTGGGCTCGGAAAAACGACTCTCGCGCGAAAAATATACAATTGGTATGTGATGTATATTTGTTTTTAAAAAACATAAAACTTTTAGCTTTGAAATTTAATTGTTTGATTCAAGTTGATTACACTCTTATTTTGCAATAGGATTGAATTTTATATATTTTTAGTCAACAAGTATATTCCCGTTTTGTTCTAACTTGAATCTTTGCAGAAATTATGAAATATGTTTGATCAATTTACAGAAATTTAAAATCGATTTTATAAGAAAAGTATATATTAAGACATTTTATCGCAAGGCTGACAATATATATATAGTAGACTGAACAAATGGGTCGAACTCAACCCCTACAATTTTGACATATATATCTAAACATAATCATTAATTATGCATTTATTATTCTGTTTGTAACATTTTCATTAAAATAGGCCATTGAGGGTTAGCCAGTGCCATGCTAAATTGTATTGTTCTAGCTGGAAGCCTTTAATTATTAACCCAACCCAGCCCAACAGGTCATTGAGGGTACGTAGGCCTTTATTAACTACAATACCATGTAATATATATATATACAAAAAAAAGGAAAATAGAAAACCATAGCCCTTTAGATTGGTAAAGAAAATCACAATTTTGTATTTACGCATAAATTTAACCATCAAAACACACACACATCAATTTTTTTTTTTCTTCTTTTAGTCTATGTATTAAATTTTTTGTTATACTAAAATCCAATAAATGTTTTATTTTTACAGTAATGATGTCAAGAGGCAATTTCAACTTCGCATATGGGTAGCTATTTCTCAAAAGTTTGAATTAATTGACATTTTGAGAAAAATAGCGGAGCAACTCAATCTTTCTATCGATCCGAGCAAGCAACAAAAAGATGTTTTTCTTACCAAGCTTCATGAGTTTCTTAGTGGCAGAAAGTACCTCATAGTCCTTGATGATGTTTGGACAAACGATCTATGGACTCAAATTGGAGAAGCACTCCCAGATGAAAATAATGGAAGTAGAGTACTTCTAACCACTAGGTTTTTTAATGTTGCTAAAAAAGCCGATCCTGCATGTGAACCGTACAAACCTGGGTTCTTAACGAAGGAGTTAAGCTTAGAGCTTTTCTTGAAAAAGGCTCTTCCAAATCAAGATCCAAATAAAAGTTCTTTTGATGATCTTTCTGATATCACAGAACAATTTGTCCGTAAATGTGGTGCGCTTCCTCTTGCATTGGTGGTTTTAGGAGGCCTATTATCAACGAAGCCACACAACTATGCCGCTTGGAGTAAGGTGTTACAAACAATGAGTTGGCATATCGATGGGAATGAATGTAGCGAGATTATAGGCACTAGTTATGAAGATCTATCATTTGCCCTTAAATCTTGTTTCATGTACTTCGCAGCATTTCCCGAAGACTACAAGATTGATGCCAAATTTTTAATTCGAAAGTGGGTTGCAGAGGGCTTCATACCACAAGAAGATAATAGAACATTGGAAGAAACTGCAGAGAGTTACTTGGAGGATCTCGTGCAGAGGTACAACTTATTCACTCAATGCTTTACGCATTTTACTGTAATGTGCTAATATCACTGCACAAGTTTTGGTTCCAATTTATTTATTAATTCATAAAAGCCTTTAGGCATATATTAAACGATTTGGATACAACAGGATTCCAACTGAATTGTTTTGAAGCTAAATATTTTCTTTATGAATTTACTATCCTCAAAATTTATGAGTGTTAACATTATAATACATAATCAGTGCTTTCTTTAACTACTTACCTTAGAAAAAAATGAGCCCCAACAATTTAGTTATGACATTTATGACCACTCTAAATCGGGTGTTCTTCTATTTAAAACAAATTTTCTTATTGTATGTACAGGAGCCTAGTTCAAGTAAACTCTAGATCTTTTGATGGTTCTATCGCATATTGCTGCATTCACGATCTCCTACATGATCTTGCTATCCAAAAAGCTAAGGAGGACAACTTTCTTGTGGTGTATTCACATCCAAATGATCAACAAAACTTGAGTAGCGCGCGTCGTGTGGCAATTCACCATCCAGATTCCGATAAACTCGTGATGAGCCAAAACCTCCGCACTTTGTTGTGCTTTCATAAAGAAGTCATGCCGAATTGTTCTAAGCAAAAGCTGCTCAAAGTGGTAGGCACTGAAGGCACCTTGAGTATGAATAGCATAAATGTGAGAATGTTTGAGGGATTGACTCAGTTAAGATATCTGAATCTTCATGGCAAACTGAGTGACAAGTCTGAGAAAAGATACTTGGAGAAAGTGATAGGCACCATGAAATTTATACAGACCTTTAATATCGATCTAATATCAAGTGACGGAATCGGAGATGATTTTCCTAACTGTCCATGGCATATCAAGACACTGAGGCATGTCATAACCTCTTTTCGAGTTCTGCCACCATCAACAAAACTACCAAATTTGCAAACGCTTACATTTGTTACTACCAATGAATCATGGAAAACTGGGTATCCTCATCTACCCAATTTACGTACATTATGGTTAGAGTACAATTCATGTCCATGGGTGGTAATGGCCGCTTTCCTTGGCACGTTAAATCACCTGATTTCTCTCGAGCTAACCGGTTCTATTCCAGGAGACATATTTGATATGAGGGATCTTCCATTTTATCAGCATCTACAATCTCTAACATTAAATAACTATCTGGATGCCCCTAATGAAATGGCCATTGATGTTATCATGTTACCTCCTCACCTCATTCTTCTTGACATTACTGGTTTCCACTTCGAGCAAGATGTAATGCCAGTACTGGAGAATCTACACTGCCTCAAGGTTCTTCGACTACGCGGAGTCAACAAAACTAATCGAAAAATGAGATGTTCAGCTAATGGCTTCAACCAATTAGAAGAAGTGTTGATTATGAACTTTTGCTTGCTAGAGGATTGGGAGATAGAGGAGGGGGCCATGCCAATTCTTAAAAATCTCTGTATTAGAGAATGTAGAAAATTGTGTGTTCCTCAGGGGCTACAACACCTAACCAACCTTCAAGAATTATCATGGTTTGATGTGAGCAGTGATGTGAGCATTGATGAGGTTTGCCACTTTTGCAAACATGTTCCTTCACTTAAATTCAATGAGTATTATTAGACATTGTTTTCTCTTAAATTCTTGTATGCATGTGTGCTTTGCATTTTTAATTTAATTTTGATGTTTTTTTTTCTTTAATATGTAGTTCAAGATTGCAAGTTTGAGTTTTCTTATAATATCTTGTATATATGCTCTATGTTTTATTTCCTGTATTTATAACTAGCTTCTTAACTAGGTAGCACACAGGGCAAATACAATCATGCTGGGAGAGTACAAGATTAACAAAAAAAATAAAAATAACATACAATTAAATAAGTCAATTTTTTATTTCGAAAAAAAATGTACTCAAATAGCATTAAAATATTTTATTTTATCTTAAGCATTAAAAATATTTTATTTTATTTCGAAATAGAATTTGGTGTATAGTGCTTGTTTAAAATTTTGTGCAACCAATGAACAAGGTTTTGATGGTGTGATTTACAACCGACTTGATATTGAATCCGGATCCTCCCAGGTATCTGACTCGAGCAAATTGAAAACGGATAGCTCGCCGTTTTCAATTTGGTCAAGTCAGGTACCTGAGGTGATCAGAATTCCTTGATATTACAATAGCAAGTACAGCCTGAATATTCAAGCACAGTGTAATGTTGGAACACTGAACATTCGGTTTTATTATAAATGGGTTCAGCTTGTGCATTCATCAAATTACCTGACCACTGTGTGTTTTAAGCTGAGATTATAGTTCAATTTATAGTGCAAAGTAGGGGTGTTCATTGGGTCAATCAGAAAGAGCTGCAAAAATATATCACATATTAGGTTTATTCTTTTTAATTGGATAGTAGTTCCTTAGCATGCTTTTCCTGTACCTGGCATTTTTTTATACCATCATGGTACAATAAATGTATGAAATATTAGGTTTTCATTTGATTAGGTAGTAAGTCCTTAGGAAATTTAATTGATGAAGATGTAGTAGGCTTTTCTTGTACCTGTCATTCTGATACTGGTAAAAAAATGTATCATATATTAGGTTTTCCTGTACCAGTCATTCGAAGAGTAGATACGAAAATTTAAAACTTTTGAATTTATTTAAAAATGTATTACATATTAGGTTTTCTTTTGATTAAATAGTAGTTAAGGAAATTTTACTGATGAAGATTTGGTATGCTTTTCCTGTACCTGTCATTCTGATACTATCCAAAGAATATCCTGTTGTGTTAGGTTTATCACATATTAAGTTTTCTTTTGATTAGATAGTAGTTCCTTAAGGAAAGTTAACTGATTAAGATGTAGTACATTTTTCCTGTACCAGTCATTCTGACACTGGTAAAATAATATACTGCTGTGTTAGGTTTAACACTGGTACAAAAAATGCATCATGGCTCAAAATATATATCAGATATTAGCTTTTGTTTTGATGAAATAGTAGTCCCATAAGGAAATTTTACTGATGAAAATTATTAAACCTGAAGTATGGTTTTCATGAAATAAACAATCATGAAAAAAAATGTGTGTATTTAAATAACACATTTGAGAGGAAAAACAAGGAATTTTAGAACAACAGAAAGCAGGCAATAAAACAAAACAGAAAATAGAAAAGAAGGGGAAAAGAGAAGAAAAGTCAGAAATCTCTGACAATCCGATCCCACCAATCAGCCTCACGCCACTTCCATTCTTTCTCATTTAACCTGACGAACGGGGCCCTTTTCAGAAAGCCAATCATAGCTCAACAGTGCTGTAGCGCTTTCTTCTTGGTCCTTCATTGAACCTGACAGTGGGTCCCGCAAATTCATCCTTGGTTCAGGCACACCGCGCCTATCCGGAATGAAGCGTAGTGGAACCTATTTGGATTCAAAATAAATTCTTTAGAAAGGCTCCAAATAAAGCTAAATAAATTCTATAAAATCTGAAAAAAATAAATTCTAATAAAATCTTAAAAAAAAAACTCAAATAAATTCCGAAGACCTAAAAATACTTCAACGAATTTAAAATAAATTTCATTGAACCTCAAACAAACTGAAATAAATTTTTAAAAAATAACTTTAAATAAATTCAAATAAACTCAAAAGAAACTCAACTATCTTTAAATAAATGCAATGCATGAATAAAACCAACCATTAATTTTGAATACACAAATTAAACCAAATATTCAATTTAAAATATACAAATTAAATCATATACAATTAAACCGAACAAAACATACATAAAATCAAATATAAAGAAAAACAGGTAAGGTTTGTTACAGGTTTTGTTTCTTCCTTTACGTTGATAACAAAATCAATCAGAAAGTGATAATTGAAGAATTTGCCCGGTTAATTTGGTATTCTATTTGTTGGTGAATTTAGTGCAATTTGCTCAACCAGAAAGCAAGTGCACTTAATTTCTTGTAGTTATGATGCACCTCTTGTATTTTATGTGGATATATTTCTGTACACTTGCATGTGTTTGAGACAACACTAAACCAAAAGAAGGATGTATATATGAAATTATTATCTGTACAAATTAATTGCAAATTTGATCTCAAAAGTTTTGTCGACGGATGCAAAACCAATGGGAATGAGCAAAATTTTGTTTATTTTTGCCCCAAAATGTTAAAAGAAAACACTTCGTTGGTAGTCACTACCAAGTTAAAAAAAAAAAAAACACTAAAAGACAAAAAAAAACACCAAATTCTTCGGAAAAATCAAATTTCTTCATTTAAGGGACAAGAAAATCACAATTTTTCAGAAATTTGCGGGCCATAGAGAAAACAGTAATTTTGTACCTATATAAAATATAGAAACTTTTTTTTTCAAAAAAAAATGTAAAATTGATCTCGAGACACATTTCAATATGAAGATTATGTTAAACAGTTCAAATCGACTATCTAAAAACAAGGGCTTTACTTTCAAAAACACTATAGTCCATTTCACAAATTATTATCTAGACAACTCTAAATCAATGAGAATGAGCAAATTTTGTGTTTTTCAAAATATCAAGACTTAAGAATTAATTTTTATCCAGTGACAAAAAATACAACACCCTCCGTGTGGAGGGTTGTGGGTTCCAAAACTCAGATAGAGAGTCCTTTATGGACCAATTAAAGAAAGCTAGTAGGCTAGATATCCACCTTCTGAATTCGAAAAAAAAAAAAAATGTCAAGATGAACCACTTAAATGCTTGCTATTTAAATGCCACAGAAAATCCAGATTGTTCATTTAGGGGACCCACTAAAGCCTAGTACTAGAAATGTGGACATTCCGCAATTGACTCGTCTCCATGCCTCTGATTAGTGTTTACCAAACGGGCAGGTACGGGTGGGCACGGGCACGGGTTGCTCGGGTCACGGGTTGTACGGGTCGGACGGGCTAAATGGGACGGGTTGAGTTTGGAGTGATGACCCTAACCCGTCCTTTGACTCGTCAGGTTGGACGGGACAGGTTGGGATGGGGCGGGTACGAGTGGGTCACGGGTTTATTATTTTTTAATCCGAAAATTTCAAAATTCCAAAAAATCCAAAAAAATTCCAAAAAAATCCAAAAAATTTGCAAAAATACAGAAAATTTTCAAATTATTTTTTAAATTAGAATTCTAAAATTCGAAAGTAATTAAAAGATCGCAAAAATATTCCCAAGTGTTAATAATTGTAAAAAAAAATTAACTTTTTTTTGGTATAACTTGATTATTTTAGGCTTCTCAAATTAGTAACAATTTAAATAAAAATTGTAAAGATTGCTAAATAGTTTTAGTATTAAGAGCTTTATCTCATCACACAAAAAAAAACATTACTATACGAGTTATCCGCGGGTTTGGACGGGTTATCACGGGTTTAGATGGATTACAGTGAGTTATGACGGGTTACGGGTCACGGGACGGGCGTGCACGGGTCACGGGCACGGGCGGGGGCGGGTTAAGAACGGGTTGGAAAGAGGCGGGTTACCACGGACAAAATTTTGAAGGAGCGACCCTAACCTGTATGAAACCCGCCCTTGGCATGGGTACGGGCGGGCACGGGTGGGGTCCGCGGGCGGGCACGGACGGGCGATGGGAGCGGGCAGACGTGGGTCGGGTGGACCCATACGGGTTTTGTCAAAACACTACCTCTGATAGTCTGATATCCTTATTTTTTTAGAAAGACTCCAAATACATTTAAATAAATTCCATAAAATCTGAAAAAAAAATCTAATAAATTCAAGTTAACTCTTAAAAATACTAAATAACTCAAATCAATTACCAAGACCTAAAAAACTTCAACAAATTTGAAATAAAATTCAATGAACTTCAAACAAACCCAAATAAAATTAATATTTTTTTAAAGATATCCGATAATTTTAAATAAATTCAAATAAACTCCAAACAAACTCAACTAACTTTAAATAAATGCAATGCATGAATAAAACCAACCATTAATTTTGTATGCACAAATTAAACCAAATATTAAATTTAAAATATACAAACTAAATCAAATAAATATAAACCAAACAAAAAATACATAAATCAAACTTAAACCAAGACATATAAATCAAACCAAAGACATACATATTTTCAATGAAAAAAAGAAGTATCCTTAAGAAGATTTAAAATCCTAGAACGAACCTTTTATAACAAATTAATTTTCATGTCTTTAACTATTACATTTAAATCCATAAGTCTCATAGGAAATTTAACTGATGAAGATGCAGTACCTTTTCCTGTACTTGTCATTCTGATACTGGTAAAAGAATATACTGCTGTGTAAGGTTTATCACAGGTATTATTTATTGAATTCATATCACCTAATGTAACATATTATTTGAGTTTAGATCCAGACCGTTCGATCTGCTTTGGCACGAATATTAAAGGGCCGAATTGGCCCAGATTATCATCGGACGGTTTGGATCCAAGCTCAAATGTTCTATAACCTCAGAGAAATGGATTCTTATTATTTTTTCCTTATATTGATAAGTCCGGCTAGTATGACATCGGTGTCATATGACAACAACTCCAAAATTGATTGAATATAGTTCAAACGGCTAATCTAAACCGTTCAAACCGATTTACTTTATGAGTGATGCATTTACATGCAATTTTTTTATATTTTCCAATTATTTTAATATCAAATCAAGCGATAAAAAATGTTAAAAAATGAATGCATTAAAATTAACTTAAAAACTCACACATTTGACCGCTTGACTTGATACTAAATAAATTCGAAAAATTATAAAATTTGTATGTAATGCACAACTAGTGAAGTAGAGCGGTTTGAACGGTTTGGATTTACCGTTGGAGGTCGATTAGGTAGATTTTAGAGTTTGTGTTATATAGGCTGAAATGACACTGATGTCATACTAGCCGGACTCTATATTGATAATCAGGATAACGGTACAGAAAAAAGTTACTACGAAAAATAATCAGAAGTGGTAATTAATCGAAGAATTTGCCTGGTTTGGTCCTGTTTGTGAATTTAGTGCAATTTGCTCAACCAGAAAGCAAGTGCACTTAATTTTTTGCAGTTATGATGCACCTCATGTATTTTCTGTGACTATAGTTATGTACACTTGCATGTTTTAATTGTGACTAGAGAAAACCAAAAGATGAATGTAAGAAATTATTATCTAGACAAATGAATTATATATCTATCTCAAAAGTTTTATCAATAGATGCAACAACAATGATGAGCCAAATTTTGTGTTTTTGCTCAAAATGTTGACAAGAAACACTAAAAATGCTATTTAAGAAGCAACAGAAAAATCAACATTCTTCATTTAAGAGATCCAACTAAAAGTCTAAAACCTAGTTATTACACTGAGATTGTGATTTTATACATAGTGACAAATGAATTATTTGCGTACGGTTTGGTGGTATTAAAAGTTCATAATTTGAAAATAATTCGGATATGATTCGGTCTCACAAGGAAGCCCAAAAAAATGTTTTATTCACGAATAAAACGCGAGTCTTGACACTATGAATTTATAATATTTGTATTAAAAAAAATGTAAATTTAATCTTCGAGTATATTTTAATATAAAGATCATGTTAAACAGATCAAATCAACTATTTAGAAACATGAGTTAGCCCATCTCACAAATTATTATCCAGACAAATTAACTATAAACCAATGGGAATGGGCAAATTTTTGTGTTTTCCAAAATGTAAACAGTAAACACCAAAAATGGTATTTAAAAAGCCACATAAAATCCAGATTGTTCATTTAAGGGGCCCAACTAAAGCCTAGCACTAGAAATGTAGACATTCCAAAATTGACTCTTGTCTCCTTGCCTATGATACCTTTCACATTTCCATATTTCCTAGTAGGAACGGAAGAACTATCTAATGGATTGATTGATTACACTTTCCTTCCAAAAATTTCCAATCTAGAACAATAGACATGTTATTGTTGTAATATAAGACAACATTATAATAAAAATTATGAATTAGTCCTCCATTTCTCTAATACAAAATTAATATAATGTTATCTAATTTACTATGTAAAAATAGATCACTTGTAAATTTTTGTGTGGATAAAGAAGAGCCACTTGATTTATTTTACTTAGTTTATATTTTAGATTATAGATACTATATTATATTAACAACAATTTATTTGGTGTAATATTGATATAACGTGCATCTAAATAATATTGCATACATTTTAGTAGGTCACAAAATAAATTTGGTGCAATCTATAAACCAATTATTTTAAATAGAGTGATGAAAACACAATTATTTTATTTTGTAGCACTTGATTGATAACCAAATAATTCTCAAATTACACTAAATTTTAATACATTCTTCATAAAAAACATATCCACAAATTTATTTTTCAATTCCAATCATAAAAAATTATCAAACCTTGCATGCCTACTTGTCAATATATTTCAACATATTATGAATATTGCCACTAATTTCATGAATACAATAATTGTTTTCCTAACAATACATTCTTTTTACAGCAATTAAAGTTACAAAAAATTAAGAAAATGTACATTGCAATTATTTTTTTATTTTTTTCATTATGGGCAACAGAATATTGACATCTCACAAATTTTTGAACTCTTAAAAAAAATATATCTCACAAATTTAACAAGGACTAAATTGTAAAATTGTGCTGCCAATACCCTAATACCCATGTAATAATGATGTAAGCAAAGCAACTAAACTATGCATCATGGAGATTTACACGTGCCAGTTAGCCATTGAAAAAGGTAATTTCCCACTAGCTCAATGCTCAACCACCACATCACATTCATATTCATTCTACCCAACCATATCATTCATTCTCTCACTTACACACACACACACGCACACTCTCTCTCTCTCTCTCTCTCTTCCTCCTTCCCACTTTCAAGCCTCCAACCTTGTCAATTTTTTCTGGTGATAATGGATGGAACTGAGCAAAATCCAAAGGTGAACAGTACTGAGACCAAAGCCTTCCATTTTTTGGAATTAGCCCTTAGACTTTGTGTAATCCCTCTAACTTTGGCCTCTCTTGTGGTGATGACCTCAAACAACCAAACAAGTGATATGTATGGCACTGTGAAGTTCAACAATCTCACTGGTTTCAAGTAAGATCCTCTAAATGTATTCTTATTTGTTTGAATAAATTCAAGTCTTTTTTATTTCAATTTTTTGATGGGTTTGTTTGGAATATTTTATTAATGTAGATACTTGGTTAGTATAAATGTAATCTCTGGAGTGTATTCTTTGGGCTCCATTTTCATCTCCAAATCTAGATGCTTTAAGATGCATGATTGGGTGCTCTTTGTGCTAGACCAGGTTAGACCCATGATCATACATTTAATTTCATTGTATTATTAATTAATCTCATATAATTTTTCAAATTACAAAGGTTGTTGTTATACCAACAATCTCTATGTTACTTATGTACTCTCATTTGGGAAATTATAATATTACTAGAGGAAAACAAAATTGAACTTGGAAATTTTAGTTTTTGTTTTCCTCTGGTAATATTAGACAATGAAATTATTTGATCCGAAATTGATTTTTGTTTAATTTGAGCTGGTAATATTTTTCCCAAATTAAACAAAATCATGAAATTTCGGATCAACTAATTTAGTACCAGACAAGTTACATAAGAAAATTACCTCATTTGTACAAACCAAATTATTTGTGGCTTTAGTACCAAAATTATACCGTGACTCGGTTGAAATTTTTAAGTGTTATAATACCATGCTCAAATTTAAAAAAAAATACAAAAAATAATCATCAAGAAACCACTAATCTCATTTTAATTTGCTCATGAACAGATAACGACCTATCTAATGGTGACATCTGGCTCGGCGGCAAGCGAAATACTGTATTTGGCTGAGAAAGGGAACCAAGAAGTGTCATGGAGTGAGGTGTGCTCTTATTTTGGGTCATTCTGCAATAAAACCAAGGTTTCTCTTGGGTTACATTTTGTGGCATTAGTGTGCTTCATAGTTTTATCTCTCATCTCTGCTTTTAGGCTCTTTAGCAAATTTGATGCCCCTTCTCTACCCCTTTCTGACAAGGAAGAAAATGGAGAAAAATTAGTCAAGTAAACATAATTAATTAATTACTTGTGTGTTAAAAGTTTGTGGGTTTGTGTTTTAGATATGGATAAAATTTGTTATTGAAAGAGACATGCTTGTGTAAATTAATATTGCAATTTGGAAGAGGGTTCATGATTTTGTGATGTCAATTATTTATTTTCTTGCCATTTGGAAGAGGGAACATGATTTGGTTTATAATAAATCCTTTATCCTGCTGTTTAGAAACAGAAAATAAAGAATGATTCTTTGTCTAATTCAAATGAGGAAGCTAATTCAGAAGCTAGTTATTACAAAAAAAAAAGATATAAAAATATATATAAATCAATAAAAAAATATAAACAAAGGTAAAAGGTAAATGGTAAATGTAATGATCAGATAAAGGTTAAAGGTTAAAGGTTAAGGGCCTTTCTTTGTCAACCAAATGTGGTAAGAGACAGTGAAATCTGACCTGACCTGGTACCTCGAGTGATGACCCGAATCAACCTACAACCGACTCACAACTGAGCCCAGCCTGACCAAAAACCTGATCGAATTGCTATTCTAACAGGACCCGGTTTGAAGTCTGAAACAAGGCAGAGACTGGGTCACATAAAAGGAGGGAGATCTAGAAAACCTGGTATATAAGTTCATATATATTACCAGTAAAATATATAGTTACTATTTACTTATTAGTTTCTTAGTGGCTGATGGCAAAATTAAGGTGGGATATTTGGAAAATTTCATTAATGGGTCTGAACTCTGAACCCGATCCAAACTAGCAAAAAATATTTGGATTTGCTCTTGCTTCCTCTTGTCTTCTCATCATCCAATTTGTACCAGTTCATGACTAATCAATCACCTGTTATCTTGTTACATCTTGACCTCTCCTCATTTTTTGAGTGCTGGTATTTTTAGAATATAAATAAATCAATTCTTCTCAGACAATATCACACTGGCTCAGGCATGCTCAGCCCTTCAACCACCAACCAATTTGTACTGGAGGGCCTTTGCTGAGGCCTTTGTGGTATGGAAAGGACTAAAGGAGAATCATCACATGAGGATAAAGCATATCCCAAGAGAGCAGAATGGAACAGCTCACGCTTTGGCAAACAGGGCGAGAAAATTGGGGCGATTCTTATACTGGCTTCTCCTATCCAATTTTCCCTGATTGTAATTAATTTCTTTCTCTATGGACTATTCAGATACAGTTGTTCAGTTTTGCTTTAGCAGTCACTAGGTTGTTTGGGCTATGTCTTTGAGCTATTTTAGCATCAGTTATATCATGTTTTGCCAGTGGCTTGTCTCAGTAATGTAAACGCTGCCTACGGTCTTTTAATGACAAAAAAAAAAAATTAAATTGAATTGAGTTTAAATTATACATGCTAAGATAAAATTAGCCAGTACAACAAGTTTATTGGATCGATTTTAGAGATGAATCTAAACCATTAAAATCGATTTAATAATATATGTTAATTTATATCAACAGTCATTATCTTTTACAAGAGGAGTGATAAAATTTTATTTGGGCTCAAATCAAATCCACATTCAGTTTTTGAGATTGGCCCTTCCTATTATTGGGCCGTTAGTAGGCCTTCTATCACATGACCTATCAGTTTCTAACGGAATTAGTGTTTTACAGTTTATAAAATATTATATTACTGTTCTACCCTTATTTTTCACATTAAATCAGTAATTAACATGATTGTTGAAAGGACCAGCAGCTCTAAAAGCTAGAAACAAAATTCTGTGATCAATCTGATTTACCTTGATTGTGATTTCGTTGATAATTTAATTTACCATTTCAAACCACATAATATGTCATGTGCTCCTTTTGTTGTGCTCAAATGAAATAACCAGGCAAAGTTTATCATGAAAAAAAAAAAAAAAAAAATTAAGTATGATAATCCATTGATTTCAATTATACCTATTGGCGGGAAACTTCTCTTGATTAAGAATTTAAATTTTTTGTTAATTGAATAAGATGATTCAGGAACTCGATGTAGTATTACTTGTTAACAGCAGTGGAATTTCTTATCCGTATGTATTGGATCCTAAATAAAATAGAAAGAAAAGTCCTGGAATTTAACCAATTAATTCCTTGAAATGATCAATTTCTTGAAAACTATGAACAAGAGCTATAGTTTTCATGAAATTAAAATTTATAATAAAATTATGAATTTTGATGAAACTAAATAAAGAACAATCGAAAATTTAAACGGTAATATGAGAAAAAGAAAGAAAGGATGGGCTGGAGACATCACTAGGTGCGCAGAAATGGGGAAGTTTATAGTTAAGGGTACACATTTTGGTACTCCTAGCCTTGTAACCTGACAAGTGGTAAGCACTTTTTCATCTTATTGAGCTAGTGAACCATGTCCATTTGAAAAACACACATTGCTCTCTTCCTTTATTCCTTACTAACCCTTACAAGCGGGCCCTCACTAATCTGCTACGTTTCTCGATTGAACTCGGTTCATAAGTACACCAATACAAGACTTTTCATCGGCTCATGTGTACCAAGTTCAGATGATCCTTAGATGATCTGAGAGGATCGACCATCTTCTTCCTTCAGACTTAAAAAAAAAAAAAAAAATAAATAAAAAGAAGAAGAAGAAGAAGAAGAAGAAGAAGAAGAAGAGAAAGTGAGAATGAGAAATGAGATAAATGGAACTCCTCAATTCAATTTGCTGATGATGGGTGATAGATAATGTAAAAATCGCAACAGGTTTCAAATGAAGAGATAAACTTCTAAAATTCTAAAATTGCAGAGGATTTGAATGAAATCGAAATCTCACGGAAAATTGTGGTTAGCAGGTTTATATCTGAACCGTGTGATCAGAATTATTGAATGCATGGGGTCCTTTAAAATTTGTGCTAAAGCAGATCTGACGATCCGGATCTAAACTCAGTATTTAAGTTACTTGTGATACGAATTCTGAAAAATTGTCTCACTTCCAATTTATAAAATATTACATTACCGTTCCGTTCTACACTTGTTCTTTCTTCCTTCCAACCGACCTCCATTCAATTGCACACTAAGTGCTCGACAAAATGCTCCAAAGAAAGAGAAACAGAAAGAGAAATGCTGTCCCTTCTAATACGTCCGAGAATATATAATTAGGAATAATGCTCAAGTTAAAGTGTGATAACGCTAACGGGCACAGACAGTCAAACAAACACACAAATCCACAAAGAAGCATTGAAACACAAATAAGCAGAATATACAAACCATAAAAATTATAATACTTTTACCAACTTATTTTGATGAATCAAGAGGCCATAAATCTGCAGCGTTTTCATGCCTGAGTTAATAAAAAGAGGTTTCATTATTAGCACATCATGTATATCAAATATATTCTGATATAAGATTGCACACAATATCCGATCACTTTCTAACCGATTTGTGCTTACTAATAACTAGATGCATGCCTGAGAAGCACAAATTATAAGCTATCTATATATCTAGTACTTTTAGTTGGGATTATTATGTTCGATATAAATATAGTTAGCTTAATATTTCCATTTCTCAATAATTAAGATGTGAATTATACACTATTTTTGACCATCCTATCTTTTTTTGATATCGGGTAGAAGCTACCAGGTGTACTGGCAAGGGCGGATCCAGGATTTCTGTCAGGATAGGGCACTAATCGGATTTAAATTAGTTAATCGGATTCAAACCCATTAACTAATCGGGTACGCTAACTAATTCCTTCTTACAAGAGATAGAAATGGAAGATCGTTGTTCACCTTTGAGTAGATGTTTTAATCAACCCAATTCGATTTTAAATCACCTTAGGCTAAACAAAATAGGGGTTATTTCTAAGCTGTTTTAATTTCCCAGTTTAATTTCTTTTCTGTTGCAGTAAAACAGTGGCAGACAGGGAACTGGTATATTTTGCCTTGTTACCTTTCTTGTAGTCAAATTTTGATTTGTGAATGAAATTATTCCTACGGACTTTGAATAAAAAAAAAAACTCAACTGACCAATCACTTAGTTTTCCTATCTGTCAAAGCTCATCACAAAAGGGCAATAAATTTTCTACATGACATGATTTCTAAAGGGCATCAGCCTGATATCGTGAATAACCCTTATATGAGGGCTGTTAAAGAAAGGTGAAATTGAGAACACCCTTATATGAGGGCGTGAGTCTGAGGTCGTGACTTAGAATACTGTTATAAATGGATTACGCAAGATAGTCAATTCAACCAGAAATTCAATTCAAGTATCAAACCTAAGGTTGGCACGATCTCCTCTGACTCTGGCACTGTGGTCACCTCTCTGTCACTAACTGGCGATCTCTGGTGCGATTCTAAGAGAGAGCGGGTGACTCAGAGTAGCGTGAATTCTTTCTCTCTGAGGAGGAGGAGTTCGTCTCCAGCAAAGTATGTTTTTTTGCGTTTCAGCAGATGTGGAGGCAGGAGCCAGGAGCGTGCTAAATAGACTGGGCCAAACTTTAAATTACTTATCTTAACTGGGCCGTGTTATTCTTGGACCAGGGGTAGGCACATACATAAATTGTATTGGGCTTAAATTTTTTTTTTCAAATTCAGGAGTAGGCACTTGCCTACCCCTGGGCCTTTATGTATCCGCCCCTGTGTACAGGATATTAGATGTGTTTAGTACAACAAATTCAACTAACAAACTAGTTATCTTCCCTGCCTTCCCATTCCCCATACCTCAGATGAGTACCCACGCCCAACCATCCTATCATTAGATAAATTAAATTCCCATATACTCTGGTAATAGTAATGTATCCTCAGTGTAAATATTTTTATTATCAATGAAAACCTGTAAGATGGCATGTTGCCACCTTGCTCTAAAAACAAATAGTAATGTATCCTACATTTTGAATTAGATGGATACTCTAGAGCACTGAATACCTGTTAAATTAGATGGATATTCTGGAGCTAAAGCCTGTACTGTCTATAGCAGCTCATTTTCTGGCTCTCCTTGTCCTTCCAGCAGCTCTGCAATATTAAGAAATTATTAAAATATGAATAAGCTTTTATCGAATAAAAAAAAAGACATTACAATGAAGTTCGAAGTTGGATTAGTACTTAAGAAGAAGCAATATATATATCATAAGGTGGATATACAATTACATCATTCTTGCACGAAAATTTTATTTTTTCCCATAATATTCTAGTGGAACATAAAGTTGTAGAAAATCTTAGGAAGATCGGAAAGTACTACCATTTGTAGCTAAAAAAAATGAACAATAGACTGCAATAAATATTTAGTTGAGTAATATTAATTTGAAGGAAAATGAGTGAGTCTGTCAGCACAAAGTCACACAAACACAAGGCGCCTCTGCTTTTGAAATTAATAAAATAAAATCACTTCAAAAAACTCAATATATGCTAGATTCTTCTTGAACCAATGAAAACAGTTGTTCATATCTCCGGTAAAATATGTAATTACCTGATGGAAGTTTTCCATTTATATCTTGACCTTTAGTCTCTTCAAGCTTAGGACAATACTGAATATGGACTTCCTGTAGAGATGCAAGAAACTGAAGTCCCCCTAGCAACTGTAACTTGACACAGCATTTCAAATGCAGCATTGATAGAGATTGAAGATTCTCAAGCCCCTCTAGGGACTGTAACTTGTAACAGAATTCCAAATGCAGCTTTGACAGAGATTTAAGATTCTGGAGCTCCCCTAGCGACTGTAAGTTGTGACAACTCATCAAATGCAGTTCTAATAGAGATTTAAGGTTGCTTGTGACCTCAGCTGGAATAGATACCAAATGATGGCAATGATGTATAGTCAAAGTTTCAAGGGAAGTGAGGTTTTGCAAGCAGCTGGGAATTGACTTTTCAAGGTCACCAAAAGCTCCCAGATCGAGGCCCTTGACAGAGGGTGGTAAGACCATAGCATTTGGGCTTCTCAGCTTGGGGCACTCAAAAATTATCAGCAACTCAAGCGATTCAAATCCTCCAAATGATTCCACTGACAGTGATTCTAGATTCTTGCAACTTCTTATCTCAATATGCTTTAGAGCTGGAAGGTGGTTTGGCTCCAACAAATTCTGAAAATTTTCTAGTTGGGATAACCCTATAATGACTAATTTAGTGATGAAACAAGGGAGGTGTGAGACAGTTGAAACCTCCATACAAGAATGAAACTCCACTACTGTTAAATTTGGCAAAAACTCTTCGTTCAACCAACTTGGTGATAAATTTCTATCTCTGTAGCCATCGATTTTCAACTCTTTGAGATTATGATGGGGATGTAAACCATCAAGCACCTCATTATCACTATCATGTTCTCCATAATAATTAAGGCGACGATCATCCCACCATTTCAAGCTCAAACGATTAATGAATGGTTTATTGTTCAGTTGTGCTTTCTGAGCATCTTCTTTGCTGGGAACAAATTGGAGACCGGTTATACAAAGAGATCCATTGAGTTTGGCAAAGTTCTGTAAGATCTCAATTTTCTTATTACCTTTCAAGTGAACCGTCAGGTAGTTCGATTGGATTGCTTTGAAAATATTTTCAAAACGTTCTAAATTAACCAAATTGTTGAATCCTTCGGGAAAAAGTTCATTCTTTGAGCAATCCATCATGTTTAGATACTGGAGGTTGTAAATATCACAAATGGACTCCGGCAATGTTTTAACATTTGTGCCAGAAATATCCAGAAACTGAAGATGCTTTAGTTTTCCAATGTTTTTGGGTAGCTTATAAATTTTGCATCTTGCAAGAGATAATGATTGAATATTTTTTAGCTCATCGCACCAGCCTTCCATTCGAGGGATGGGAATACTGTTGGAACATACTTTTAGAGAGAGCAATTTCTTATATTTATACAACTCCTTTTGCTCCACCAGGACTACATTCTTTTGAAATACTGATGCATGCCTTATATAAAGAGACACTTTCTGTTCAGAATGCCAATTGTCTAGGCAAAAGCACTCATCTTTTGTTAAAGATAGGCACACATCATGCATCAGATCATGAATCACATATTTATCTTCATCTTCAAATACCCATTGTGTAGCCCTTTTTTGGAAAAATCCTCTCCTTACAAGGTCATCAAAGTAACCGTTTGCCAGAGTTCTCGATTCTCTGTGGTTATCTAGAGGTATAAAACCTTGCATGATCCAAAACTCTGTTAACTCATTTTGGGTGAATTCAAAATCCTTGGGATAGAGTGAGCAAAACGAGAAACATTTTTTCAGATAAGTGGGTAAATATTGATAGCTCAATTGAAGTACAGGAAGTATATCATGTTCCTCTTTTTGTAATTCCCACATTTTACTGTCTTTGATATTCCTCCAGTGTTCAACACTTGAGTTGTTTCTCAAAGCACCTCCGATTGTTATGGCAGCAAGAGGAGATCCTTTTAGCTTTTTACAAATTTCCTTACCAATAATCTCCAATTCTGGATTAATATTGTTTGATTTGACAACCGAATCAAATGAACAGCTCTTAAAGAACTCCCAGTAAATATGCTCTTCTAAACCCTCCAAATTTATAACAGCTCTGGAGCCTATACTCCTGCCTGAAATTTCCACACATTCAAGAGACCTAGTTGTCACCAGCACTACACTTCCCTCAGATGCTTCTTTCATTGGTGCAAAAACACGTTGCCAGTCCTTGCTCCAAACATCATCAAGAACTAGCAAAAATTTCTTGGAATTTAATTCCTTTTGTAAAGCCTTTTGCATTTCATTTAAATTAGTAAGATTGCACTCTTTTTTAGTGGCACTCTCAATCATTTCTTTAGTTAACCTTACCAAATCGAAATTCTCAGAGACGCAAACCCACATAATTGGATCGAAGTACGACTCCACAATTTCATCATTGCAAATCATTTGAGCAAGAGTAGTTTTCCCGACACCTCCCATGCCTACTATAGGTAAAATAGATACATTATATTTCTTATCCATTCTGCTGCTACACTCTCCAATATCTAAACTAGACACGCTTCCTCTTTCCGCTCTCTTCCTTTTACCAGATCTAGAACTGGAAACTCCCATTAAACCGATCACTTCCTTCAACTCTTCATCACGCCCATACAAATTATTTGTATCAAGAAATGTGGTTATAATTGGTCTAGCAATTCGGCTAAATTGGTTGGGATTTTCTGGTATACCACGACTGTCACAGATTCCTTCCATGTCATTATAGACATTATTAAGCCTATCAAGAACCCTTTTTACTTCATTTGGGAAATTGCCCATCCAGTTCTGAAAAAATTGAGTACGTGGAAAATGCTTTTCGACTTTATGCTTCAAACTTTGGTACTGCAATTCAGCAACTATGCTTTCGGCTTCGTAGATGGCATCTTTTACCAGGGAAAGATACTCGTCTATTGGGTTGTATTTAGGTAGTCGCCAGCATTCAGCTCTCTCAATTAGGAGCTGTGCTTTAGGAAGTGCTGCATGAAGTTCTGAGAGGTAACTATCGACATTGTTTCTAGTACGCCAAGAATCAAAAGCAGCTTGACCAATGGCTGATACCAAAAATTCGAGTGCTTTATCCCACCAGATCATTCTTTCCTGTTACAGTTATCAACCACGAGAATAAGTAGTTAAATAAGAATCAAAAGTTTTTATTTTTATTTTTTTCCACCTTTGCAATGATTTGAAGCAAAAGAAGTTGCTTTTATATTAAAAAGAGGAACAAATGGAATTTTTCCTATCAAATTAAACGAAGGGGAATAACAGAGATCTGCAAGCTTTAGCCTTTTATTTTCTTATGCTGAAAGGAAGAAACACTACAGAATAAAAGTTAGGATCATCATTATGAAAATCGGAATCGGAATTGGGTGAATAAGTTGATCATGGAATCATAATTGACCGAATCAGATAGGGAACTCCTATGTTTTAAAAAAGAAAAACTTGTTTGCTAATAAAAGAAAGATAATTTGTTTAAAAATTATATTAGCTCAAAAACTTAAACTCAAATAATACATTAAAATAATAAATTCAAACATAGGTAGCCTATAATGAATTATCACATAGAGTAAAAAACCAAACAATAATAAAATATTACATATTTGATTAAAGATAAATTTAAAATGCATATCAATATTTTTTTATAAAACTTGATTATTTAAAATTACAACCTGATAACACTTGTTTATTATCTTAGTTTTTACAGAAAAAATAGAAAATGTTATATACATATGAAATTAAATACGTTGGAGAATACAAGTTACAATTTTTTTTTGTTTGCAACAAAAAAGAACTTCTATTTTATAAATAAAATAATTGATTTTTTTATAAAAAATTGGGCACTTGCTCTAATATATATATATATATATATATTATATATATATATATATATATATATATATATTTTTTACATTAGCGCAATCGATGATGTATTTGCCAAGGTTAATTTAATTAGCAAGTTCTCTAACTCCATTGGGCCAATGACCCAGTTTACATTAAAAGGTTAAATAACATTAAAATTGAGATAACTCTAACCATTATATCGCCAAAATGGACCAAATATGCGATAAATCGGTCAAAAATGTAACTATAATTCGGCTGATTGTTTTAAATAAGCTCCAATTTATCAGTTTTCTATACATAATTCGACTAGACGAATCAATTTCGGAGAAATCGGCTCGTCTCCGTCCAATTTCGCTCCAACTCAGTCATGTCAATTTAGAATCGGCCTATTATCTAAGACATGGTTAGGATACTATAATTTATGTGATCAAATCCTACAGATCTAATTAATCTCCCAACTGTCAATTAATCGATAATCAGAACTATTTCATATAATTTACAACGATCCAAGTACAGTTTGAACCATATGAAAATAGAAGCTACAATCAAAAGATATCGGAGCCCCAAATCTCAGCACCAAGTAGCATGCGTGTGCGTGTGCGTGACTTTTATGGAAACCAATTAGCAAATTAAAATAGAAATATAAATAGATATAATTTGTTCACTAGATATAAACAGATATAATTGTTGGGAAGTTGCTTAAGAAATTAAACAAGAGAAACACATACAATTGGTTACAAGAGGCGAGACCAAATTAACCAATTAAGCAGCTTCACGTAGATATATACTTCGTTTCCGTTTCCGAGGGGATAATTGGATTTTGGCTTTGTGATCTTAAGAGAATTGCTTCTATTCTTTTGAGACTCCAATACGATAATGAAGAAATGTATAGTAGAGCACTTCTTTGGGAAAGGAAAAATAATAATTCAATTACCGAAATTAAGTGATCAATAAAGGCGAACCTTATTGCCTGAATGAAGTTAAGTGATCAATAAAGGCGGACGTGTAGAAAATTAAGCCAAAATGAATGAAGTTGCTACAGATAAAGAAACGTTTGTATTTTAATGAAACGTGTTTTCTCTCTACAGATAAAGAAAACGTAGGGACAATGGATACATTCTTATTTGGGCTCTTTGCTACGAGACTATTATTGGGCTGTTTTGGGCATTTGGCCCATGAACTCAAGATCGTATTACCTTTTTTTTTTTTTTTTTTTGTTGTTGTTGAAATTAGTAGTATAAACCACTGATTTTCTATTACTAAGAAAACCATACAAACAAAGCAGTTTGGTATTGAATAATACCATTGTACTGATACCTAGCCAAGAACCAACATAGGCTAACAATCTCTAGACAATATGCAAAACTAATTACAAAAACACACACACATCAAATCCGCATTGTTTACTACCTGATACAAAATTATTTCTAAACCAAGCAAACAAAAGAAAATCATTTAGTATCCCGTAGCCATCTATTCTTCATTATCACCTGTGATAGTTAGTACTTTAGTATCCCTTAGCTCTTCCATCTCATTCGAGCTAGTCGCGGTATCAAGCATATGGATTGAATCCGGAGTATCCCCCATGAAACTGACTATTGTAGTTCCTGTCAGGTCCTTTAAATCACAAGGAAAAATAAGATTTAATTTAGGTGTTAAGTCCTGCTTTTGGTTTAGTGCCCAAAATCGAGCAACCGACATTATCTTAGCACCCAAAATCTTTATATCATGTACCTATCCATTCTGAAAAATAATCCTATTGCGATCATTCCATTACGATATTGTAACATCACGCAAAATACTTATATGAGATTAATATCTGAAAGTAAAGTACAAAATGTTTGAATATATTTTTCAATCAAATATGTTACATTTAAGAACAAGTGACATTTTTTTTAGCAAAATAATTAAGTTAATTTAAATTGAGTAAGATAAACAAATTATCTAAAATTTGATTTGACTGAAATAATACCGACAGCTTTGAAATATTCAAGTTTTATGAAAACATAAATAGGAAATTTAAGGGATTATGATTTTTAAGAATCTATAATTTAGGATAATTGTGTATATTAATTAGTAAAAGAAAACTGGATAATTGAAAGTTAATATCTTTTAATTGATTGATGGACCGTTCTTCAAAATTAGAAAGTTAAAGGGTTAAAAGGTAAAAGGAGTATTTTAATTGGAGAGGTGGGACCCGCACCCATCCTTATCCCCCTCTCTTTTCTTCTTTCCCTGCCGCCTATTCATCTCTCTTTTGTTTTGCTTTTCTTCTTTCTTCGAAAGATAACAAAGAAAGAGAGAGAGAGAGAGAGTAAGGGAGCTCTATTTGGCTTGAAAAATATCATGAATTTGATTGTTGGATTTTTGCTCCATCAATATCTCGGTGTATCTAGCACAATTAATGGGTATTTCCTTTGTTTCGGTTCTAGTTTCTCTCTTACCGATCTATGGCATGGTAACGTTGAGAATTGAGTGAGCAAACTATATTTTATTGTGATTCATGTCAGAATCGTTTGTTTGAAAGCTAGAATTAATGAACTTTCGTTTTTCCTTTTCTGTTCTTGATCATGTTTGAACCGAGTTTGGTACTGATCCCTGAATAGCACTGTATCAGTATTTTGTTATTCCTGTGAGGATGTGGATGTTGTTTTGGTCATGGTACCGAACAGTACCAGTGGGTCTTAGCCCCTGTTTTGGTTTCTATGGACCAATTCATAAGAACAAAAGTAAATAATAGTAAAATATGCTAAATATTATTGTTTTGGTAATATCCCCTTGTTAGAGGGGCATTGGTGTTGATTAAGTTATATATATAAAAGTCACAAGCATATTTGAGAATGAAAATTAATTTGAACTACAGGCCTTTAACATAGATTAGTAAATATAAATTGAGTTTGGCGGTTGAACTTAGACTTGGACCTTGATTTATTTGGACATTTGAACCGGTTGGGTAATTATTGAAAATGAAATTGGATATAATTAAAATAAAGGATTAAGGAAATAAAATTATACTAAATAACTTAAGTATAAAACAATATGAAATAAAAGGAACATATGGGATTTTAATATTATGACAGAGTTGTTTTGTTACTGATCTTGATAAGTATTGATCAATATATATATTATTCTGATATAGGTTTAATTAAGAAAGTGACTGAGGAGATTGATTCAAGAAGAACATATTGCTAGTGATTGCTTGATTACCCTACGATATCAGGTCCGAGGTTATTCAATTAGTTTGAGATTCATGACTAGGAATTAAATTGTAACTCGCGGTGCACTTTGAATATTTGATTGACTCGCATTGATTGAACTGTTGCATCATATGCATAGCCCAATACAATTGAAACTGAATCACAAGTGAGTTTGTTGATTGTCATGTTGATATTGTTTATCGATTGATTGATTCTTATTTCAAATGATTGATTGAGACCATAGTGACTGAATTGATTGAATATTAAATACTGAAATCCTTGAACCTCCATAGAGTGGAGAAAAATGATTAATATATCGTAAAGTCTAGCTAGCTACTAGACTTTACTCCAGGACCCTTATGCGCATATGGTTCGAAGTTGTTTGTAATGATTAATAAAAAAAGACATTACAATGAAGTTCGAAGTTGGATTAGTACTTAAGAAGAAGCAATATATATATCATAAGGTGGATATACAATTACATCATTCTTGCACGAAAATTTTATTTTTTCCCATAATATTCTAGTGGAACATAAAGTTGTAGAAAATCTTAGGAAGATCGGAAAGTACTACCATTTGTAGCTAAAAAAATGAACAATAGACTGCAATAAATATTTAGTTGAGTAATATTAATTTGAAGGAAAATGAGTGAGTCTGTCAGCACAAAGTCACACAAACACAAGGCGCCTCTGCTTTTGAAATTAATAAAATAAAATCACTTCAAAAAACTCAATATATGCTAGATTCTTCTTGAACCAATGAAAACAGTTGTTCATATCTCCGGTAAAATATGTAATTACCTGATGGAAGTTTTCCATTTATATCTTGACCTTTAGTCTCTTCAAGCTTAGGACAATACTGAATATGGACTTCCTGTAGAGATGCAAGAAACTGAAGTCCCCCTAGCAACTGTAACTTGACACAGCATTTCAAATGCAGCATTGATAGAGATTGAAGATTCTCAAGCCCCTCTAGGGACTGTAACTTGTAACAGAATTCCAAATGCAGCTTTGATAGAGATTTAAGATTCTGGAGCTCCCCTAGCGACTGTAAGTTGTGACATCTCA
The DNA here is from genome assembly GCA_024447775.1 of Carex cristatella. NCBI lineage: Eukaryota > Viridiplantae > Streptophyta > Magnoliopsida > Poales > Cyperaceae > Carex > Carex cristatella. The sequence continues at coordinate 6,300,704 of JAJHPF010000001.1, read as the reverse complement.
TCAAATGCAGTTCTAATAGAGATTTAAGGTTGCTTGTGACCTCAGCTGGAATAGATACCAAATGACGGCAACGATGTATAGTCAAAGTTTCAAGGGAAGTGAGGTTTTGCAAGCAGCTGGGAATTGACTTTTCAAGGTCACCAAAAGCTCCCAGATCGAGGCCCTTGATAGAGGGTGGTAAGACCATAGCATTTGGGCTTCTCAGCTTGGGGCACTCAAAAATTATCAGCAACTCAAGCGATTCAAATCCTCCAAATGATTCCACTGACAGTGATTCTAGATTCTTGCAACTTCTTATCTCAATATGCTTTAGCGCTGGAAGGTGGTTTGGCTCCAACAAATTCTGAAAATTTTCTAGTTGGGATAACCCTATAATGACTAATTTAGTGATGAAACAAGGGAGGTGTGAGACAGTTGAGACCTCCATACAAGAATGAAACTCCACTACTGTTAAATTTGGCAAAAACTCTTCGTTCAACCAACTTGGTATAAATTTCTATCTCTGTAGCCATTGATTTTCAACTCTTTGAGATTATGATGGGGATGTAAACCATCAAGCACCTCATTATCACTATCATGTTCTCCATAATAATTAAGGCTTCGATCATCCCACCATTTCAATCTCAAACGATTAATGAAGGTTTATTGTTCAGTTGTGCTTTCTGAGCATCTTCTTTGTTGGGAACATATTTGAGACCGGTAATACAAAGAGATCCATTGAGTTTGCAAAAGTTCTTTAATATCTCAATTTTCTTATTACCATGCAAGCAAACCGTCAGATAGTTAGATTGGATTGCTTTGAAAATATTATCAAAACGTTCTAAATTAACCAAATTGTTGAATCCTTCCGGAAAAAGTTCATTCTTTGAGCAATCCATCATGTTTAGATACTGGAGGTTGTAAAGTTTACAAATGGACTCCGGCAATGTTTTAACATTTGTGCCAGAAATATCCAGAAACTGAAGATGCTTTAGGTTTCCAATGTTTTGGGGTAGCTCATCAATTTTGCATCCTGCAAGCGATAACGATCGAATATTTTTAAGCACATTGCACCAGGCTTCCATTCGAGCTATGTGAAAACTATTAGAACATACCTTTAGAGAGCAATTTCTTATATTTGTACAACTCCTTTTGCTCCACTAGGACTACATTCTTTTGAAATACTGATGCATGCCTTATATAAAGAGACACTTTCTGTTCATAATGCCAATTATCTAGGCAAAAGCACTCATCTTTTGTTAAAGATAGGCACACATCATGCATCAGATCATGAATCACATATTTATCTTCATCTTCGAATACCCATTGTGTAGCCCTTTTTTGGAAAAATCCTCTCCTTGCAAGGTCATCAAAGTAATCGTTTGCCAGATTTCTCGATTCTTTGTGCTTATTTGGAGGTAGAAAACCTTGCATGATCCAAAACTCTGTTAACTCATTTTGGATGAATTCAAAACCCTTGGGATAGAGTGAGCAAAACGAGAAACATTTTTTCAAATAAGTGGTAAATATTGATAGCTCAATTGAAGTACAGGAAGTATATCATGTTCCTCCTTTTGTAATTCCCACATTTTAGTGTCTTTGATATTCCTCCAATGTTCCACACCTGAGTTGTTTTTCAAAGCACTTCCAATTGTTATGGCAGCAAGAGGAGATCCTTTTAGCCTTTTACAAATTTTCTTACCAATAACCTCCAATTCTGGATTAATATTGTTTAATTTGACAACCGGATCAAATGCACAGCTCTTAAAGAACTCCCAGTAAATATGCTCTTCTAAACCCTCCAAATTGATAACACCTCCGGAGCCTATACCCGTGCCTCGAATTTTCACACATTCAGGAGACCTAGTTGTCACTAGCACTACACTTCTTTTATATGCTCCTTGTATTGGTGCCAATACACGTTGCCAGCCCTTGCTCCAAACATCATCAAGAACTAGCAAAAATTTCTTGGCATTTAATTCCTTTTGTAAAGCCTTTTGCATTTCATTTAAATTAGGAAGATTGCACTCTTTTTTAGTGGCACTCTCAATCATTTCCTTAGTTAACCTTACCAAATCGAAATTCTCAGAGACGCAAACCCACATAATTGGATCGAAGTACGACTTTACAGTTTCATCATTGCAAACCATTTGAGCAAGGGTAGTTTTCCCAACACCTCCCATGCCTACTATAGATAAAATAGATACATTATGTTTCTTATCCATTGTGCGGCTACTCTCCCCAATATCTAAACTAGACACAATTTCTCTTTCCGCTCTCTTCCTTTTACCAGATTCAGAACTGGGAACTCTCAGTAAACGGATCATTTCCTTTAACTCTTTATCACGCCCATACAAATTAGATGTATCAAGAAATGTGGTTGTAATTGGTCTAGCAGTTCGGCTAAATTGGTTGGGATTTTCTAGTATACCACGACTGTCACAAATTCGTTCCATTTCATTACAGACATTATTAAGCCTATCAAGAACCTTGTTTATTGCATTTGGGAAATTTCTCATCAAGTTTCGAAAAAATAGATTACGTGCAAAATGCATTTCGGCAATATGCTTCAAACTTGGGTACTGCAATTCAACAATTACGCTTTCGGCTTCATAGACGGAATATTTTAGGAGGAAAAGAAACTCATCTATTGGGTAGTATTTAGGTAGTCGCCAGCATTCGGCTCTCTCAATTAGGAGTTGTGCCTTTGACAGTGCCGCATGAAGTTCTGAGAGGTAACTATCGACATTGTTGCTATTACACCAAGAATCAAAAGCAGCTTGACCAATGGCTGACACCAAAAATTCGAGTACTTTATCCCACCAGATCATTCTCTCCTGTTACGGTTATCTACCAAAATGGAAGGATTATATAAGTAGTTAAATAAGAAGCAAAAGTTTTTAGTTTTTTTTTTCCACCTTTGCAATGAATTGAAGCAAAAGAAGTTGCTTTTATAACAAAAGGAGGAACAAATGGGATTTTCCCTATCAAACGAAGAGGAATAACAGAGATGTGCAAGCTTTTTTCCTTTATTTTTTATGCTGAAAGGAAGAAACACAACTGAATGAAACTTAGGATCATCATTTTCAAAATCAGAATTAGAATTGGGTGAATCCGCCAAATCGGACCGGAAACTTAGATTTATTTATTTCTTTTCAAAAAAAAAAGGTTGTTCGTACTAAAAAAATGGGAAAAATTGTAACAAATAATTATTTGAAAAATTATGTTTGCTAAAAAAATTACACTCAAATAATCCATTAATATAATAAATTGAACATTTAAAGCTAAACTGGTAGCCTATAATGGATTCTCACATAGAGTAACAAAACAAACAAAAATAAATATTACATATTAAATATTTACACTTGTTTATTTGTTTATTTTTTTTATAAAAAAAATAGAAATGTTACATACATATAAAATTTAATACGTTGGACAATACAAGTAACATTTATTTTGCACCAAAAAAATATATATATATTATAAATAAAAGAATTAATCTTCTTTTAATACATTATAAACTAGCCATTTGCTCATAAATATTTTTTACTTTAGCGCAATCCATGATGTATCTGTTAAGGTTAATTTTATTAGCAAGTTTCATAACTCCATTAGACCAATGACCCAGTTTACATTAAAAGTTAAAATAACCTTAAAATTGAGATGGTTCTAACCATAATATTACCAAATTCAGCCATATATGTGATAAATTGTCAAAACCGTAACATAATTCTGCCCATTGTTTCGATTGAGCCCCGATTTTAACGGTTTTCCGTACATAACTGACCCAGCTGAGTGAACTCGGGAAAATTGGCTTGTCTCCAGCCGATTCCGCTCTGACTCGCCGAAGTCAACTCGGAATAGGCTGATTTTTCAAGCCATGGAAGTTAGGATACTATGATTTATGTGACCAAATCTATAGATCTAATATCCCAACAGTCAATTGATCGATAATTAAAACTAATTAAGATAATTTACAATGATCCAAAGTCAGTTTGAACCATATATAAGAAAACAGAAGCTGCAATAAAAAAAAGATCAGAGGCCCATGACGGACCCTAGTTCTTCTAACTCAATCAGGAAGCATGATAGACACTAATTAAGCAAGACAGAACTATAAATAGATATAATTTGTTAAGTAAATATAAACCAACAAAATAGTTACGAAGTTACACAGGGAAACAATTTAAAAACATACAATTGAGTTGCAGGAAGCGAGATCAAACCAAGCAGCTTCGCGTAGATACTTGATTTCAGAGGGAATTGGTTTCTGGATTTGGAATCTCAAGAGAATGGCTTCTATTTTCTGGTGTTGTGATGGAAATCATAAAATTTTGCTCCTTTCTCTCTGAGTTTGCTTTCCTGTTTTATAATACATCAATATGTCATTAAGTATTTAAATATAACAAAACAGATTTTTATTATAGAGTCAGTTTGCTAAGAAATTAGACTAATAATTATACATGGATATAATAAAAGTAAATTTTATTAGGAGGCATGTGCATGTATAATTTCATAAAAAAAACGTACTCGTTATTACAGTGGACAAATAATACTAAACAAATAAGCAAGTAATAGAAATATTCAAATTAAATCACACAAAACCTAACAAGTTGAAAAGAAGACGAATGGTAAGGTGTGACAGAACAAGTCACTCCCGTTTTTTTATTAATAAAAAATAAATAAATAATATATCACAAAAGAGGATCGATTTGGCGGAAATATGATATCTAGGTAAACTGGGCTAGTTTATCCCGTCCCACTAATCCGCCTGCTAATCAAATTTAAAAAAACGAATAGTAAATATTATTCCGTCCAACTGCCAAAAAAATTATATATATATTTATATATATACCCTGATGCAGTCAGATGGTAATCTTCATTTCCCAAGTAATGTATTGCCTAAAAAATATGAAGTTCCCACTCTCCATCGGACTACTGGAGTCATCACAACGAATGCAGTTGGACGGGATAATATTTACCGTTATGTTTTTTTTTTTTTTTTTTTTTTTTTTTAAGTTTGATTAGCAAGTGACAGGATTAGAGCGACGGGGTAAAAACAGGGCCGGTCCTGAATATTTTGGAGCCCGGGGAGGGAGAAAAGTTTGGGTACTTTATATATACAATTTTTTTATGAGCTAGGAGAGAAAAACCCAGGAGGCACCAGCAATCTTGAACAATACAAACAAGAGTGGAATGACACAGGTCACGCCGAGATACAAGCGAAAAGCGGGAGGGGCATCTAGGCTAATACGCTTCTATAAGACTTCAACACTATATGTTTATAAGTTATTTTTGTATTTTCAATGTCGAAACAGTCAATCTGAACTGTTCAATATGATATCCATATTAAAACGTACTTCGAGACCAAATTTTACAATTTATGGAAATTTTTTACTATTTTTTAAGAATAAATTTTGCTGAAGGTCATTAAATTTTGTCATTTGTTACGGATTAATAACTCAAGTTTGATTTGTCTCTTCGATTTATGATACTTCTAGTGTCAATTGAGAGGTACCACCAATTTATGAATTAGGAGTTTAGTGATTTCATATGCACTGAAAATTAAATTTCTCCTATCAAAACGATGGGACTATTTTTCTGATTTTCAGCACGATGCTTTTGTAGCAGAAATTTTTTGTGATCAGAGTTGCTTTTCTTTGAAAAGTTTTAGCTTTATCTTATTACACTACAAGAAATTAGATATTTAGCGGCGTTAAGACCTCCGGCGCGATAGGAATCGCCGGGACAATTTAGATCGGGCGGCGCGCGATTGAAAATGCCGGGATACCTATCGAGCGTGGTAGAAATTATCGAGCAAAAAATTCCTCCCCCGCGCGAAAAGCCCTCTGGCTATCAAATCTCTGTAGCCGCAATACATCTCTCCATTTTTGGCCCTCCTGCTCCTACTTTTTTTTACTTCCGAACAAAATTTTCTAGGCTGTGTGCACCTCCGCCAGTCCACCCCGTTTCTTCTCCGATTCCCCAGCCCCTACCACTCTCCGCCACTGCGTCTTTCCGGCCTCCGCTACTCCGCACGGACTGCCGACCATGCCTCCGCCGGCTGCCGATCCCCGCCCCGCAGCTCTCTGGTCTTCACGACTCCGCCCGGTCGCTCTTCTCCACTGTTTGGTTAGTTTTCTAATTTGTTGATTGGTTAGGAATGAATATTGGTTTTAGAAACTAAATGTTTATAGTTAGATGGAATGAAGAAATGAACTTGTAAACTTCTTGGTGAACGTGAACTCGGATCCATTTCGAATTTCTGTCAGGTACTAAATCGATGGCTGCTTGAATTGTGTTAAAGTTTCCATTCCCTGATTTATCAATTGTGATTGTTTTCACCGCCTGGATAGATCCAACTGCTAAGTCATAATGTAGAAAAATATACACTGAGAAGAGCAAGAAGGAAGAGAAAGAGAGGGCATGAAATTCCATTTTGTGCTTTGCATATGTTCAGGATAGATATCTATAAATTTAATTTTTTAGAAACATTATTTATCCTTTTGCTCTCTCATGAATAAAAGTGATCAGTACTGCATAAACATATTATTTTTACTATTGCGTTGTGATCCCAAAAACTTCATCTCTTTCCTGTGTAATTTCTGGTTGGTTCAGGTCTCTGGTAGTTTGGGTTCAGGTTTCAGATGTTATTCCAAAAACAACTTAATTTGGGAGTTGTGGTTGAGTTCTATGTATTTGTTTAGACACAAATTTAAAAGAGTACTGATTTACATTTATTATTCCAAAAACGACGTTGGAGCAGCAGATTTGATTGAAGAAGAAAGGGAGTTGGGCAGTGGGACTATCTCCAGTTGCTCTTTCAGATCTCTGAGCTGTGTTACTGCTTTGTCCAAATTGCTCACGGGGAAGAAGAAAAAGGTAATCACTAGTTGCTTTGTGCAAATTCATAGGGCAACTGAGATTGGGGACAAAAGTTTTTAATTTTAGTGTAGTATAATTCATTTTGTAAGAAAAGCTAATTGCTTTGGGTTAGGCCAACCTCATTCAGTAGTACTGTAGTCTCTAATTGCTTTGGGGACCATAAAGTTATATGGATACTGGTACCAAACCAGTGGTACCAGTCCTTTGATATGTACTTTATGGACTGGTACGAGGATCCATATAACTTTCTGGTTTCAGTAATTGAAATCGGTGGCTATATGCCCCACTGACAATCAGCTGCCTTTTTTTTTTTACAAAAGTGGGTAAAATCCACCGATTTTATTGAAATCAGCAACTGATAGGAAAAGTTACCATTTAGTACCAGTCCCTGAATACATAGTTTTAAGTATTATTAATCAGATGTCTGTGTTAAGTTTGGTAAAGTCTTGAAAGTAAATGCTCAAAGGCTATAGCTTGTAATATATTTCTTTTTTGAGATAACAGCTTGTAATATTTTTCATCTTTGCATTTTCCAGGATGCTCTTTTGAAGAGAACTTAGATAGCAAACCTGTAGAGCATGGTTTCTATGGAGGGGACTCTTCAGTGCTCAATTTATTAGATGCTTTGGGTTCGGGCAATCCAAAGCTTGCAGCCATGTATAGGAAGAGGTAAAAAATAAATATATATGCTTTTAGAAATCCAGAAATAATATAAATTATAAAATGTAATGCATTCAAACTTGTCCTCAATGAAGGCAAAGAGAGCAATCGGGGTTAAGCAGTTCTGATGAAGAACAAGGTGATTTCAAATCAGCAGATGAGCATTCATTCTAATATCTCACTACACCAAGTATACAACAAAATACATGCAATTGGAAAGGTGCTAGGGATCAATTCGAGAGGAGGCAAGGGATTCATATCACAGAGCGGTTGCATACGACAAACCACATGCATTGCTATCGGTCTCAAACAGAGAAAATTCATATCTGCAGAGGTGTTTAGATACAATGAGGTATTTTCTAAACTCAAAATTTTTGAAAAATTTGGCATCAATAGAGCAGCAATTGTGAAAGTGATCACTTGTTGCCCAAATGTTCTTGGTGGGGGAGGGGGGGGAGTAAATTTGAATATTCTTCGGGTATATGAAAAATTAAGTAGCTTTGGAGTTCAGTCTGATTTGGTAATCCAATGTTTATCTGACAGGAGCAAATACAATTGGGCGCCGAGTTTTTAAAATGTTAACCTTTCTAGACTGAATGGGTTTTGACAAATAGGCTTTAGCAACTCTGATTAAGGAGACACCAGTATTTGTTTTTCACAAATCAGGAAAAAAACTATATATATACTTGCTTGTGACCATATTAATTAAGCTTGATAAATTAAAATGTTATGAAGCTTTAGACCAGATGATTTGATTTGACTATATGTGAAGTCCACTCTTAAATGTTTGAAGCACTACTGCTTGAACTGACATATTTATGACTTTTCTGTAGACAATGAAATTACAACAGAAGATACAAGGTACACAAACAGGAAAGTCCAAGGCCTAGTCCCATTATTTAAACCATGCTTTGACCGTCTTTTGAACTAAATTATGATGCTAAATTGATACTTCTATACGAAGCATTCCTCCTTAAGCTAGACTGTTCTATGACTCAAATGCATTACTGGTACCAGTGGTACTGTACCAATGTAGATGACTGGATGAAAATATTGATGCTGATGTTTTGTTGCAAAATTGTAGATGGCTGAATGAAGGCAATAGATGAATGTAATAAATTTTGTGCTTATGTTGGTTAAAAAATGTATGGAAGAGCATGGGACCATGTGTGCACTGGTACAAGCTTAACAATGGTCATAACATTAAATTTTTGTGTTAGGCTAAAGCAATGATGATGTAGAGGCTAGCTATCGAAGCTTTAGTAACTAGTTGTGTAGGTCGGTGTTTACTGAGGCACATATCGATACAATTTTTGCTTTTTTTAGATGGGTTAGGACTCTCTTATGTTTGTACTTTTGTTGGTACTCTGCTATCAGATGTTATGTTCATTCACTGTATTATTTTTGTGTTTTCTTTTTTGGTGACCTCTGAATAGTTTATGGTTGCAACTTATTCTTGGCTAAACACTTTGATTGTTAATATTCTGCAACTTATGGCTCTCAAAATCTATATGAAGAAAAAATTCAATTATTCACAAACTATAAGATCATCGTTTTCAATTAATAGCAAAGCATGCTCTAGTATAAAATGAATTTGAATTTGTGAAAAGACACGTAGATGCATAGTTGAACAAATATTCAAATAAACTCTTTGCTATTTGTGAAGTTATAATTGCAATTACACTAATCAAAATCTTTGCTACTTACAATTACATATGAATCAATCATTATTATTGCATTCCTTAAACTATACCCAATTACACCATCTCTAACTTACACATAAATACAGATACATATTATCAAAAGCTACATAAAAGAAAGAAAAAAAATAAACATGTTTACTTGCTGATCTCCTTGTTGATCTTCTTGAAGATCTTCATTTCTGCAAAATCTGATTTGCAAAAAAAGATTTTTCATTAGAATTTTAGATGTAACAGTACCCGGTAATTGTTCAGCGTTTTTTATTGAGATAACATAATACACCTGCTGTATATGTAACAGTACCTGGTAATTGTTTAATAAACTATGAATAAAATGTTAAAAAAAACAAAAGCGGACTCAGAACCTGGTAATTGTACCTTGTACCATATGCTGATGCCAGTCTCCGAACAAATAGTACCATTTCTGGATTCAGCAGGCATCCATCATAACATTGAAGCATGCTGAGCACTCAAATAGTCATATACCAGTAGCTCTTAAACAGTCTCACACTAATACTTGGACAATTTATGCAACGAATGACCACAAATCAAGAAAGAACCCAAAAAAAAAAAAAAAATGGAATTTAGGAACATCTAACAACCAACTGAAATGACACTTGAATTCAAGAGAGAGACAGTACCTTTGCAAGTGGTAATCTGATCCTGAAGCTCGCGGTGAGAGAGAGAGAGAGAGAGAGAGAGAGAGGGAGGGAGAGAGGCGACGCTGATTTGTGAGCGCGGGAGAACGATGCGCGCTGAGTTGTGTGAGCAGGAGAGCCAGCAGAGGGTTGCGCGCGAGAGGGGCAGGCGGTGCGGACGAGAGAGTGAGAGGAGGTAAGAAGGCGAGTTGGGGTTTCTAACTTTCTACGGTTATCGGGTTTTCAATTTTGGAATAAATGAAATTCGTTTAGAAAAGCCTGTTAATCTGCAACCCTTTTAATCAAATATATTGAAATCCTATGGTAAAGACCACACATCGGACAAGACTCAGTCCGATGGGCATCGGACACCCTCCTCTCCCATATTAAATGGCTTTTAGTTGCCTTTGAGAATGTATCTGGTTTGAAAATTAACAACGATAAAAGTGAAATATATGCACTTAATCTTTCTAATGTTGAATGTGATGATTTGGCATCTGTATTAGGCTATAAGGTAGCACAATTACCTCTCGCATACTGAGGGGTACCAATTAATAATAAATCTTTGACAGACATTGATTGGCAACCGTTACTTGACAAAATTGAAAAAAGGTTACAAAGTTGGAAAGGTTCATTACTCTCTTTGGGGGGGAGAGTAACTCTACTTAATTCTGTTCTTTCGTCTATCCCATTGTACTGGATGTGTATTATAGATTGCCAGCAAAAATTAGGCATAAAATTGATAAAATTAGGAGGAAATTCTTATGGCATGGGGGTAATTCAACTAGGAAAAAATATTGTTTGGTGTCTTGGGACATTGTATGTCAGAGTAAGGATCAAGGGGGTTTGGGTATTATAGATCTTAAATTAATGAATAAGTCTCTCTTAGCAAAATGGTGGATACGTTTTGTCGACAATTCCGTTCAAGGGTTGTGGAAAGACATCATTATTAGTAAATATAGGTTCAATACTAATATAGGGTTGTGGAAAGACATCATTATATCTTTCTATGTTTTTTATTTTTAGTTGGTTATGTTTTGATGTTAATAGCTGTAGGTGTTGTTGCATGTTCTTTGCTTTATGCCTTGTTATACTGTTAGACTAGCAGTTCTTGTTATTTTGGTCACTCTGTAATGGGTGGGTACTTATTTTAAGCACCTTATCCTACAAACTCTCTGGTTTCAATAAGAAATCGGTGGATTCATTTCACTACTTATCAAAAAAAAAAAAATGAGTGAACAAATTGATGGGAGCAAAATGAGCTTCAAGCCCATGAAAATTTTAGCTTTAGAGAGGAGGATGACATTTTTGTATAATAAATAAACTAATGGAGGGGAGTAGACTTCAAGAGAAGGTAAGTTGACTTGGTCAACAAAATGTGGATTGGAATTTATTGAATAGACCCATGCTTCAATACTCCAACAAATTGATAAACTACGATATGTCCTCATCTAAAATTCATTGAAGAAATGACAAATTGGTAATTTCTTAATAGAAGTGCTCTCTCATGTGAGATCTATTTAAACTATCACCTTCTCTGTCATTTCTCTTGGCCGAACCCCTTGGAGCCAAAATCGAATCCAATAGGGGCCGCCAACCCCTTGTTTTGTTTGTTCTACACCCAATCCGCTTAGTCGGCTTCCGATCTGGCCAATCCCCTTTAAATATTTCATGAATCGTGTATAGTTCTCTCAGCCTAAATAGATGCACATCGGATTCTTCTGTTGGACGTTTTGACATCTGATGCTTGTGAGAAAATCGTAACAATGTTTTCCTGTTCGGCTTCTTGAATTGCAAAGTCACGGAGAAGATCATGTACTTGGAAGTACTTGATCGAACCATTTGAGGATTGACTTGTGATTTGAATCAAAATCCTGAATTAATTTTGATTTATAAACAAGCTGTTAGGAAATACTGAAAGAAATGCAGTCAATAAAAGTGTTGGAACTAACATCACCGAAGGCTCAGGTCCAATAACCCTTTCTAGACTATTATAGACATGGTAAAATAGAATACTAGATGCTTCTAATTATTATGTATATTTTTGTGTATCTTGCATATTCTAGAGAATTGTAAACCGCCGTAATATATGTCGGTAATAGGACAAGTATAGGATCGATTATCTAGAATGTTCACTACCGATATATGGTAGTGTAAATATAGTGTAGAGCTTATGGGGTAGGGTGAATTAGAGAGTGAGGCGTGAGAAAAAAATATACAAAGGTTTTGTAATTCTAAATCTTGTACTCCTCTTGAGTAATAAAAGGAAATTATATTATATAAACTCCTCTCCTGTACCATCTACAATCCGATATCAATTTCCAACAAAACATTTATACAATCTAGTTAAGTTTATACAATCTTAACTAGACTCATTAATTCCAAAATTGATAGATATGCACTGAATTAATAAGATATACAATTAAGGATATATATGTACATAGGTTTTTGGGAAAAACAATGCATATTACAGTTAAGAGTATTAATTAGTAATTAGTCCTAATTATATTGGTCCATCTTGTACTCCATTTCAGTCAACATTGTTGTTTTCTTTCATATACTTTTTAATTTATTGATTACAAAACAAAATAAGAGTATATATCAAGTATACTTGAAGTGTGTGTGCTCTTTAAATTAGTACAAAGTTTTGGAGATAAAAAGTCAATTTAAGGCCAATTTTTTTTATTAATATCCACTAATAAATAGAAAAATACAAAAATGCTTAGGGTTTTTTTAAGGTCAAATGGTTCATATATTACCATTATAAATTTCCTGAAAATTTCAGCTACGTTGTTGATCACACTTTTATTGTGAGTGAACTATGTATGATTTTGGCTTATGTTTTCTCTTATTTTCTCAAATTTATATTTAATTATTATGAGAAACATGTTACTATTGCTCAACTTTGTGTTTTAATGGACGAACCATATTTTGGTGTTATTATACATCATATGAAGCAAAAATCAGGTCGATCAGAATTATGGAGTAATAGTTTTATGTCACTGTTATGGTCCGTATGTTACAATACAAACCAGAGGACCACTACGAACCAGAACTTAGTTGAATACGTAATAATCCAAGAGCGACACATTAGTAGTACAGTCAGTATAGCTCTATACAGACTGTATTAGAGGTGCCCTTTGCAGAATAACTGCCACTGTTGTCTCCAGATCAGATTTCTTAGACTCCACTCATGTCCAGATGCCCCCTCACTCCTATATAAGGGAGTCTTGATATTTATAGACGAATGTCACATTGTCTTGCCTTACCATGGGGACACCCTATAGAATCAGTTGAGGGACCTGATCAAGTGAAGGTTGTAACTCTGGGCTAATTACAGATCTCCTTGCATCAATCAAGTGAAGCCCCATGGGGAATTCTCAGTTAGTAGTGTTACTATGCAGCGATAGCGGTAGCCATAAGTACGGATTATAAACCTTTATACAACAAATAAAAATCTACATCAAACGGGATATAACAATCAAAACGGATAGATATAACAACGGTATGCCAAAACTCTAGAAATTCACATCACTATCTATTTTATTTGTAATTTTCGCTAAGTACTTTGATCATTGACCAAATCTCAAACTCGAGTTTTCAGATTTTGTCAAACCTTTTGAAGGATTGTGATTTAGTCGCTTAAGACTGTAGATCTTATTCCCTACGGATCAATACTCAATATACTACTCAATAGGATTATATGCTTGTAATCTGACTCAACAGAAAATGGGTTAAAATTTTTATTAGCCTGATAACAAGTACATGAAAAGCGTGCATTAGTTGTCCCTTCACCAGTGAAAAAAACACTTTCAGTATCTCCCTAATAGTATCGGTTTCTTGAAACAAGCGATACAAAATACATTCTGTATCGGTTAATAAAAAATAAACAATACAAAATACATTTTGTATCGGTTCTAACAAACAGCCGATACAAATAATCCACAATTTGTATCGGTTCACAGCTAAAGAGCCGACACAGACTTTTTGTGTCGGTTATTAGTATATAACCGACACAAAAAGTCTGGTATTGGTATCGGCTGTTTGTTGGAACCGATACAGATGTTTTTTAGTGTCGTTTTTTTTAAATAACCGATACTTCCTTTTATTTCGCACTGCTGTCTAGGGTTCTTATTTTCATTTCGCGCGCGTCACCTGTCTATCATTTTCAATTTAACAAAATTAAACTATACGCTCTCAACTCCTCATTTCGTCCGCCTCCATTTCTCTATCTCCATCTAGGGCTCTCCATCTCTCCCTCTCATTCTCTGCTCTCTCAGTAAGGACGAAATGCTCACGCCACCCGCCAAACAATAAATGGATACTCAATTTGTGCGCTTGAGATAAAAGAGACTTCATACAGTGCAACCGTGGTGAAATCCAGCGAAAAAGGAAGTAGGCGGAGGTGACTGGACCGTCGTGCGTCTCAACGGTGGTGGAGGTGGATTGATAGAGGTGTCGCGGCGACTAGCTGAGCTCCGACCTGACTAGGTTTGCGTTTTTGCTCACTTGAAATCATTTGAATTTTTGTAAGATTTTGTTCCGATCAAAGTGAGACACACATGCGGATTTACAATTTTAAAAAAAAAAATCAGACAAGTTCAATTACTTCTCTCTCTTGACTCAATTAATTGTTTTCTGATCTATGATTGGCTCTATCCTAATTATCCCTTGATGGTGAAAATGACACCGGTAGTGTCAAATTGGACCTGAACGTTCCCAATACTCGGTAATACCAGGAGTATCAAAGATACGAGGTTGATACCAAACTGACAAGGTATCATGCATCATAAAATTTTGAATTTGAAGGTTTGATTATTTTATTCGTTAATTGCTCACTCTCTTGAAATTAAACAGATATGTCCATACTTGACAAAAATTAACCAAGGAGTCAAGCCTTGGGACAAATATCGCGAGTCTAAGTCACGTTCCAATGAAACCTTGTTGGGATAACTCTGTTAAGAAAGCTCTTCAAATGATAATTGCAGCGATTCTGATCTAGTTAAGGTGATTCTCCATTATCCAGGTAGTTTTAGCAAGATGCAGTAGATACCTCACCGATATATGCATTGATCCGATTGAATTACTCGTTTGTTTAAGTGTACATGATTTATTTTACTAAATATTTTTCTTTTCATTGCAATCAATGATACTGGTAAATAATGCCATCTCCAATTAATGATACAGGTGGAGGGTCAAAATGCATATCAGTTTTGCATCCAGCCACCTAATGCACCCACTTTTGTGGGGAATAATGTATGATCCTCCTCTATTTCAATAATTTTGAGAACATTGACAAAACTTTAAGTAATTTGAGAAAGGGAATTACTGTACTGTGATGTACTAAATAAAGGTCCGGTTTCTGAATAGGCAGAGCAACTATTTCACTGCAAGAACTTAAACATTGCAAGCGAGGCTTTGGCTTTGGCATTGCATATCGGTCAAGATTTTCTCTTCAGGTTTGCTTTCTCTCTCTAGTTTTAATTTGCCTTTTACACACGTACCACTGAAAATGAAGTTATTGATTAGTAAATGTTTTCGCATTTGCAGTCCGAAAGATAATATTGAGTTCACAATAGTGAGAGAGAACATACAAAGAAAACTAGAGGCATGCTGATTTTCTTTCTGACTCATATATATATGCCCCTGCAAAGGAAAAATTTCAAGCCTACCCCTGCAAAGATTGCAAACATCACATATATGCCCCTGAAAATCCATGCTCATACAAGCTCAAGTTTATTTTCTGTATCCTAGCTAATTAATTACATGAGGAAGAAAAGAGGGTATATTATTTTGAAGTTGAGAAATGATTAAGGGTTCAAGTATCATCAAAAAATGGTCGTCATAAATTTTCTTGCCCCAATTCATGTTGATAAATTATTAAAATTCATGTATAGCAACAAGTCAACAACAAATGAACAAAAAGGTTCACCACAAATGTTAACATTCACCTCATAGTTATAAAAAATCACCTTAGATGCTTTAAATGAAATTATTTTGTTTGAAAGCCTATTAATATTTGAGAGCCTTCTAAAGTTCATATTCTGAAATTTACTAAGACAGGTACCAGAGTCCAGAGCTAAAGCCGGTATAGAACTGTTCATCACTAAACTGAAATCCTGACATAGCTAGAAGCTTTAGAAAATTCTGAAAATTCTGAAATTCTGACATAGCTAGAAGTTTATGATCTCCTGGTAATTTCTTTATCAACCTCACAATTGTTTTTCTATTTTTGTAATATTGAAGTTCTGAGTACTCAAGTATGTTAGTGTATAATGAGGGAGTAAAAGAGAATGAACATAAAATATATGTATATATACCATTAGTCTTGTACTGACAAATATTTACCCTGGTAAAATTTATGATCTCCTGGTAAAATTGTCCCAATGTTTATAATTTTTTTTTCAGAACTACAAATATTCTTCAAGTTTCTTATTTTCTGTCTTATAATAATCCAATGCATAGGTCTGTTAATTTTTTTCTCCTGGGTTGGCCAATGCGAGCAGAAGCTGATTTCTTTCAACAAAGAAAAACTGATATGGAGGTTTTGTGCAAGATCGATTTGTTCTTTTGTTAGTACTTGCTTAATTCTTTAGATCTGTTCTTGTGAGTGTTGAATAATAATGAGTTACTTTGATCTTGTAAATTTGATACTTTGATTATTGTGTTATTTAGTGATATTTTGATATAATATATTATGATTAATTGGAATTGTTGTGTTGAATATTATTGGTCAATAAATTTGTGGCAGCCACATTACAATAATAATTTGCAAAAAAAAATGGAATCAGGATAGGCTAATAAATAGAACAGGATCGGTCTAATAAAAAAATATTAATATATTGAATCAGTGTCGGTTATTAGTTAAAGCCCGATACTGATAATTAAAAATTAGTGTCGCCTATTATTAAACAGCCGATACAATTCATTAGTATCGGTTAATTAGTATTAAACCGATACAAATAGTCTCCATTTGTATCGTCTAATTGTAATAACCGATACAAATAGTCTCTATTAGTATCGCCTAATTGTAAAGAACCAATACTGATAGTAATATTTGTGTCGGTTAAAAAAGAACCGATACTGATTCTTACTTTCAGTATCGGTTGTTTAACCGACACAAAAAACTTTAGATATTTGTGTCGCCTGGATCAGTGTCGCCCCTAGGTCCGATACTGATGTGCGTTAATAACCGATACAAAACGTGCTTTTTCCACTAGTGCTTGGTTTTTGATGTCTTTTTTTAAATTTTAATGGACTTGTGCCGCTAACATTTTCATTAATAGAAACATATATTTACAATGTTTTTACATAAAGCACTTCCCCAATAATGCCTAGATTAAGGTTTTTGATGTCTTCATGATACAATTCTTTTTATTTAGTTGCGTCGGGACATCATTTTCAAATTGTTCAGGAGCAATCATATACGTATTATAAATTATCATGTTTTACTCGTATTTTTTTATTTATTAAGAGGCATTTGCATTCATCGGAGAGCCAATTGGCAAATCATATTTTGACAATATTAGGTAACTAAACCTAGCACATTGCTCTTTTGTTAATGCATGTAGATGTGAGCTGTCACGTCGTAATCCTACCTATATTTTAGGAGTAACATGCCTATTATATAACTACATAAATATGAAGCAAGTATTGCAGTTCTACCTAATGTCGTTATTTGATTTATTATTTATTTTTGGGTAAGGATAACATTACACGGACTAAACATGTCTACCATGAAATGGTGCATAATTCTTGAAACTTAAATAATAAGATATTTAAATGTAGGTCAAGAAAATACTTAAATATTTAAATATCCTTGACATAAATAAATATTATTGCCGTGAATTTATATATTTCACAAATATAAAATATTTTTTCTGTTGCATATATTAAATAATTAGAAAAGGAAAAAAAAGTAATAAATGCCTGATTTAATTCTTTTGTATCTTAGAAATTTAAAAGAAAAGGTAGTACCCGAGCTATAAGAGATATGTTGGAAACGATGGGTCACATATATATGTAATTAAGTTGCGAGTTGGATCAATTTCCAAAGTTCTTGGGTTCAGCACTCGTGTTATAATTTATAAACTTATAATGCCCCCAAGCAATGAAAGGAATTCTCTAATAAATTAAATTAAAAAATTAACGCAATGTCTGGTACCAGTACTTACCGACTCAGTATCATTTGTAATGTTTGGTGGGGGCTTAGAAATAGACTGCAACCGCCAGCAAGGGTAGCATGGGATTTGACGTAGGCGTCAGACACATGGAGAGAGAAATTATCTTAGTTTCCAAAACAAGACGGAGCAGTCATTGTACTGGTCAATGAGGTATCAGCAGAGGCAGTTGCCACCTTACTATAAAAAAAAAATTGTGCAAATGGTTCCTTTTTTGTTGATTCCTTCACTCAAGTGACAACATGATCCTTTCAAATATATTCAATAGTTAATAACAACCAATATAAATTAGTTAAAGCGAGCACAATTCTAAAAGCACCAACTCTAAAATCGTATACATGTGCTCTATGTTGAGTTGGAATGAGTGTTCTAGGTCCTAATTAGGAGCTAGAAACATGAAAGATGGGTCTTTCAGTCTAGAGTTTGCCGTCTTGTTTTCAGCAAAGAAGGTTCCATCTGTTCTCAAGATGAAAGGGCATGAACTTTTTTCCTCAAGTTGAGTGGATACCAAAAGTATTATTTTCCAAGAAAATTGAAAAGATTTTTATTAATTAATAATCAATAGGTAATTGAGAAATGATACATTGATCCAAACATACATAGTTGATAGTTCATCTAGTATTGGAGAAAATACAATTTCCCATGCCATTTCCAATGCTGCGCATATGTGCCCATAATACAGGAGCTGCGTGCCAAAAAAATTCTGATAATAACCAGAACCCCCAAGCAATGAGAACAAGAACCATACAATTGAACATAAAAGCTAATATATAAAGAGCATAAAAAACCTTTGGAGCACAACCTAGAGCATAAACTGCAGTTATTATGCCCATCGCATATACCAACAGCCATCTTATGCTTAGTAAACTTTGCTTTGGGAACTTCTTAAACAACAACAATATAATTACTAACATTGAGGTGCCAAAAGCGGCAATATTCAAGATCAAGAAAAACATGTAACGATAGTGGTCAATATTCATGATAATAGGTTGCCCAGCAGTGTGTCTGGTATCATTATTTGAATCAATGGATGCGGAAGAATGATTAATTTTTGTTTCGGACCAATACCCACCCGGTATGTTCATCCCAGATTGAAATGCCATGCCCATGAGTAGTGTAGCAACTGTCATCAACCAACCACTCATACTCTTTATAAAATCATCATCTTCTTTATGATTGATTTGATTCTTAACCTCTTCAGTGCTAGGTCTACTTGATACAATTACCTGCAGGTTTTCTGTTCCGTGGTTTGACTCTGTTATCTGTGTGGTTTCTGGTCCATGGATTGACCCCGTTGTCTGCTGGGTTTCTGTTCCATGGATTGATCCCGCTATCTGCGGGGTTTCTATTCTCTGAATTAGTTTGTTACTTTGTGAAGACGAGGTAGAATTGCTTTGACCAGGTATAGATGAACCAGCTCCAGAGACCATGTTTGTGGTGGCTGTATTTTTCCTTGTATTGGGCATAGTAGGTAGATTGTCGAAGTTTACATCTTGCCCACTACTAATCTCGATTGTCATTGTACCTACCTTGAATCTAGCAAACTGCAAATGCAATGCCCCAAAGGTTATTGTAAGAAAACATCAAATCAAATGCATAATATTTCCATAATAGATGCCCTTCTGCACAGTCAGGTAATCAGTTTGTTAGCCCATGCTTTCTGCATATAATTTGACAGTGAGAATGCAGTATTAAATTTCAACAGAGGTTAGATTGCAAATTTAGTTGAATGCACTTGAATATGAGTTAGCACCTATGGGGTTATATATAGGTTGTAAGGATCTATGAGCTTACTACAAAAGATGGAGTCTTATATTCAGAAAGTGCCTATGAGCTTACCCTATTACAAAAACAGAGCTTTTACAGATCAAAATTTGGTAAGTTAGTCCAACAATTAATCCAAGGTTAAAAAGCAAAGAATTTGAACCTTAACATTGCCCATAGTATTGATGTGGTGGTTGAAGTGTCCACCTTCCTCACTTACATATTCAATAGAAATCGTCATTTTCTGATGTTTGCAAAAAAGTAGCTAACTTTAATGTAGAACACATTCAAGTTGAGTTCTATTTATAATGTAGCATTCTATTGCCCATAAACATTAGGTCAGTCAATCTATAACTAAGTCAATGTCGAAGCGGTCATCACGCAGCATTTCTTTAATGTGTAATTAATTTGTTCCTCTAAATTAATCATACATACAATTCAAGTTAAAGAAGCTTTCAAAATAGTAATTTAAGCCCAGCATTACTTCTGAACCTGAAGTGATATTGGCTCCGGTTGGGACTGTTCAGGTTAGGACTGTATTAGTTCTTCATTTATTTCATTCAAGTCAATCCATAACTCCAAGCTGCTGATTGAAGCTTCTGTAGACTCTTCTTTGTTTACTCTGTTTTCACTCGGAGAAGTGATGAAGCCAAAACATATAACAAAAATCACTATCTTTTCTTCCGAAAAATGGTGAAAACCGAATACAAAGTTGCAATTTTTCCCGATTTATTTACCGCAAATATGGTTTTTAGTCATTTTAACAGGTTTTGGAGAAAATTGCATAATTAGGCCAAAAACATAGCAAAAATGTCATATTTAGGCAATTATTGAATATGGCGTCAAAATAGGACATTACATGACATATGCAACACTTCACGCGAAGTGCAGAATATTTGAAATGACGAAATTTCATGAAAATACGCTAAGTCAGAATCCATGCAGGGTTTCCTATGCCTCATATGGCATACCTGGAGGCCATACGTTCCGTGGATTATTTCTTCTAGAAGATCCACCAATTGTGCCAACAATGCTATTTTAGACTAAGTCTTCTAGAAGCTACACTATTTTACATGGTGCGCTACTTTTAGACGAATCCTGCTAGATCATGCATGGGTGTACTCCATGTCCCCTATGATCTCCACTACTCACACTACTCATATAGAAAGACTATAAATACCCCTCTTGTAATAGGATTTAGTATTTATATTTACTTGTGATTAAATCCAAGATTATAGTGAGCAATCATTATTGTTAGGCTACGCTATAGAGTACTTAGGGAGAGAGGAGTAGCCATTACAAGAGAGACGTCATCTAAGGAGGCAAAATGTTCTTCTATCTTCAAGAGGGTTGCAATTTATGTTATCTTAATTTTATTTCTTTTTATTTGCTATGGCCATGATAAGCTAATTCTCTCATCTCTAGGTGAGAGTTGTACTTGAATTCTTAATTATGTTTTAATATAAGTCTATGTTTTGTTTGTGTTGAATTTTTTTTGCACTTTAATATATTTGTGATATCCTTCCATACATATTTCTATCTACTACATGCCAATGAACTCCATATACCAATAAATTTGTTGTCGTTGCATCATTGTGTGAGAAGGATAATGCATATAAGTACTAACACTTCGGCTAACGAGACTTGACAACGATTCAAAGACTAGTGTTAGAATCTAGTGAGCTCCCTTGGCATGATAATATAAAAAACATCTTAGACTAAATTTGGTTCCTCTATGGACACACTTGATTTAGTTGGAACAGCATTAGAACTCAATTAAATTAGGAAAAAAATATAATTTTGTACGTAATAGTTTAGTCTTTGTAGCTTAAAAGCCGATCGAAAAACCTTTCCATCACATAACAAAGCACCTAGTTCACCGTGCGGGTAGTGACAGTGCTGCATGCTGGATACCTTGGGGACAGTCTATACCGCACATGGCAGTGATAGTACCGCATGCGGCATAAACAAATGTTGAAACATATATTGGCATGATTAAGAAGGACATGATACCCGAGCTTTAGAGGCTCTCTATCTACTATTTAATCTTACCAAGTTATAATTTCTTAATTGCATTTATAATTTCTTAATTTCAATTACGGGGTTGTATAAGGGAATAATTAATTCCGTACTTAAAACACTTTAATCTTAGTAGCCCAAAAACCGATCGAAATATCATAAAACTTTTCAAAAATGCATAATAGAACACCAGGGTGCCCTGTGAGTAGCGACAGTACCGCGTGTGAGGTCACTTGTGGGTAGTCTATACAACATACGGTAGTGATAGTTCCGCATGCGGCAAAGACGAGCTGAAAACATATTGGTTCACAAATGAGCAGAGTGGCGCGGCGTTGGGTCGGGTCAGATGAGAGGAATACTGAGAGAGGTGGCGGGAGGAGAAAGAATGTAAAAAAAGTAGGAGTTGATAGAAAGAAATACCAGGTGCTATCAAATGGTAGAGATATATCTCCGATGGTCAACAAAGAGTACAGTAAATAATAGTCAACCAGTTCTATGCAAAAGGAAAAATAATGGTGCCACTGCACGTTTCATTCCGACTCACGAGTGCCACTGCACATGTCCCGAAAATCCCCAAGCTTATGGAATTCATATTCAGCGCAGTAATTTAAATTTTGACCCGTATTAGCACAAACATTAAAAAGTTTGTCAAATTTTGATCGGAATTAGGTCGAAATTCTAAATTCAAGATATGAGTTAATGCAGAGGATGGAAACTCAAGTTCATGATAATTTCTTGCTCAAGGTCAATGCGGGACGGGTTCCACTGGCATGTCCAGTTTTTTTGCACTTTGTTCTTGAATGCATACATGAGCACAGCCAGACTTTCAAATTAATTTTGGGGATCAAACGTAAATGGAAGTCAAGCATATAAAATTATGGGATCAACCGAAAATTTTGAAATTTGTATCCCCTCAGGTAACATAGTCAATTGTAGAAAAAGAATGGTCTTGTTTTTGAACATAGGGGTTTCGTTTTGAAATTTGTGTCAGACTTAAAGAACCGATCTAGATTTATTAATTGTACACCGAGGTGATACGGATTCAAAATTAATATTTTTTTTTTGAATAAAGTTGGAGGTCAAGCCACCCAACTATTTCATACCTTTGTTATAATAACAAAGGTTCCCCCGTTCATTAAGACCATGTGTCTTAGCCACTGCCAAGCGTTCAAGGATTCAAAATTAATTTGGAAGGCTATGAAAGCTGAAACTTTTTTTGTTTCCTTTATTTCGCAAATGAATTATACTAATATCTTCGTTTTAAAATACTTGACAATTGATCTATACCTATTTTTTAAACAAATGTCCACAATGATATCTGAATGTATTCACGTTCAAATGTACTGCTACATGTACATGAAATATTTTCTTTTTGTTTAAGTATGAAAGTGGAGATTTGTGAATACATCGATCAACAGCCTCGGCTTTCTAACTTATCACATTTGGGTACTCTTATAAGAATTTTATTCCATTGAGGCTGGAACCCAGTCACTAAATTAATATAACCGACATAATTATTACTAAGTTGCTTAGGAAAACAAAAGAAACACATACAACTTATGCATGTTTGTCGTTTTATTATGGCTAGCAAATTGGGAGGCTAGCCAATTATATAAATGAAAAAAATAGACTTCTCTTATCGGTACTAATACAATACGATCTAGAATCACCCTTCTTCTATCGGTAAGCAATACATTACCGATTGAAGAAGTGCGGTTCTTATATCAGTAATATATTATGTACCAATAGAAGATGGTTAATCTTTTATCGGTATGGAACCATTAGTACAGTCTTCTTGTTTCTTTTATCATATTTCATTTCTAGCAGATGGAAATCCGTTAGTAAAGCCTTTTTTTTAATCTGTTAGAAAATTACGGTTTTGTAGTAGTGTTAATGAGAAAGAATCCCAAATTAAGTTTGCTTTGGAACAAATTCTAGTCCTTTCTTTCTCTCACTCCAAGCTCTACTCTTTTCTGTCATTATCTAACAATTAATCTTTCTTCCTGCATATCTCAAATTCAATATAAGTCAATCAGCCTTCATTAAAATAATGAAATCACCTCTGTTTAAAATTTTAAATGAAACAGATCGCATTCTGTACTTTTTCTAAAAAAAGGAAGAAAAATCAAGGGCAGCATGTATACAACAGATTATCATGTGAAAACATGGACGCATAAATGTTCTTCCACAAAAAGTGGGCAGCAGTGAGAAAATAGATTTAATAATCAAAAGATAGTTCAACTTGCTTTCTCTGGTCTTTCATTTTAATTTCTTTACCAAAGTGGAGAAGATTTGATATTCTATTTTTTTGGTGCGCGGACTGGATCAAAAGATAATCCTCTCTTTCGCTGTTCTTTCCTTTTAATTTTTTTAGCTCTGCCTCCTTGTTGAATGAGATTTCAGCAACAAATTTGGTGCGCGAGCACCTTTATACGGAAAAATGTTTGGTGCACATACTCAGTCCACACATCCTTTGTCACACCTTAGATTTTTACCATCCGGAGCGTGATTATAACATCATCATTGCACGTTTCCTTGGCCCGTCAACCTACGTCGCCATCAGAAAAAAAACAAAAATAACAAACGGAGTCAGCTTCAAAGCTCAGTAACCGGTTATTTAACGACGCGCTTCTCTATAATTGGTTTAATTTAACAACCATTCAAACAGGCCGGATTAATCCATATAAAATTATGCACACATATTTAACCGGCGATAGTACGTCGGTCTAGGTTATCCGTAAAACAAGTCACATCATATTCACATAGTTGGCATCCCATCAAACAAGTGATTCCCAACTTCCATAACACAATTCCTTAAACCGCCAATCCAATGGGAAATCCATCCAACATTGGAAGGCCGCCAACCCACTGGAAAGTCCAATCAACAGTGGGAGGCTACAATCACAAATCAAATTCCAACCTCAGACCCGCTATTCCGTTAAATATGCAATTATAA
The DNA here is from genome assembly GCA_024447775.1 of Carex cristatella. NCBI lineage: Eukaryota > Viridiplantae > Streptophyta > Magnoliopsida > Poales > Cyperaceae > Carex > Carex cristatella. The sequence goes on along the minus strand of JAJHPF010000001.1, from coordinate 6,275,923 downwards.
TTTTATATGCAATACCAATATCCAATTCAACCATACAAAACGAAAACACAGATTATAGAGAAGTCTGGTTACCTGAGAACAAGATGTTCAGAATTTTCAATCGGATTGCAACGGTAGTTCAGAATCACTGCGACGTAGTTAGAATTCGAATTGGACATGGAAATCGAAACTGAAAATATATTTCTCAAGATAATTTTCCCTCTTCTCAGTTTTCTATTTGGTTTATGTTATTATTTTGTTTTTGGAAGAGATAACAAAAAATACAGAGACGGGATTATTAGAGATAGAGAGACACATACACGGATATAAGATATTAAAGGGCAAGGCGCCTCTTGGATTAAAAGTGGTTATATTTCTTTTAATTTAATATTTAAATGAAAATAATTATATTGCCGGAAATTTTATTTTAAGATATGCTATAGATTTTATTATTACAAATACAATATTTTATCAAAAATATACAATTTTAAATTATTACAAAAATATTGTTAGCAATAAAATAATAATAATAATAATAATAATATAATAATAACAACAACTCAATTTTTCGGAATGTTACATCATTGGTGCACCTTTCCAGTATGCGCACCCTTGGTGCGCATCCCCAGTCCGCGCACCAGCTCAATTTGGTGCGCGGACTGGATCTGCGTGCACTACAGCAGAAAGGGGTATCAGCGACCGGTCTTTTTGGTTGCTGATACCCAAGGCGCCGGTCGCTGATACTATTTTTGGTCGCTGATGCCAATTTTTGGTCCGATGCCCGGTCGCTGAAACTATGGTCGTGATGCATGTCGATGGCGTCACGTCGAATGGCGTCATCTCGGTCGCGATAGGTTATCGGCGACCAAACTCATATGGTCGCTAAAGTTAATTATCGGCGACCAAAATATTTGGTCGCTGATACTTTTTACGGTTGAAAGTCTTTTTTTTTTAAAAAAAAAAAAGGATTGTTTCACCGGTACCACAGTCGAACGGTACCAAGTAGCACCCCACCGTTCAAGCAATTCAAGCACACACAAGACAAGCAATTCAATTGAGTCGGAAAATAACATAAACCCGAACTCGCATTTAACAATTCAAGTTCTACGAATCGGCACGACGTAATTAAAAGAAATCGGTCAAGGCACAATAGGAGATCGGCTCCTTGTCACACATCGAGAAATCACGAAATTACGAAATTAAGTAAACATTGGGCCTTACCCGGTGAGCTCGTCGGTACCAAGGTTGCCTTCTCGCACCTTGTCTCGCGAGGTCCACGAGCACATACCGCCACCGGAATCGGCGGCTACTAGAAATACCAGAGAGAGAAAAAAAAAAAAAAAAACGGATGAGGAAAGAGACGGAGATACGAGAGGAGAGAGTAGAGAGAAGAGCGCGGGATGGGTTTCGTCGTCGGCGGGATCGATTTCACCGGGCGGGATGGATTTCGTCCTCGTCGGCGGGATGAATTTCGTTTGTGTCTAAACCTAATTTGAAACGCGTGGGAAGAAGAAAGGGTTTGGCGGGGTTTCGGGAAAAACTTTCGCGCCGGTACAATATGGTCGCTAATGGTCCGCGCCGGTTGAATTTTCGCCATAATTTTTAAAAAAAAATTTTAAATTAGCTTCCGCCGGTGTCTTCGCCGATCCGGTCGCCGATAACCTGGTGCCTGATTTTTATGTAATATTATTTTTTTGAAAAAAATAGGCATCAGCGTGTAGTCGCTGTAGTGGTGGGTGGTATTATGTGAATTAGTTAGGTATGGATGGTGTGTTTAATATTGATTTAATTGAGTGGTAATTAAAAAAAATTCGGCTAATTCAATATATATATATATGTTCATCAGCCTTCATTAAGATAACGAAATGACCTCTGTTTAAAATTATAAATGAAACAAATGGCATTCTTTACTTTTTCTAAAAAAAAAAAAAGGAAAACAAAATCAAAAGCATCATGTAGCAGATTATCATGTAAAAACATGGACGCATAATTGGTCTTCCCCAAAAAGTTATACAGCACTGAGGCAATAGATTTAATAATCAAAAGATAGTTGTGCTTAATTTCTTTACCAAAGTGGAGAAGATGTCATATTCTATATTTTTTGGTAAATGACAAGATGTTACATTCCGAATCATAGCTAGAAAACTTCATTGCTTCTTCATCATTTGTCCCTCATCGACCTTTAGCTTTTTGCCTTCACCAAATAAGCTAAATATTTTTTATATTTAAAATATAATAAATAAATTTTAAAAACCCAAAAATATAACAAAACTTTTTCGATGAACCACATCAATTGTATGTGGTTCCTTTGCTAATTTGCTAAGGAGTTGCATTTTCTTGTACAGTTCCTTATCGTTTCAAAACATTGCATATTTCTTCATAAAAGCATACTGCCTTCCCTACGGTTGTTAGACTTATCTCCTGTAATGGAACAATTCAATTCTTAACATTCGAACAATTATATTTTAATTTGAAAATTCAATTCAACAAAATAAGTAAAATAAATAAATTTGTTGACCATTTGTTTGGACCATGAATCAATTTATTGACAACTAATATTTAGAAAAATAATAAATATTTTTTAAAAAGCCAAAAAGATAAAAAAAACTTTTTGAATGAACCACATCAATTGTATGTGGTTCCTTCGCTAATTTGCTAAGGAACTGCATATTTTTTGTACAGTTCCTTATCGTTTCAAAATATTGCACAGTTCATCAATGGTGGATCTACATGTTTTGAATGGGGGTCAATTGACCCCCATTCATTTGTAATTTTATTTTATTTATACTCTATTTTTAATAAATTTAAACTAAAATATTATGAATAAGGTGAAATTGACCCCATTTGTAGTAGAAAATTTTTATATATTTGACTCCATTTATGTTTGACACCCATAACCTGAAAGTCTGGCTTCGCCCTGCAGTTCATCACAAAAGCATGCTACCTTTCCCTGCAGTTCTTAGAGTTATTTCCTATAGTAGAACCCTTCAATTCTTTACATTCCAACAATTATATTTTAATTTGGAATTAAAATAAAAAAATAAGTAAAATAAATAAATTTGTTGACCATTAGTTCGGACTATGAATCAATTTATTAGCAACTAATTTATTAAAATCCAATAAATTAATTTGGAACTTGAAAAGAATCCAGCAAAAAAATGCAAAAGAAAATTAGAACATTAAAAAGGCGTAATTTTTATTATGACCTTATTCCGGAAAGCTTGCATAAAAATATATATTCCTTGCGTGGTGTAGTCTGTAACGACCATTTTCACACTAAAAAAGATCGTCCAAAAGTCAAAAAATTTTGTTGAATTTTTATTTATTTTAGGAGTATTTTAGACAGTCGTGTATTTTCGTTGCATTTGAAATCGAAACAGTCCTTTTAATAGAGCTTAAAATTACAACAATAATTTAATGTAATGAATTAATAATTAATTAATGTAATTTAACACTTTTAACGCACGTAGGGTTGAAACTGCTTGGAGTTTAAGAATGCATAAATTGATTGATAGTACGAGCCGATCTGTAATATGCATATCCCCGGTAGCCTCACTCTGTATCTTTTATTTTTTGTGTTCTTGGAGAATTTTTATATATCCTGGAAACATACGTATTTATTGACATTCTCTGCATTTTGTGTCAACTTATTATGAAAAATATTAACATATATTAATATTTTTTTTCATAATATTTTGGGGAAATTTTGAAAATGCCACTCCAAAACTTTCAAATTGTGAAAATGCCACTCCAAACTTTGAAATTGTCAAAATGCCACTCCAAACTTCATTAATTTGTAAAAATGTCAATGTAAATAATTAATGACTAAAATACCCTCGCTTGTCCATCTTCGCCTCCGCCCCTTCGCCGCCTCCTCCCGCACCCTCCGCCGACCTGACCCTCGCCCGTCGCAAGAAACGCAAGAAGCAGTTTCCGGACATGATTCCCTTCGCCCGTCGCAAGAGGCGGAGATGGACGAGCGAGGGTATTTTAGTCATTAATTATTTGGAGTGGCATTTTTATAAATTAATGAAGTTTGGAGTGGCATTTTGATAATTTCAAAGTTTGAAGTGGCATTTTCACAATTTTCCCTAATTTTTTTTGTATTAACAATTTTATACATTGGAAAAAACTCACAAAATAGCTACAAATTTTGTGTTGATGCAAGTACTAAGCGAGAAGAGTTCTCAGTGTTAAATATTTGCGTTGATGCAAGTGCAGCCCAATTACGGGGGAAACAAAAAGGTATTCATTCATACGCGTACAGTCGTGCTTCATGCTCGTGCTGTCACATGATAGTCGTGCTTCATGCCCGTCGCAAGAGACGCAAGAAGCAGTTTCCGAACATGATTCCCTTCGCCCGTCGCAAGAGACGGAGATGGACAAGCGAGAGTATTTTAGTCATTAATTATTTGGAGTGGCATTTTTATAAATTAATGAAGTTTGGAGTGGCATTTTGACAATTTCAAAGTTTGAAGTGGCATTTTCACAATTTGAAGGTTTTGAAGTGGCATTTTCACAATTTTCCCTAATTTTTTTGTATTAACAATTTTATACATTGGAAAAAACTCACAAAATAGCTACAAATTTTGTGTTGATGCAAGTACTAAGCGAGAAGAGTTCTCAGTGTTAAATATTTGCGTTGATGCAAGTGCAGCCCAATTACGGGGGAAACAAAAAGGTATTCATTCATACGCGTACAGTCGTGCTTCATGCTCGTGCTGTCACATGATAGTCGTGCTTCATGCCCGTCGCAAGAGACGCAAGAAGCAGTTTCCGGACATGATTCCCTTCGCCCGTCGCAAGAGACGGAGATGGACAAGCGAGGGTATTTTAGTCATTAATTATTTGGAGTGGCATTTTTATAAATTAATGAAGTTTGGAGTGGCATTTTGACAATTTCAAAGTTTGAAGTGGCATTTTCACAATTTGAAGTTTTGAAGTGGCATTTTCACAATTTTCCCTAATTTTTTTGTATTAACAATTTTATACATTGGAAAAAACTCACAAAATAGCTACAAATTTTGTGTTGATGCAAGTACTAAGCGAGAAGAGTTCTCAGTGTTAAATATTTGCGTTGATGCAAGTGCAGCCCAATTACGGGGGAAACAAAAAGGTATTCATTCATACGCGTACAGTCGTGCTTCATGCTCATGCTGTCACATGATAGTCTACTTTTGGCTGTCCTTTCTCTTTTAATTAATTACCTCTACATATGTAATGTAGATATATATGTATAATTAAATAAGATGCGGAATTGATATACTTAGACTGGTATATAGTAGTTATATTCTTCTTCTTAGTTCAACAATTCATTCATCTTGATCAATCACAATAATTTTAGCCAGATAGGACGACGGACTTAATTAATCTTATTTCTCTAAAAAAATAATTGTGGATCGATAATAGTCTGCCCCGTCACTGAGCTGCTTGACAGGGCACCTGCACAAATGTTCATATGTGAAATTAATAAGTGATCAGCGTGCGCACTGTGAAAGCATCCTTCAATAAAAAGAATGAGTACGGACTATATTAATATTATTTGCAGCGATATATGGGCCAGCTTAGCTTCTACAAATCTTTTAAAAAATATATATATATATGGGCCAGCTTTGTAAAAGTATAACCGGGTTGCGTTGCCCACATCAAATCCAAATTCAGTCTCTGAGATTGGCATTAACTATTATTGGGCTTTTTGACACATAACATTAGTTACTAAGGGAATTTGTTTTCCAGTTTATAAAATATTATATTACCGTTTTACTCTTGTTCTTTCTTCCTTACTTTTCTTCATTTTCCTGACCGTCATTATATTACCGTTCTAACCTTAATTTTTGCAATCATATGCTACGCAACGACTTTGGTTGATAACATTTTAAGCAAAATATTTGACATGGAATTTGAAGAGAAAATATTTCATTGATAGTTAATCATTCTCATTAAATGCTCAAGTTAAAGTGTGATAACGCTAACGGGCACAGACAGTCAAACAAACACACAAATCCACAAACAAGCATTGAAACACAAATAAGCAGAATATACAAACCATAAAAATTGTAATACTTTTACCAACTTATTTTGATGAATCAAGAGGCCATAAATCTGCAGCTTTTTCATGCTTGAGTTAATAAAAAGAGGTTTCAGTTTTAGCACATCGTGTATATCAAATATATTCTGATATAAGATTGCACACAATATCCGATCACTTTCAAACCGATGTGTGCTTACTAATAACTAGATGCATGCCTGAGTTGCACAAATTACAAGCTATCTATATATCTAGTACTTTTTGTTGGGATTATTATGTTCGATATAAATATAGTTAGCTTAATATTTCCATTTCTCAATTATTAAGATGTGAATTATACACCATTTTCGACCATCCTATCTTTTTTTTGATATCCAGGTAGAAGCTACCAGGTGTACAGGGTATTAGATGTGTTTAGTACAACAAATTCAACTAACAAACTAGTTATCTTCCCCCCTGACTTCCCATTCTCCATACCTCAGATGAGTACCCACGCCCAACCATCCTATCATTAGATAAATTAAATTCGCATATACTCCGGTAATAGTAATGTATCCTACATTTAGAATTAGATGGATACTCAAGAGCACTGAATACCTGTTAAATTAGATGGATATTCTGGAGCTAAACCCAGTACTGTCTATAGCAGTTCATTTTCTGGCCCTCCTTGTCCTTCCAGCAGCTCTGCAATATTAAGAAATTATTAAAATATGAATAAGCTTTTATCGAATAAAAAAAAAAAGACATTATAATGAAGTTCGAAGTTGGATTAGTACGTAATTACCTGATGTATTGTTAAGCAATATATATATATCATAAGGTGGATATACAATTACATCATTCTTGCACGAAAATTTTATTTTTTTCCCATAATATTCTATTGGAACATAAAGTAGTAGAAAATCTTAAGAAGTTCGGAAAGTAGAAATGAACAATAGACTACGATAAATATTAAGCTGAGTTATATTTGAAGGAAAATGAATGAGTCTGTCAGCACAAAGTCACATAAACACAAGGCGCCTCTGCTTTTGAAATTAGTTAAAATAAAATCACTTCAAAAAAATCAATATATGCTAGATTCTTCTTGAACCAATGAAAACAAATCTTCATATCTCCTGTAAAATATGTAATTACCTGATGGCAGTTTTCCACTTATATTTCGACCTCTAGTCTCATCAAGATTAGGACAATCCAAAATATAGACTTTTTGTAGAGATGCAAGAAACTGGAGTCCCCCTAGTGACTGTAAATTGTCACATTTATACAAAAACATGATTGATAGAGATTTAAGATTGCTTGTGACCTCAGCTGGAATAGACACCAAATGTTGGCAATCACGTATAGTCAAAGTTTCAAGGGAAGTGAGGTTTTGCAAGCAACTGGGAATTAACTTTCCAAGGTCACCACAATCTCTCAGTTCGAGGCCCTTGACAGAGGGTGGTAAGACCATAGCATTTGGCCCTTGACAGAGGCCCTTGACAGAGGGGCAACAACTAATTATCAGCTGCTCAAGGGATTCAAATCCTCCAAATGATTCTACTGACAGTGATTCCAGATTCTTGCATCTTTGTACCGCAATGTACTTTAGCACTGGCAGGGTGTTTGGTTCCAACAAATTCTGAAGACTTTCTAGTTGCCAGCAATCCTCAATGACTAATTTAGTGATGAAACGAGGGAGGTGAGAGATAGTTGAGACCATACACCATCCAAATTTAACTTTTGTTAAATTTGGCAAAAACTCTTCCTTCAACCAATTTGGTGATAAATTTCTACCTCTATAACCGTAGATTTTCAACTCTTTGAGATTAGGATGAGGACATAAACCATCCAGTACCTCATTACAGTTTTCCCCATCCCCGGACCATTTCAATTTCAAACGATTAATGAATGGTTTATTATTCAGTTGTGCTTTCTGAGCATCTTCATTGCTGGGAATATATTGGAGACCGGTTATCTCAATTTGGTTGAGTTTGCAAAAATTCTTTAATATCTCAATTTTCTTATTACCTTGCAAGTGAACCATCAGATAGTTAGCTTGGATTGCTTTGACAATATTTTCAAAACGTTCAAAATTACCCAAATTGTTGAATCCTTCGGGAAAAATTTCAATCTTTGAGCAATCCATCATATTTAGATATTGGAGGTTGTAAAGGTTAAAAATGGACTCCGGCAATGTTTCAACATGTGTGCCAGAAATATCTAGAAACTGAAGATGCTTTAGGTTTCCAATGTTTTTGGGTAGATTATAAATTTTGCATCTTGCAAGAGATAATGATCGAATATTTGTAAGCTCATTGCACCATGTTTCAATTCCAGTAATGCAACAACTGTTAGGACCAACCTTTAGAGAGAGCAATTTCTTATATTTGCGCAACTCCTTTTGCTCCTCCAGCTTTAATTCCTTTTGAAATACTGATACATGCCGAATATCCAGAGAGACTTTCTGTTCAGATTGCTCATTTTCTAGGCAAAAGCACTCATCTTTTGTTATAGATAGGCACACATCATGCATCAGATCATGAATTGCATATCCATCGTCTGTGCCACTTGCAAGTGTTTGGAAAAATCCTCTCCTTACAAGGTCAACAAAGTAACCATTCGCCAAAGTTCTCAAATCTTTGTGGTTATCTAGAGATTCAATAAAACCTTGCATGATCCAAAACTTCGTTAACTCAGATTGGGTGAATTTAAAATCCTTGGGATAGAGTGAGCAAAAGGAGAAACATTTTTTCAAATATGTGGGTAAATATTGATAGCTCAATTGAAGTACCGGAAGTATGTCATGCTCCTCTTTTTGTAATTCCCATATTTTACTGTCTTTGATATTGGTCCAGTGTTCAACACCAATATTGTTTTTCAATGCACCTCCAATTGTTATGGCAGCAAGCGGAGATCCTTTTAGCCTTTTACAAATTTTCTTACCAATAACGTCCAATTCTGGATTAATATTGTTTGATTCGACAACCGAATCAAATACACACCTCTTAAAGAAATCCCAGTAAATATGCTCTTCTAAACCTTCCAAATTTATAACACCTCTAGAACCTATACTCGTGCCTGAAATTTTCACACATTCGGGATCCCTAGCTGTCACTAGCACTACACTTCCTTCAGATGCTCCTTCCATTGGTGCCAGTAGACGTTGCCAGTCTTTGCTCCAAACATCATCAAGAACTAGCAAAAATTTCTTGGAATTTAATTCCTCTTGTAAAGCCTTTTGCATTTCATTTAAATTAGTAAGATTGCACTCTTTTTTATTTTTAGTGGCACTCTCCATCATTTCTTGAGTTAACCTTACCAAATCAAAATTATCAGAGACGCAAACCCACATAATTAGATCAAAATACGACTTTACAGTTTTATCATTGCAAATCATTTGAGCAAGCGTAGTTTTCCCAACGCCTCCCATGCCTACTATAGATAATACTGATACATTCCATTTCTTATCCATTCTGCTGCTACTCTCCCCAATATCCAAATTAGTAACACTCCCCCTTTTCGCTCTCTTCCTTTTACTAGATCCAGAACTGGGAACTCCCATTAAACGGATCACTTCGTTGAACTCTTTATCACGCCCATACACATTAGATGTATTAAGGAATGTGCTTGTAATTGGTCTAGCAGTTTGGCTAAATTGGTTGGGATTTTCTGGTATACCACGACTGTCACATATTTCTTTCATTTCATTATAGACGTTATTAAGCCTATCAAGAACCGTTTTTACTGCAATTGGGAAATTGCTCATCCAATTCCGAAAAAATTGAGTAACTGGAAAGCTCTTTTCAACTTTATGCTTCAAACTTTGGTACTGCAATTCATCAACTATGCTTTCAGCTTCGTAGACAGAATCTTTTAGCAAGGAAAGATGCTTGTCTATTGGGTTGTACTTAGGTAGTCGCCAGCATTCAGCTCTCTCAATTAGGAGCTGTGCCTTAGGCAGTGCCGCACTAAGTTCTAAGAGGTAATTATCAACATTGTTCCTATTACGCCAAGAATCAACAGTAGATTGACCAATGGTTGACACCAAAAATTCAAGTGCTTTATCCCTCAAGATCATTTTCCCCTGTTATGGTTATCAACCACAAGTGAAGGATTAGAATAGCGAAATAAGAAGCAAATAATTTTTTTCTTTGTTCACGGCACCCTCTTTGCAATGAATTGAAATAAAAGAAGTTGCTTTTCTAACAAAAGGAGGTCAATAAAATGGGATTTTCCCTGTCAACCAAAGATGAAAAACAGATATGTGCAAGTTTTTTCCCTTTATTTTTTGTAATGAAAGGAAGAAACACAACAAAATGAATGTTAGGATCATCATTTTGAAAATTAATATCAGAATCGAAATCAGAATCAGAATCATGAAGTTGATCATGGAATCAAAATCGAGTGAATCGGCCAAATCAGACTGGAAACAATCTTTTGGGGGGAAAAAAGTTGGCTTGTAGTAATAAATAATTGAATTTTTCTTTTAAAAAATAACTAATTTCCTGAAAAATTATGTTAGCTATAAAAATTTAACTCAAATAATACGTTAATGTACTACAGGCAAATATTTAAAACTAAATAGGTAGCTATAATTAATTCTCACATAGAGTAAAAAAAACAAAAATATTATATATTTGATTAAAGAATAATTTTAAATGCATGTCAATATTTTTTTTTTAAATTGTATTATATAGCTAGAATTATAACTAGATCACTCATTTTTAGTGTTTATTCTCTTAATTTTTACAGAAAAAATACAAATATTATATACATATAAAATTAAATAGTTGGAGAATAAAAGTAACAAACAAAAATTGGCAACAAAAGATAACTTTTATTTTATAAATAAAAGAACTAATTTTTTAAAATATAAAAGACTAACTATTTGCTCATAAATTTATTTATTACGTTAGAGAAATCCATCATGTATTCGTTAAGGTTAATTTAATTAGCAAGTTTTCCCAATTTACATTAAAAGATTAAATAACATAGGTTTAAATTGACAGGTCCCACGTAAGTTCCTTCCTCTCTTTCTCTTATACTTTTTCGTATTTCCGATCTGTGCTTCCTTTGATATCTAGACTAAAATTCATATTGCTCTAACCATAATATCGCCAAAATCGGTCAAAACCGTGACAAAATTCAGCCATTTTTTTTATTCAGCCCCGATTTTACCAGTTTCCTATACTATAATCACCCAGCCGAGTCAAATCGGGAAAAATCGGCTTGCTTCCAGCAAATTCCGCTCCAACTCGGTCGAGTCAGCTCGGAATCAGACAATTTTCGAAGACATGGTTTGGACACTATGATTTATATGATCAAATCCTACATATCTAATTAATCTCTCAACAGTCAACTAATCGATAATAAGAACTATTTAAGATAATTTATAACGATCCAAAGTCAGTTTGAACTATAAGAAATTAGAAGTAACAATTGAAAATAGAACTGTAAATAGATATAATTTAATTGTTCACTAAATATAAACCGATATAATTGTTACCAAGTTACTGAATTAAGAAAAACAAAAAAAAGAGAAGCACATACAATTTGTTCCAGGAGGCGTGACCAAACGAATTAAGCAGCTTCGTGTAGATACTTGGTTTTGGAGGGGATAATTGGGATTTTAATGAAGAGGATGGCGATCTATTTTTTGAGAGGATAAAGTCGTATGGTTGAAACTCCAATCAATGACTAACAAATAATGAAGAAATGAAGAATGCGTCCTGCAATTGCTTTTAGTTATTTATTTTCTTGAAAAGAACACTTGTTTAGTTTATTAAGATTCGTTCTCATCCAACCATGTTAATTATTAATTACAATGCCCTACTCGATGCATTGACCAAGAAGAGAAAAACAATTAATTAATTAATTTAATACTAATAACTTGAGTTCATTAAGAAATGTCACGTTAGTCTGTGGAGCACAATACGGACCGCTCTTCCCCACCTCAGTTGAATAAACATCCTCTGAGATATATCAAATTTTGAGTTGATAAGTGGAAAATCCGAATCGTTTAAATTCTTTTTGCATGAATCTACAAGCATAATAATGTACTGGCTCTATGCATTTCATGTTGAGATGTAATTCAAATATGCAGGGGTATTTTAGTCATAGTCTGTTTTATTTTTAGCCAGTGTTTTTATTTACTACGAATAGGTGTGTGTTTTAGTTACAGCATGTTTAATTGAGTGATGGAGGGAATAGCGGTTATTTTTAGAAAAGGAGGGAGATGCCAGAGTTAGTTTTCCTTTTATTCTTCCGAACTCTATATATATGTATGTTCTGTAATAACTGGATCTATCGAGAGAAATATATTACAGAGATAAACTAGTTCTTGTTTTCTTTCTTCTTGATCAAGTGAGTTTCTGTGAGTGATTATTGCCAACATTGTGGTATCAGAGCGAGGGATTGAGGGCCAAGAATGAGTAGTTCTAATCAATTGTCAGTTCCTTCGTTCAATGGTGACAATTATGATTTCTGGAAGATCAAAATGACCACTGTATTCAAATCGCAGGGGTTATGGGATATAGTTGAGAATGGTACTCCAAATCCAAATCCAAATCCTGATGAAACCAACAAACGTGATGCCAAAGCCCTGATGTTGATTCAACAAGCCATGGATGACTCCATCTTTCCTAAAATTGCATCGTGCACTAAAGCAAAAGATGCGTGGGTGATTCTGCAAAACTCCTTTCAAGGGACTGCAAAGGTAATGGTTATCAAACTACAAAATCTGAGAAGAGAGTTTGAAACTCTACAGATGGGGAGAGATGAAAAAATACAGCAATTTCTGACAAGAGTGCAAAAGATTGTGAATCAGATGAAGATCTATGGAGATCAATTGTCAGATCAGACAGTAGTGTGCAAAGTACTGAGAAGTCTGACTGATAATTTCAACCATGTAGTTGCAGCCATTGAGGAATCCAAAGATCTTACAACTTACACCCTTGATGAACTCATGGGCTCTTTGATGACCCATGAATCCAGACTGATGAAAGCAGAAGAGAAATCAGAAGAGAAGGCATTTTATACACAGAGTCAGTTTTTTAGAGGAAGAGGAAGAGGCAGAAGTAGAGGAACATCAAGTGTATTTGGTAGAGGAAGAAGAGGAAGAGGGACAAGTGCAGGAGGAAGAAATTCAGATTCTTCAGGGTATAAGTCGATTGATGAAAATAGTAGAAAGGTGAGATGTTACAATTGCAATCAGGTTGGGCATTACCAGTCTGAATGTCCTACTTCAACCAAGAAGCATGTAGAATGTTTTCATTGTGGTAAATTTGGTCACTATCAGTCTGAGTGTTACAAGAAGATGAGGGAAGAAGAACAAGCCAGTTATGCCAAAGAAGAAGAAAGTGAGAGGGATGAAGGTGAAGCAAGTATGTTCATGGCTTACACTGACTGTCAAACAGCAACTAATGACATTTGGTTTGTTGATAGTGGGTGTTCAAACCATATGTCAGGACAGAAAGAGTTCTTTGAGGATTTGGATGAGACTCACAGATTGAAAGTGAAGCTGTGTGATGACAAAGCAATTCAAGTAGAGGGAAAAGGTATTGTAAATGTCAAAACATCAATTGGTTTGAAAAGGATAAAAGATGTGTATTTTGTTCCAAGTTTATCTCACAATCTGCTGAGTGTGGGACAGTTGACCAAAAATGGTTACTCAGTTGTGTTTAAAGAAGGCTTATGTAAAATCATAGATGAAAACACATCTCAATCTGTAGCAGAAGTGAAAATGTCAGGTAATAAGCTCTTTCCCTTAGTTACAACCAGTGTTAAAGCCTTAACAGTACAAGAAACCAGTATCTCAGACCTTTGGCATTGTAGATTTGGGCATCTGAGTTCAACAGGCTTGAAACAATTAAGCAAAAAAGGGATGGTTGTTGGTTTACCTGAAATTGGAGAAGTTGAATTCTGTGAGAGTTGTGTGTTTGGTAAACAGTCCAGAAGTTCATTTCCAAAAGGGCAAGCAAAAAGGGCAGAAAATGTGTTGGAATTGGTTCATGCAGACCTATGTGGACCAATGCAAACTGAATCAATTGGTGGAAGCAAATATTTTTTGTTATTCACAGATGACTTCAGCAGAATGAGTTGGATTTTTTTCTTGCATCACAAGTCTGAAACGTTTCAGAATTTCAAGAAATTCAAAGCTGTAGTGGAGAAGCAGTCAGGGAAGAATATCAAAACTCTTAGAACTGACAGAGGGGGTGAGTTTTTGTCTAAAGAATTCATTAATTTCTGTGAAATGGAGGGAATTCATCATGAGTTGACCACTCCATACACTCCAGAGCAAAATGGAGTGGCTGAGAGGAAAAACAGATCAGTGGTTGAGTTAGGGAGGAGTATGTTAAAGTATAAGAGGCTGCCAAATCGTTTTTGGGCTGAAGCTGTTGCTACAGCAGTGTACATTCTAAATGTTTCACCAACCAAAGCACTTATTGACATAACACCTTTTGAGGCCTGGACAGGATCGAAACCAAGTGTGTCACATCTCAGAATATTTGGGTGCATTGGGTATGGTTTTGTTGAGCAGCACAAGAGATCCAAGCTTGATGACAAGTCCATAAAGTATATTTTTATTGGGTATTGTCTTCAAACCAAAGGCTACAGATTGTTTGATCCCTTGAGTGAGAAGGTAGTAGTGTCAAGAAATGTGAAATTTGATGAGAAGGCCAGATGGATTTGGGATGATGTGAAAGAAAAGTCAGAAGAAAATGAAGTGGTGGAGACAATTGAAGAGGATGATGAGAGTGAATCTGAGAGTGATGAGGAGGAAAGAAATGAAGTAGAGCAGACACCTGTAAGGGTGTACATGAGGCGCAACAGAAGCCAGTTTTCTGATGTTGCTGGTAGGAAAACCAGAACATTAGATGATCTCTATAATGCAACACAGATGCTATTAGTAGTTGATCCTGAAAATTATGAAGAAGCAGTGATTGAAGAAGAATGGAGAGTAGCTATGAAAGAGGAAATTGATTCAATAGAAAGGAATCGGACATGGAGCTTAGTTGAAGCTCCTAAGGGTAAAAATGTCGTTGGAGTGAAATGGGTGTTTAGAACAAAATTTGGGCCTGATGGAGAAATTATCAAGCACAAAGCTAGATTAGTGGCAAAGGGGTATAAGCAGCAGCCAGGAATTGATTATGAGGAGACTTTTTCTCCTGTTGCAAGGTTTGAAACAGTTAGAATCTTGTTAGCAGTTGCAGCTGTATGGAGTGTGCCAGTATATCAATTTGATGTGAAGTCTGCTTTTTTAAATGGTGAGATTGTTGAGGAAGTATTTGTGGAGCAGCCAGAAGGTTTTAAAATCAAGGGAAAAGAAGGTCATGTGTACAAACTGCACAAGGCGTTGTATGGGCTCAAACAGGCTCCTAGAGCCTGGTACAGTAAAATTGACCAGTTTTTTTCTGATACAGGTTTCTCAAGAAGCAAAAGTGAACCAAGTCTTTATGTCAAGAAAAGCAGGATGGCACACTCATGATGGTTTGTCTCTATGTAGATGACATGATCTATCTGGGTACAAATCAAGAAATGGTGGCCGAATTTAGAAGAAGGATGAAGAAACAGTTTGAGATGACCGATCTTGGTCTTCTTAAATATTTTCTGGGCTTGGAGATAATCCAGAGAGAAAATGGCATATTCCTATCACAGCAGAAGTATGCAAGAGACCTGCTTAAAAAGTTTGAAATGGTGAACTGCAATCCTTGCACAACTCCAATGAACGTCAAAGAGAAACTGGTAAAAGAAGATGGTACTGGTGCAGCTGATGGTTTGAAATTCAGAAGTCTAGTTGGAGGTTTGATTTATTTAACTCACTCTAGACCTGACATCACTTTTTCAGTTAGTGTGATTTCAAGATTCATGCAAAATCCAAGCAAACATCACATGGGGGCTGCAAAAAGGGTATTGAGATATGTAGCAGGCACAGTTGAGTTGGGAATCTGGTATGGAAGAACAAAAGCAACAAGCCTTGTTGGTTTTAGTGATAGTGACTGGGCTGGATGTCAAGATGATAGAAGAAGTACATCAGGGTATTTGTTCTTTATTGGTACCGCACCTGTAAGCTGGAACACGAAAAAACAACCCACTGTGGCCTTATCTACAGCTGAAGCTGAGTATGCAGCAGTTGGGTCAGCAGCATGTCAGGCAGTTTGGATAAGAAGGGTTCTAGCTGATGTTGAACAGAAGCAAGAGGAGGCCACTGTGATTTTTTGTGACAATAAATCAACTATTGCAATGTCCAAGAATCCAGTTCAGCATGGAAGATGCAAGCATATTGATATCAAGCTTCATTTCATCAGAGATCTAGTGGCAGAAAAAGAAATATGCTTGGAATACATTACAACTGAAGAGCAAAAGGCAGATATTTTAACCAAGGCTTTGTGTTTACCAGCATTGGAGAATCTGAGAAGAAAATTGGGTGTTACAAAGTTTGAATTAAGGGAGGGTGTTGAGATGTAATTCAAATATGCAGGGGTATTTTAGTCATAGTCTGTTTTATTTTTAGCCAGTGTTTTTATTTACTACGAATAGGTGTGTGTTTTAGTTACAGCATGTTTAATTGAGTGATGGAGGGAATAGCGGTTATTTTTAGAAAAGGAGGGAGATGCCAGAGTTAGTTTTCCTTTTATTCTTCCGAACTCTATATATATGTATGTTCTGTAATAACTGGATCTATCGAGAGAAATATATTACAGAGATAAACTAGTTCTTGTTTTCTTTCTTCTTGATCAAGTGAGTTTCTGTGAGTGATTATTGCCAACATTTCAGATAGGCACCGAAGAAGAATAGACCCCATTTTAGATAAACTGAAAATTTAAAATATCTCAGAGGTATAAATTATGCTACTTTGTTAACGTTAATTATGCTTTAAACGCTAAATCATGGTAGAAGGCATTTCAAGCTCAAATGGTGTCAAAATTATTTTCAACTTTTTTTTCCCCTAAAAGCGTTAGTATGGTCCTTAAATAGTAATGTTAAGTGTACATCATATATATATAGACTATGGACACAAAAACAACGACATATGAATCTAATATACAAGTGTGTTTTGTGTGATGAGATGGCTTGTGAAACTTGAATAGCTTAAGAACTAGTGAATAGTATATGCATAAGCTATTAAAAGGACAAATACACAAAAAAAAAAATGCAAGATCCGATCAATATAGCACAAGAAGTAATGCAAGATCATATGAATATATCCTATATGTATTATACTTGTTAACTAATTAACTGATTTAAGTAGCATGACTTCTGTTCTTACTCAAAAACAAATTAACTGATTTAAGAATCAATGTTTGATTAAGTGGCAAAAATAATACTGTCCTCATATAAGAGGTTGTCGGTGTGAAATCCGGATGGAGCTCTCATATAAATATTAAGTAATATTTGTCTCACCTCCAACCATTACTTAAAAAAATAATTATAAAATAATTAACTGATTCAAATCTAATAGTTTTATGAGGAGGGCTAAAATGCCCATTGATTTAGTCCTCATTGGGTGTACAGCAATGGGAAAGTTTAGAGTTAGGGACACATTAGGGTGCTCCTTAGCCTTGTGACCTGACAAGTGATGGCCACCGGCAACGTTCCCATTTCTGACAGAAAATAACAGAAAATCGGTAGGCTGGATTCAGCTTTGCTCTAAACTGACAACGTAGGTACCTTTCTCAACCTCATTGAGATAGTCAATCATGTCCACTTGAAAAAATGCGGTGATCTCTTCCTTTTTACTAAAACTTAGAAGCGGGGCCTCCCCAATTCCCTACGTTTCTTGATTGATCTCGGTTCTGATGTAGACAACAACAGGACTCTTCAGCGGCTCATATATCCCAAGTTCAGATGTATCTTCTTACTTCAGACTCCATTAAAAAAAATGACGAAGAAGAAGAAGTGGAACGGAAATAATGAAGAAATAAAATGAGAGATGAATCTCCTAAATTCAATTCATTGATGCTGGGTGATAGACAAGGCAGGGAGAGTACGAGGACACAATCAATTCGACAACTGAAGACATGAAATTCCAAAATTACAAAGAGAAATTATCTGTTGTGTAGATGATTCAAATGAAATTGAAATCTCATGGCGAAGTATGTTTAGCAGGTTTCTACTTAGTACTTCAACAATGGTTTTGTGATAAATTTGTGCTATTTAAGCTGATTATTAATTTAGTTCATACCATCAGAATTCACGTTTTCTCAGTTTATCCTTTATGTATTGATAAATTATCAATTCAATCGTTCCTCATCTGATTGAATTTACAGATCTCTTTACAGAAATGAATGGAATTATTGGACTACTTGGGCCAAGCTCAAAATAAAAGCGATATTTTAGAAGCCTGCTCATGATATTCTCTTAACTGCCTTGTTTCTTGTTTCTTCTTGGTCTTCTTCTCCAGTTATTTACTTACTTATTACCGTTGTATATCATGAGTCCGTCTGTGATTAATTTTACCAGTAAATTAAATTATTATCTAGTAATTGTACATGCAGAATCAATATATAATAAATTATATTAGCAAAGAGAAATCGGAAAGTGAAAATGAAATCAAAAATTGCAAGCATAAAGAGAAATTTTGTGCAGATGATTTGAATGAAATAAAAATCGCACGAAAAATTATGGTTAGCACTTAGCAGGTCACCGATTATAATTATATATGGCTTCTCTTTTATTAATTTATTTTAATTTCATGCAGTTTGCTTTGTGATAGATGACATGACATGCATTTGATATTAATTATTATTTTCCTCTCATGTCTGAATTTAATTTTAAAAAAATTAAATACAATTTGATTTGCAATTTTGTTAGTATGATGTTGGTTCGATGAGTACATCCAAATTATTAAAAAAAAAATTCCAAATATTTCAGCTGCTGAATTTATTTCATTTTACAAAAATTTCAGTCATGATTAAGCACTATTATCTAAGAAAGGCAACAAGAAAAAAATGAAAATGACGTACAACATAATAATAAATTAAAAAAAATGAAGCATTTTTTTTAAGTAAATACAAATAATATATAAACCTTTTCCAACCCCCACCCCCCCGAAAAAAAACAGAAGGACATAAAAGTGAAATGAAAAGTTAGTTGTCACTGATAGATATTACTTAGAACAAATTTACGGCCACATGCTGTAGCTCATCAGGCAGGTGAAGCTCTGTCTCTTTATCTACTTTGAGGTATACAAGCTTTGGCATGACCCCCTGTGCAACCCACAATTCCTTCACTTTAGATTTAGTTAGTTTAAAGTGTTGTAGCACAGGAAATCCTTCCGAACAGATTGTTGGACCCAAGTATGAGTCAGTAAATGCATCCATCAAGTAAAGTTTCTTTAGGCTCTTCAACTTTCCAAGTTCTGGCATTGGATTTTGCTCAAATGTTCTGGAACTTTTAAGTGTCAATTTAACGAGGTGTAGTGGAAACAAGCTAGCCTCTAAGGTGACATTACAATGCCAATTTCCGGCCAAGTATAAGGATTGTAAACTTTCATAATTTGGGAGTGTTTTTGGGTAAACAATATCCAATGGGAGATTAGGAGACATAATCGAGCTGATCTTTAGCGTGACCAAAGAATGTAGTGTTTTAAGTAAATTGGTTACTGTAACCCAATCCTCAACCTTACAAACACCTAATTTACGCAAGTTGTTTAAATGGGGCAACTTCCTAGCCCATGTTCTATGAGGCTTTATCCAATACAGGGTCTTGAGATTGCTTACGGCATGTGCCGATACTGGTCCAATGAGACATCCATGACTAAACCGTATATGCCTCAATGTATCAATTTTCCACAAGTCATTAACATCACAACATATGCTTTTACTGAATTCGACAATCAGGGTTTGAAGATTCCCCATATGTTTAAAGGACAGTGAGGATACTTTAATTACGCTCCTTCGAATGCCCAAATATTTTAGGTGAATAAACTCATGTGATGATTTTAATATACAATCATAATGAGAATTATAGATACCCACACCTACAAGTTCTAGAACTTTAAGTAACCTAAAATTAGAGCACTGTAGGCTCTCATACCCTTCAAACTTAAAAATTAGTAAAGAACGGGGATTATTTGCACCTAAATATTTCATGAATTGCGTATTGATCTCTTGGTCTTGAATCGATGCACATCGGATTCTTCTGTTGGGCTTTTGGACATCTGATGTTGATGCTTGTGAGAAAATCGTTACAAAGTTTTCCTGCTTAGCTTCATGAATTGCTAAGTCACGGAGAAGATCATGTATTTTGAAGTGCTTGATCGAACCATTCATGGATCGGCTTGATACATGAATCATACTCCTGAATTTATTTTGGTTATAAACAAGTCAGGAAATACTGAAAGATGCAGTGATAATGAAGTTTAGACATCTTAACTAGACTCATTAATATTGTATAGATGTCTAATAAAATAAGGAATATAAAAATGATTACCTTTTAAAAAGTTCTTCAAGGAAATCCTCTGCCATTATCTCGATTGTTGGTCTACCCTCGAGTGGTATGAACCCTTCTGCTATCCACATATGGATTAAATGTTTTGCAGAAATCATATGGTCTTCAGGATAAGAAGCAAGATATTGAAAGCATGGTTTGAGATAATGAGGCATATCATCGTAGCTCATTGTCAAGATTCGCATGCAATCTCCTCCATCTATGTACCAATTCAATGTTTGTAACACCCTTTCCCACACATAGTAGGATTGTTCTTTAGTTGAAAGGATACCACCTAATACTACCAAAGCCAAAGGTAAACCCTTACATTTCTTTGATAGTGTGTATGCAAGTTCAAGGAGATCACTAGGACATTCTTCACCGGGTTCTTGATAAGGAAAAGCCTTTTTAAGGAGGAGATCCAAGCTTTTCCTATCATCTAAGAAGTTTAGTTCATATGGTGCTATTTTGGCGTCAGCTGATTTTGCAACATCAATTGACCTGGTAGTCATCAGAACGCGACTCCCATTCTTCATATCAGGCAATACATCTTTCAGTTGATTCCACATGTCAACATCCCACACATCATCTAAAATAATCAGATATCTTCTACTACTTAAAAATCTTTTGACCTCAATGATTAAATCTCCCACATCTTGGTTCTCCCGTACACTGATCATGTTTCTCAAGAGTTCAACTAGACTGAATTGCTGAGAGACTGATAACATTAAATGATGCTCGAAATCTGCCCTAGCACTGGTAAAATAAGCAAAGAAGATCTACTATTAGATTGATTTTTAGCACAGTTTTTGACAATACTCATGGTTTCAACTTCAATGTTATTGAGCTATTGAGTTGTTAGGATAAACTACTAGATCTTCAAAATCGTACTTAATTATAACAGTAGTACCAATTTATTGTTGCTATACATAACAACTTAGACTAACTCTTCTTCTTCATATTGTTATTGTTATAATTGTTGTTATTGTTTATCTCTTTAACTAAAACATAAATAGTTGAAAAAGAAAATAAAGCACTTGCCTTCTGTATACCATATGTGCAAGGGTAGTTTTTCCTAAACCGCCGGGACCCACGATGGTTATGACGGCCCTTCTAGGTGTTTCGTTAGGTCGTAACAACTTCATTATGTTCTCCTGGTCAGCCTGTAAGCCTATGACTTCAGTTTCATCTACTTGTTGATAAGTTGCTCTTCGAAGAGGCATGTTGACCATCTCTCCCTTGCTCTTGTCTTGTTGGTCACTGATTCCATAGTCGATCCTACTTTTAGAGATCTCTTCGAGTTCATTTTGGATGTTTTCAAGGTCAGTGCCAAGCTTGTGGAGGAAATACACCTCCAAGGGTTTGTTGCACAGCTTCTTGAATTTTTCCAAAAATCTGGGATCTTTATACCCAACTTTAAGGAAGAATGTATCGGTTATGTCCTCGATGCGATAGGCCACATCACGGAGCTCATTCAGCCAGTTCTTAACTCTGTCATCTCCTTTGGATTTTGAGTCTGCATCTTTCAGACAACACTGGATTCGGGTTAGCTCACGCTGCACCCGTTCGATTTTCTTCTCAACCCCGCCCAAGACCTGTGCTTCCTTTGCAATGACATCGGTGAGCATATTTAGCACAATTCTCACAGCTACCTCAGCCATTTCTCTCTTGCTCTCGCTCTCTCTTTTGAAATGTCAACCAGTGTAATTAGAGGATATTATTAGGAAGGAAAGCAAACTGATTTGTTTTCACCAGCATTCTGCTACTACTATGTGACTTCTGAAAAAAGTAAACAAATGCACCGTAAAAATATTTATTAGATAATTGGGAAAATTTCTTTTGTGCCAGCCCAAAACATAGAAATTATAAAATTACCATCCCAAACTTTAAAATTGTAAAATTGCCACCCCAAACTCTCTAAATTATTAAATTTGCCCTAATGATGTGTATTATACACTAATTTAATTAAAATGAGACTGAAAAAATTGTATAAAAAAACGTATTTCTAAAATACCTAAAATACCCTTCTAATTATACAGCCCAAACCCTTTCTCTTTCTCTTCTGCGGAGAACCCTTTCTCTCTTTCTCTTTCTCCTCTTGATCAAACCCTTTCTCTCTTTCTCCTCTCTGCTGCGACTCAAACACTGATCTCCTCTCCATTGCGATAGCGCCAAATCTCTCCTTCTCCGCTAGCGCTAAACTCTCCTTCTCCGCTGAGAAGCGCTGAACTCCTCCGCCAATAGTATCAAGGTTGACTGATGGAGATGTGCAAGCATTTTGATGAGGTTTGTGGTACTTTGTTGGTTTATAAGCTCAATTTCGTACAAAATGCTCAAGTGGTTTATATGCTCAATTTGTTGGTGTAGTGAAGAAGCCAATTTCAGATTCCCAGGAGATAAAGTTGTTCAATGCAGACTATGCAGCCGAATCCATGTGCAATAATTTGTGTTAATACTTGCTTGCTTTAATAATAAATGCACTAGTGTTTTGAATTATGATTACTTGCTTGCTTTATTAGTTGATACTTGTTATTTTTTGGATGTAGAATAATAAAAGCAGTGAAAGAATCTGGGAGTTGAAGGAAAAGTTATTTAATGCAGCTTTATTAGTTGATACTTTCTTGGTGCTTCTCTAGTAGGTAAATAGTAACAAAACTTTCTTGGTGCTTTTTCCATTTTAATTTCTACAAGTTCATACACCAAGAAAGCATGAAATTGAGAAAAATAGTAACAAAACTGAACAGGAACAACACATCTACAAAGCATGAAATGAAGCCAAACAGTGAGATGATACTTCATGATAATTGGTTTTTGGCTTTGCGATCTTAATTAAGAGTATGGCGATCTATTTTTTGAGAGGATACAGACATATGGTTGAGACTCCAATCAATGACTAACAAATAATGAAGAAATGAAAAGACAAAAAAGGCGGACTTCAAGACATAAATCTGCTGTGATTCTTTGGAATCACGGGACCCTTAAATCCATCCATTTATCTGTTTGGAGATTCGTGCATAAAAAAATAAGTGTTTTTGAGATTTGTGCATTCCAAAAAATAAAGGGATGGATTTGGAATACAGGATCCTGCAATTCTTTAAGAATCACAGCAGATTTATTTAATTCCTCAGTGCATGAGCGTGTCCTTCAATAGCATTTACTTATTATTTCTTCAAAAGAACTTGTTTAGTTTATTAAGATTCGTTCTCATCCAACCCTGTTAATTAATAATTAGAATGCCCTACTCGATGCATTGACCAATTAGAGCAAAACAAGTAATTAATTAATTTAATATTGATAACTTGTAGTTCATCAAGAAATGTCACGTTAGTCTGTGGAGCACAATACGGACCGCTGTTCCCCACCTCAGTTCAATTCATATCCTCTAAGATATCTCAAATTTTGAGTTGATAAGTGGAAAATCCGAATCGTTTAAATTCTTTTTGCATGAATCTCCAAGCACAATAATGTACTGGCTCTCTGCATTTCGGATAGGCACCGAAAAAGAATAGACCCCATTTTAGATAAACTGAAAATTTAAAATATCTCAGAGGATAGGGACTAATAGTAATCATGCATGCTACTGCTCAGAGAACTCACCTTTTATTTTATAAAATTTTATTCTTTATATTTCGGCATTTTCAAGGCTATAAATTGTGGTACTTTGTTAACGTTAATTATGCTTTAAACGCTAAATCGTGGTAGAAGGCATTTTAAGCTCAAATGGTGTCAAAGTTATTATCAACTTTTTTTTTTTCCTAAAAGCATTAGTATGGTCCTTAAAGAGTAATGTAAGTGTACATCATATGTATAGACTATGGACACAAAATCAACGACATATGAATATAATATACAAGTGTGTTTTGTGTGATGAGATGGCATTTGAAGCTTGAATAGCTTAAGAATTAGTGGATAGTATATGCATAAGCTATTAAAAGGACAAATACACAAAAAAAATGCAAGATCCGATAAATATAGTACAAGAAGTAATGCAAGATCATATGAATATATCCTATATGTATTATACTTGTTAACTAATTAACTGATTTAAGAATCAATGTTTAATTAAGTGGTAAAAATAATACTGTTCTCATATAAGAGGTTGTCGGTGTGAAATCCGAATGGAGTTCTCTTATAAATATTAAGTAATATTGGTCTCACCTCCAACTATTACTTAAAAAATAATAATAATAATAATAATAATAATAATAATAATAATAATTAACTGATTCAAACGTAATAGCTATATGAGGAGGGCTAAAATGCCCATTGATTTAGTCCTCCAATTATGTCCCACCTATTTAGCTTATTTTTCAAAATAGACGATTAGAAATGCTCAACAAGATATCCATATTATAGTGTGCTTAGAGAAAATAGATAAAAAAATCATTATTTTTCAGAAAGTTCTGGACAATCCAAAATCAGGTTTTTTTTGTGTGCTCTTGGACCAATTCAGGTTTTTTTTTTTTTTATGGTAATTTCCTCAAGTGCTCTGTTGGCGATGGACAATTCTTAGAATAACCACTGGGGATGGTTGAAACAAGACATCATTGTTTGACTTCAACTATGCATATGGTCTTTTAATCATCACTATTTTATTTCATAAGTTGTTCAAATTGTGCACCAATTTATCAATAGGTTATATTTGGTAGAAAATACGTAGGTGGCCCGAGCTTGCTACTCAGAAATAATAAACCAATTTATCATTCTTTGATCTCCATCTTTTTATGATCTGCGCCATTGGAAAAAAAAAAACATTTTGCTTAGAAAGATGTCATATAACCTCAAAAATAAAACTAAAAAGATGTGTGGGCTAGCCAATGTATACAAGTACTCATAATCTACTCAAGATTTTTTAGAATCTTTTTTTTTTTTTACTATTTTCTAAAATAAGTAGATTCTTTTATAAAAAAAATAACTAGAAAATAACTTGATCTAAAAAATTTCCACAATCAAAAAGTAGTGATTTTCTACATACATATGTAAAAAAAAAATAGTAAAAATTTCTAAAAAAAAGTACATAAAGTCAAGTTTTCAAATACATTTTCATATGGAGATCGGTTCAAATCGATTGTTTGAACTTTAAAATTGATATAGGAATCCATAATATGGGTCAATTCTTGCATTACAAAGTGCCATATTCTCACTCTTTAAATTAAATAAAATCTCACAAGTGAGGTTGAAATTTTTCGTAAAAAAGAGGTTGAAAATTGTTATGATGCCAAGACTATTATTAATTGCTGTCCTTTTTGTGTGTTTCCATTGAATTAATAATATGACTAAAATTGGGCCGGGATAAATGATACAAATAAGTAAAGGATAAGTTATTGATACAATTTTTTTTTATTTAAAAAACAACTTACTAATACATCATAAGCACTAGTGGAGAAATACAATCATGACGATAAAAATTAAATAAAAATACATTTGAAGTCCTTGAATTCGAACCATGATTTCTTACTGATTACATTATATACGACCATCCCAAGTGGTAATACTAACAATTGTTGGCTGCCAACAGAGAACCATATAAAATTACCAAAAAAATAAAACTAAACTAAAGCAGCAGTACCAAAACAAATGGAATACGTCCCAGAGTACATAATAAAACAAAATGCTTGAGTAAACGTGTGATAACGCTCACAGGCACACACCACAAACACACAAACAAGCTTTGAAACACAAATAAGCAGAATATGGGAACAACAAACTTGCAATACTTTAACTAATTAACTTATTTTGAGGCACCAAGAGGCCATAAATCTGCAGCGTATGCACCATGAAAGAGGGAAGGACATCAAGTCTGAAATTAATTAATAAAAAAAAAGCTTTCATTAGTAACACATCATTTATATGAGATATGTTCTGATATAACATTGCACATCATATCCGATCACTTTCGAACCGATTTGCGCTTACTAATTACTAGATAAATGCTTGAGTTGCAGAAATAGCAAGCTATATATCTATCTAGTACTTCTTGTTGGGATTATTATGTACGATATAAATGTAGTTAGCTTCAAATTTTCATTTCTCAATTATTAAGATGTTATACACCAGTTTCGACCTTCCTATCATTAAAGAAAATTAAATTCTCAAATACTTGGAAGATCATAATGTCTCATACTATTTGAATTAGATGGATACTCCAGATCAATGAATAGTGAATACCTGTTACTATATATTATCATTCCGAAGCTCATTTTCTGGCCCTCCTTGTCCTTTTCCTATGTTTCAGCAGCCCTGAAATATGATGAAATATTAAAATATGAATAAGCTTCTATAGATTAGAAAAACAAAGGCATTTTGATGAAGTTATAATTGGATTAGTACGTTAGAAGAGGCTATCTTAAGGTGGGTATATATACAATTACATCAATTATTGCATGAAAAAAATTAATTTTTCCCATAATATTCTATTGGAACATAAAGTTGTAAAAAATCTTAAGAAGTTTGGAAAGTACTGTTATTTGTAGCTAAGAGAAGTTATTAAACACCAAAAGAGAAAAGAAAATGAACAATAGACTGCTATAGATATTAAGTTGAGTTATGTTTGAAGGAAAATGAATGAGTATGCACAATGTCTCATTAACACAAAACATCTCTGCTTTTGAAATTAATCAATGTACACAAAATCACTTGAAAAAAACAATATTTGCTTGAGTCTTCTTTCACCAAAGAAAAGATTTATTCAAGAAACACTGAATGGCGGTTGTTAATTACCTGATGGAAGTTTCCATCTATATCTTGATCTCTAGTCTCATCAAGCTTAGGACATTCCCAAAGATGGAGTTTCTGTTGAGATGCAAGAAACTGGAGCCCCCCTATCGACTGTAACTCGGGACAACTCGATATATTGACTTCCTGTAGAGATGCAAGAAGCTGGAGCCCCCCTAGCGACTGCAACTTTTTACAGCTATCCAACTGCAGCTTTGATAGAGATTTAAGATTGCTTGTAACCTCAGCTGGGATAGTTACCAAACGATCACAATATTGTATAATCAAAGTTTCAAGGTTAGTGAGGTTTTGCAAGCAACTGGGAATTGAATTTTGAAGGTCACCGCATGTTGCTAAATGAAGGCCCTTGACAGAGGGTGGTAAAACCATTGCATTTGGTATTCTAAGCTTGGGGCAAAAAGTAATTTTAAGCTGCTCAAGTGATTCAAATCCTCCAAATGATTCTACTGGCAGTGATTCCAGATTCTCGCAACTATTTACCTCAATATGCTTTAGCACTGGAACGTGGTTTGGTTCCAACCAATTTTGCAAATTTTCTAGTTGCCAGCAATAATTAATGGATAATTTAGTGATGAAACGAGGGAGGTGAGAGATAGTTGAGACCTTACAACTAGTAAACTCAACTGCTGTTAAATTTGGCAAAAACTCTTCCTTCAACCAACTTGGTGATAAATGTATACCTCTATAACCTTTGATTTCCACCTCTTTGAGATTATGATGGGGACATAAGCCATCAAGTACCTCATTATCGTGTTCTCCATCGTCACAAATGAGACGATAATTCAATTCCAAACGGCTAATGAATGGTTTATTGTTCAGTTGTGCTTTTTGAGCAGCTTCTTTGCTGGGAACATTTTCAAGATCGCTTATACGAAGAGATCCACTGAGTTTGCAAATGTTCTTTAAAATCTCAATTTTCTTATTACCTCCCAAGAAAAGCTTCAGGTTGTAAAGCATGATTGCTTTCATAATATTTTCAAAACGTTCTACCAAGGAGACCGTTTCAAAAGGCAAATAGAAAAGTTGTAAATTAACCAATTTGTTAAATCCCTCGGGAAAGCATTTAATCTGTGAGCAACCCCTCATGTTTAGATACTGGAGGTTGTAAAGGTTACAAAATGACTCCGGCAATGTTTCAACATTTGTGCCAGAAATATCCAAAAACTTGAGATGCTTTAGGTTTCCAATGTTTTTGGGTAACTTCTTAATGTTGCATCTTGCAAGAGATAGTGATCGAATATTTGTAAGCACATTGAACCATGTTTCTATTCCAGTAATGCAACAACTGTTAGGACCAACCTTTAGAGAGAGCAATTTCTTATATTTGCACAACTCCTTTTCCTCCATCGATAATAATTTCTTTTGAAATACTGATGCATGCCGTATATCAGGAGATACATTTTGCTCAGAATTCCCATTGTCAAGGCAAAAACACTCATCTTTTCTTATTGATAGGCACACATCATGCATCAGATCATGAATCACATATTCATAGTCTGTTCCAAGTGCAACTGTTTGGAAAAATCCTCTCCTTACAAGGTCAACAAAGTAACCATTCGCCAGTGTTCTCAATTCTTTATCGTTATCTAGAGGTTCGATAAAACCTTGCATGATCCAAAACTCTGTTAACTCAGATTGGGTGAATTTAAAATTCTTGGGATAAAGTGAGCAAAAGGAGAAACATTTTTTCAGATAAGTGGGTAAATATTGGCAGCTCAATTTTAGTACGGGAAGTATATTATGTTCCTCTTTTTCTAATTCCCACATTTTATTGTCTTTGATATTAGTCCAGTGTTCAACACCCAAGTTGTTTTTCAAAGCACCTCCGATTGTTATGGCAGCAAGCGGTGATCCTTTGAGCCTTTTACAAATTTCCTTACCAACAACCTCCAATTCTGAATTAATATCTGTTTCAGTAACTGAATCAAATATACACCTCTTAAAGAAATCCCAGTAAATATGCTCATCTAAACCTTTCAAATTTATAACACCTCTGGAGCCTATACTCTTGCCAGGAATTTTCACACATTCAGGAGACCTAGTAGTCACCAACACTACACTTCCTTCAGATGCTCCTTTCATTGGTGACAATAGACGTTGCCAATCCTTGCTCCAAACATCATCAAGAACTAGCAAAAATTTCTTGGAATTTAATTCCCTTTTTAAAGCTTTTTGCATGGAAGTTAAATTAGTAAGATTGCACTCATATGTAGTGGCGCTCTCAATTATTTCTTTAGTTAACCTTTCCGAATCAAAATTATCAGATACACAAACCCACATAATTAGATCGAAATACGACTTCACAGTTCCATTATTGCAAACCATTTGAGCAAGGGTAGTTTTCCCCACGCCACCCACGCCTACTACAGATATTACTGACACATTACATCTCTTATCCATTCTGCTGCTACTCTCCCCAATATGTAAATTAGACACTCTCACTCTTTTCGCTCTCTTGCTTATATCAGATGTAGAATTGGGAATTCCCATTTTACGAATCACTTTATTCAACTCTTTATCACGCCCATAAACATTAGATGTATCAAGAAATGTGCTTGTAATCGGTCTAGCAGTTTGGCTAAGTTGGTTGGGATTTTCTGGTATACCATGATGGTCACAAACTTCTTTCATTTCATTATACACTTTATTAAGTCTTTCATGAACCCCTTTTAGTTTGGTCGGGAAATCTCTCATCCAAATAGTCAAAACATTACTAATACCTGGGAACATATTTTCGACTTCATTCTTCAATCTTTGGTACTCCAATTCATCTACTATGCTTTCGGCTTCATAGATGGAATCTTTGAGCCGGTAAAGGAGCTCGTCTATGGGGTCGTATATAGGAAATCGCCAGCATTCGGATCTCTCGATTAGGCGCTGTGCCTCAGGCAGTGCCGTACGAAGTTCTGTGAGGTAACTATCGACATTGTTGGTCCTACGCCAAGAATCAACAACGGGTTGGCCAATGGTTGACACCAAAAATTCAAGTGCCTTTTCCCACAATATCATTCTCCCCTATTAAGATTATCACCCACAAGGAAATGATTAGATAAGTAACGAAATAAGAAGCAAAAGGTTTTTTTTTCTTTTCACCTTCTTTGCAATGAACTGAAGAAAAAGAACTTTTCTAACGAAAGGAGTTCCCTGTCAAAAGAAGACGCAAAAGAGAGATGTGCAAGCCTTTTTTTTTCAATTTTTGTGAAAGAAGAAACATAGTATTTTCTTGTATCATGAAGATTGGAAGAAACACAACAGAACGGAAAATTGAGAATATTGTTGAGAAGGATTTTGATCAGATTGAAAGAGGGGAGCAATGATTCAAAGAAACATAGATTGTAAATTGCAAAGAAGAATTTTGATCAGATTGAAGAAAAAAAAATTGTATAACGTCAACTCAGACATATACAAAAAATAGTGGAAAAAATCTCCTCAATTATATTTTCTTGCTTGCACCTGGATCTGAGTCTTCCTTGGACTTTGACTTTTTATTTGCAGTCTTAAATTCAATACTTCTTAAACTTTGTTAATGTCAGATTTCTTTTTGCTATGGTGTGAACTAAATTTCGTAAACATTGAAACTTGTACGCTTAATTAATATAGATGTGAACTAAATTAGATGTCCATATGTTTTTAAAAATATGTGTAGGAGATGCTCCACTATGACATATGGTTCTGCAATCGTGTTTGCGTGCATCATGTATGAATGTGTTGATCATATAAACTTTACATAAATGGTTCCTACAAGGAAACCGTGTTAGATCCTTAAAAAAGCTCTAAAACAAGTGATTTATACATCATTGTAATAGTGTATAATAACAAGGGTTATATATACAGTTACTAAACCATGTATGATTATGATAAATCATACATAGTTTATATTAAGAAACCGTTTATGTTATCCTTCGTGTACAATTTGTTTTCAAGAAGGACAGATATCAACACTTATACTCCTGCAAAATGACATGTACAAATATTGGTATCTTGCATACACAAATTCTATTTTAATTGACTATGTGTGTATGTTGGAGCTCATTTTCATGTGCGCGCCTCTGTCCTTTACACACTGTTAAATTGGATTTTTCTCTAATTCATATGTGATGTGTCGTGTATGATTAGCATTTTTGTAGTGATTTTCCAATTAAATAATTAGTTTTAAAATCCTTCAACTCTTTCTAAAGTGAGTATAAGTGTCAATAAAACTTATTTATTTGATAAGACGAATATAGATAATCATTCTCAAAATTACTTTATTGAATAAATATATGGGTAAAAATAAATTTTCATTGGATTATGCAGTAAGGATATTAAGAGTTATCTTGTGCCTATAACTGCATTAAATAGATGGTTATTATAAAATAATATAAAACATTATTTATTTGTACATTTAAAGAAATATAATTGTTATAGGAAAAATTGATTTGTAAAATATTTATTATACTTCTATTAGTTAGTATTTTATACTCTTACAAAACTAGTCGGACCAATAACTATAAAACTTATTATTATATTTTATAATATTGTATTAATGCTTTTAAAATTTGGATAGAGTACAGATGAAACAAATTATTGTTTAACCAATATAAATGTAGTAAAAATTCTCTTATAACGGATATTTGCGGGCTCATAATAAAAAAACAATGTTTAGGTATAATAAGAAGACAGAGTGGCACTAGTGGAAAATACACTGAATAATAGTATCGGTTCTTTGAAACAAGCGATACAAAATACATTCTGTATCGGTTAATAATAAATAAACGACACAAAATAAATTTTGTATCGGTTCCCATAAAAAGCCGACACAAAAACTAAGAAATTTGTATCGGCTCACAGCTAAAGAACCGACACAGACATTTAGTATCGGTTCTATACTAAGAACCGATACAAAAAAGTAGAGTATTTGTGCCGGTTCCTAATATAGAACCGATACTCAATGTCTGTGTCGGTTCTTTAGCTGGGAGCCGATACAAATTTCTTAGTTTTTGTGTCGGATTTTTATGGGAACCGATACAGATTTT
Source organism: Carex cristatella (assembly GCA_024447775.1). NCBI lineage: Eukaryota > Viridiplantae > Streptophyta > Magnoliopsida > Poales > Cyperaceae > Carex > Carex cristatella. The sequence continues at coordinate 6,243,757 of JAJHPF010000001.1, read as the reverse complement.
TTTCAGTATCGTTTTTTTTAAATAACCGACACTGGGACCTAATTTTAACACTGCCTAATTTTATGGGAACCGATGTGATGCATGAAAGCCTAGTGAATTACAAACGGGCCAGGCAGGACGGGCCGGGTCACGGGCGGGCACGGGCACGGGCGGGCACGGGCACGGGCGGGCACGGGCACGGGCGGGCACGGGCACGGGCGGGCACGGGCACGGGCGGGCACGGGCACGGGCGGGCACGGGCACGGGCGGGCACGGGCACGGGCGTCACGGGCACACGGGCACCACGGGCCGGGCATCACGGGCAAAAAAAAAAAAAAATCTGCCCTGCCCGTGTAATGCCCGTGCCCGTCACGGCCCGGGGCGGGACGGGGCGGCACCCGGGGCGGGACGGGCGGGCGTTTTTTTTTTTTTTTTTTACTGTTTATTTTTTTTCTGTTTTTTTTTTCTTTTTTTTTCTGTTTTTTTTATAAATTCAAATTATAAATAATTATAAATCCAAATTCATACCAATAAATTATAAATCCAAATTCATACAAATTTAAATTCATTTGACATAATTGTAACTCGATAATTTTTGTTATAATAAAATATAAATTAAAAATTTCTTAAATCAATTAATTTAAATAATTAAGTTCTTATTTTAAAACAATAGATTAAAAAATAAACGACATTTTTTGGCACTAAACGACGTTTTTTGGCACTAAAAACCTTAAACTTAATTTTTGAGGCACTAAACGACGTTTTTTGGCGATTCCGATTTTCCGGCTACCCGGGGTTTACCCCGGGTGACGGTCGCCACCGTCTCCTCCCCTTTCCGAATTGACGTCATACGCGTCAATCCGACTTTCCTAGCAAAAGTTATGGCCGTTAAAAGTTTTAAAAAAAAAAAAAAAAAAAAAATATTTCCTCGCCCGGCGCCCGCCGCCGCTGGTCGGGCCCTTTTTTTTTTTTTGGTGGCTTTTGTTTGGGGTGCTGCGTGGAGGCCAGCCGGGGGGGGGAGGAGGGGTCGGGCAGGGGGTCCGGGTGGGGGCCAGGCGGGGGCCGGGGTGGGGAAAGGGTTTCAAATTCAAATTCAAATTTCAAATTTCGGAAAAACTAAAAAAAAAAAAAAAAAAAAAACAATGGGCACGGGCAGGGGCACGGGCACGTAACGACACATTTTTGGGCGCACGGGCACGGCGGGCCGGGCAGTCACGGGCACGGAGAAAAAAAATTTCAAGCCCGGCCCTTTTAACGCCCGTGCCCGTGCGCTGTTGCCCGCCCGGGCACTTTGGGCATGGGCGAGAACCGGGCACGGTAGGCACGCCCCGGGGCAAAATTCATACTCTAATGAAAGGTCAAGCGGAGGAATATTTGATGTATTGAAGAGGTTCGACACTGCCTAAATTAATTAATTACATCTAAATTTTATTACTAAATTAACTAATCACATCTAAATTTAATTACTAAATTAATTAATCACATCTAAATTTAATTACTAAATTAATTAATCACATCTAAATTTAATTGCTAAATTAATTAAACGACATCTAAATTTAATTTCTAAATTAATTAATTAATTACATCTAAATTTAATTACTAAATTAATTAATCACATCTAAATTTAATTACTAAATTAATTAAATTACATCATGTTTAATATAAAATTAATATTAGTATCGGTTATTTTGGAGAACCGACACAAAAGCTATAGTAGTATCGGTTCACAGTGGAGAACCAACACAAAATTAATTTTAGTATCGGTTCATAGAAGAATCGACACAAAAGAAAATTAGTATCGGTTCAGAGGTTAGAACCGACACAAAAATCTGTATTAATGTCGGTTATTATGGAGAACCGACACAGATATGCAATATTTATTTCCCTCCTCTTCTTCATTTTTACTTAGAAAGTTTTGTTTCAAATTTTCTCTCTCTCGCACTACTCCGCCGGCGCCGCTGTCGTCTCACTCCACCTTCCCTCGGCCTCTCTCTCTCACACTCCGCTGTTGTCATCTCACCCCTCCTTCCCTCGGCCAAGACCTCCGCTCACTGTAAGCTAGGGTTCCGCTCGCCCCTCCTCCTCGCCGAGCTCGCCAAGCTAGGGTTCCGCTCACCCCTCCTCCTCACCGGCCAAGAAGGCACCACATTTCGACCTGAGAACCACTGTGTAGTAGCAGGTAGTTTCTCTTCCTTCAATATCTCGTTTTTTTTAGGGTTTGAAATGAACCCGAATTGTGAGGGTTTAGGGTTACAATTTGTTTTAAGGGTTTAGGGTTACAAATTATTTTAAGGATTTAGGGTTACAAATTGTTTTAAGGGTTGGTGATTATGTGAGAATTGTGAATTTAAGATGTGTGGAATTGTGATTGTAAATTACAAATTGTTCAAGGGTTACAAATTTCAATTGGAATTGTGCTTATGTGATTATGTGATTATGTGAATTTAGTTATTGTGATTGTAAATTTAAATTGGAATTTTGATTATGTAAATTGGAATTGTGATTGTAAATTTAAATATTAGTGTGGAATTGGAATTGTGAATTACAAATTGTTTTAAGGGTTACAAATTTCAATTGGAATTGTGATTATGTGATTATGTGAATTTTTTTTAATGTGACAAGTCTTATATCATGACAAATTAGAATGTGTGCTTATCTTAGTCAAGTGTGAAAAATAACTTTGCATTTAAAAATGCAGGACTTTCAAGCAACTCCATACTCTGTGTCAGATATCAATACAATTTGTTTCGAGTGGGTTAGGTTTTTCAAACAAGAAATATCGCAACCAAGTAGAACAGTTTAATTAGGATCGATCGATGCGATAAGTTCTAAGAACAATTAATTGAGGTGTAATCTAATTGTAATAACAATTTATGTGTTTAATTTAATTTAGGTGGTGTATAATATAATTTAGGATGTGATTGATGAATGCATGCTTTTTATATAGGCCAGCCAAATATACGGGAGCTGGCTAGAAATTAAAATATTTTTTTTAAAATAAAATAAAAATATGTATCGGTTCTATAGTCACAACCGATACAAAAAAGAAATTTTAATAATAAAATAAAACCGGCTCATAACCGAATCTGTATCGGCTCTTTATTGTGAACCGACACAAATAACACATACTGTATCGGTTCCTTGTAATAACCGATACAAAAACTCAAAAATAGTATCGGCTGTTTAGGTTGAACCGACAGAAAAACCCAAAAATAGTATCGGTTTCTATTAATAACCGACACAAAAAAGTACTTTCTGTATCGGTTGACGAACCGACACTGATTAGTCCCGGTATTTGTGTCGCTTGAATCAGTGTCGCCTCGATGTCCGACACTGATATGCCTTAATAACCGATACAAAAGGTACTTTTTCCACTAGTGTGGACACGAACAGGGGCGGAGGTAGTAAGACCAAATGGGGGTTAATTGGCCCCCATTTATTTTCAAAATTTATATATGTGTGTGTGTGTGTGTGTGTGTGTGATTTTATGTATAGTTTAGATCAAAATGTTACGTATACTGTAAAATTGACTTCTATTTATAGCATAAAAATTTTGTATGATTGGCCACATTCATGTTTTATGTCTGGCTTGGCACCTGGACATGAACCAAAATTATGATTTATGAAATAGGAATAAAAAATTTATTGTCATCTTATTATATTATAGTATACCTTGTAATCATGAACCAGGTCCAACTCATATCAGACAATATTTTTTTTAGAAAGAACTAATTATATCAGACTAATTAACCCGATTTTTCAAGGAAAAAGTTAATCGTGGCAAATCGGGCTGCTGATCAAGAAGTACGGCTTTGGTTAAAATTTTGTGATAAAAGAAATAAAGATGTAATAAGAGGTGTTGTTTTTGGATTCTGAAATCATTTCATTTTACTCTTGTTTGTAACAGTATGTAGGACACGATGTACTAATCACATCTTTTAATATAGCTTTGGTATACAGCCACTATCAAGTTTTCAAAAAAAATAATCCGATTTGACAGCACCACGCCACGAACTATCTTACCTAATTGGCCAATAAAAAAAATCAATTGACTATGTTGGAACTTGCACCAAATTAGTATAATTAATTGCACGTAGTTTCATGCATTACAACTAGGCAAGAAAGGGTATATATCATGCATGGCACTAATTGACAACTTGTGGGCGATTAAAGTCAAACTAACATATAAAAGTTATAAATTAATTAATTAATTAATAAAAAAATGTAAACAAAGGCAAAGGTAAATGTAATGATCTAATAACAGTGGGCTTCCATAAGGGTCTTTCTTTTCAAACCAGATGAGTTAAATGCCAGTAATTAAAATCTGACCCGACCTGATACCTCCAGTGATGCCCCGAATCAACCTATAACCGGCTTGCAACTGAGCCCAACTTGACCGGAAACTTGATCGAATTGCTATTCCGATCTAGAAATTCTGAAGCATCCAAAAATAGTGATTTTTTACCTTGATCACGGGTTGATTTGTAATATGCATATTATCATAGTCTCACTTACTAAAATATATAGATACTATCTACTAATTGGTTAATAACAAATTCAGATGAACTATCTCTAAAATATATAGGTCACGGGTCTGAACTCCGAAACCGATATCCATAGTAGCAAAATATTTGAATTTGCTATTGCTTTCTGTCATCTTCTCATCATGCATGGAATTGGTACCAATTCATGCTAAATCACCTGTTATCCTGTTACATCTTGACCTCTCATCATTATTTGAGTGCTTATATTTTTAGAGTATATATAAAGTGAATTTGAGTTCTTCACCATTCATTCCTTAATTCATTCTCCAATTTGGCAATCTCCACAAGCAAAATTTACCAATTTTCTCTTTCTAACTGTTTGAAAATTATAGTAATAATTAGTGATCCTTTACATCTCAATAATAAAGATTGTGTAGAAATAAAAAGGCCCATTGAGTTCTTCACCCATTTTATTCGTATATTATTTCCATTGCTGACATTGAGGCTGGAGAAGCTGCCACCTGGCGAGTCAATCGTTCCAGCATTTCAAGGAAATGATATATTTTTTAGTTGGGCCTTTTTGTTTGTAGACAATTATTGGGCCGTTACTGGGCTTTTTGGGCAATCACGAGGGTTACAAACTAATCAAACCAATTTTTTTTTTTTGAAAACTTGGTAGTGGCTACCAAGATTGTATTTAGATGTGATTAGGGCAATAACAGTTTCTAAATAATTACATCAGAAAATTAAATCAAATGCTTCTATGGTATGCCCCAAGCCCCTGATACATCCTCCCTTTCCCACAGAACCTCATCCAAAGTTTTGCATCTTCAATTGCCCTACCCGCCACCTTCCAGCATGGCAGCTTCGAAGATCGAAATATAACCTCGTTACGTTGTCGCCACAGAGACCAAAGGACTGACATGAATTCAGTGATCCATTTGCTGTTGTGTTGTCCCGTCGAATTACAATGATGCAGCCTTGAAGCGTACGTCCCAAGTGGACTATACCGAAAACCGGTACCGAACTAGAACCAGAAAAAAAAAAAAAAAAAACTCCAGACCAGCTGCGCATTATCACACTCGAAATACAAATGGTGGGATGTTTCAAGTGGACAATCATCGCACATCACATAGCACAGTTCACAGTTCACAGTTCATGCCCCGAGTTTGCATAATTTCATGTGTCAGAATTATGTCAGTGAGTAGCATAAAAGTGAAAATATGTACCTTTGACGGCACTGCAGCAGTCCAAACTTCATTGTATTTCCACACAATCCTCCCAGCAGCCAAAATTGTGTCATAATACGGAGAAGATGTGTATACACCTGTTGGTGACCACCTCCAAAACAGGTAATCATCAAATTCTGACAAATCCGGTAAAATACCGGAATAGTGCTCCAGGACCGGTGAATCTATGGCAATCGCATCATGTAGCGAAATAAGCTGAGACGATGGCTTTCCTTGCCGATCTCTGATGTACCTGAGTGGCATTGTACCCCAATGGTCGTACCAGAAAGAAATGGATTTACCATTACCCACTACCCAGTAGGTAGACCAGAGGAATCGAGGCTGCATCTTAATCAAACCGAATTAAATTTAATCCAGTTCGAGTTCGAACCAATTTCAAACCGAGCTGGTTTGATTAGAATATGGGTTTTGAACTGAAAAGAAGAGTTTGAGCTTGATTTGAATTTGATTTGAACCAGTTTCAAACCAAACTGATTCGAAATTGAAGCAGGGTTTAGAACTAAAAAGAAGAATTTCGAATCAAACTTAACCCAGTTCGAGTTCGAATTTGAACCAATTTCCAATTAATTACGAAATATTTTTGAATCGAATTCAATCGAATCACGTGCATCCAAACATGTTTTCTCCAGTTTATAAAATACTATATCACCGTTTCCAGTTCAACCGAGGAAGGAATGGAGCATCTTTTCGCACTTCATGCACTACTGTTCCAGCCCCACTGTTACAATCGGATATATAGAGACCTTTCTCCAACTATTTATAACAAAGGCCAGGTTTTATGTGTTACAGTTACTCCATCAACTATTTATATTTTAATTAAAGCGATGGTCGCTCAGACTTAAGACTTTCAAAATCCAATCGCGTGGATCAGTTTTCGAAAGAAAAAAAAAAATCTTTTCTTTTTCGGACTATAATATGCGATTTTCAAAATCATTCTTTTATAAGGATCAGTTTTCAAAAAAAAAAAAAATGAAGCAATCGGATCCTCAATGGGACCATTTCGCGCCCGACCCAAGACCGGGACCTCTGGCAAATCGGTCGTATCAGTCTTTCCCGATAATGATATATTTTTACTTGGGCCTTTTCTCCATCGAGAAAACTTTTGGGCCGTTATTGGGCATTTTGGCCCATAATTTTGACTCCTCATTTCAGAATATTTGGGTTTACCGTCCGATCAAAATTCAAACAAATCCGGCTCAAGATGAAATGCACACTTAATTTTGCCACCTGGTGAGTCGTGTCAATGTCAATGTCCATTCTCGTGCTCTCGAGATTTTTTTTTTATTTCATTTCAAGTTTCAACCCTTGATTTCTTTCAGTATATTTTGTTTTTATTGCATTCCCACCCTTCGTTTATTGATTATCTAAAGAAAGAAAAGTTTGTTTATTTGTTTGTAGGTAATGGAAGGTAACAGAGCTTTGCCAGTAAATGCCACGGCTTTGTTCGTGCTGAGAAATTCTTTCAATCAGTTCCTAATAAATCATACCAAATTACGAGTCACTGTGCAACCCATTCGTCATGTTCTGCTTTGATAACCGCAATATCAAACTTTGAATGCTACCAACCATGATATTTTTTTTCTCGTTTTCCAGACAAATATTATATATCATGTAGTTGCCTGGCAACTTGTATTTAATTTAACAAATATTATCTTGAGAGTTGATGATCATTGCTACCATTCTTAGTATTCATTTTTTGTATTAATGTTCCGTTTATAGGCTTTATTATTCAATTTATAGACTTTACTTTGAATAAAATTTGGCCAACGTCATGTTCAACTCGACCATTTAACAATGAAGGGGACATGAAAGGAAGGAAATTGGGGCTCCATATCAAAATTGTTATAATTGCATTTTTTTATTTTTGTAATTGAAAAAGGGAAAGTCTATGATTAGCCTTTCACAAATTATCAGAATTGCATTCTTATTTTTATTTTTTTAATTGAAAAAGGAAACTCTATATGACTAGCCTTTCACAATTTACTAAGTCTAGAGGCCTAATTTTTTTAAGATCTAAAAAGCTGATAACTAGATTTAATTAAATTATGCTATTAAATGTAGGAACTAATCATTTTCAATCAATTATGTGCGTAATTAAATTAAATTGTTTGGATTGATTAATTAAACAGACATGCTCCACATTTTTTAAATAATGACTATGGATATTATTGTAAAAAAATTAATACAAAAAGGCATTTGATTAGAGAATGTCACGTTATTCTCTCCATAAATGTAAACCATATATTAAATTTTAATTCGCATAATATTATTTTTTTTAAATAAACCATGTATAAATTTTATTCTTCTTATAAGATAAATTATATTTTATTAAAAAACTGACTTCCTCAGTCATATTTTATTTTTTATTGGTTTTGTTAACATCAAGGTCCTTATTTTCTAAATTTTCTCTCTCATCCAAGTATAAATGTGATTTTAATTACTTTTCAGTTAAAATAAAAAAAGGGTTTGACCAGTCCAGCTATCAAATTTAAATTTTTCTCTCTCATCCAAATATAATTTTGATCTTAATTACTTTTCAGTAAAATTAAAAAGGGTTTGACCAGTCCAGCTGTCAATTTTAATATTTTTTTGTTCTTATAATTAAATGGAATCTGGTATACTGTTGTATTCAGACAATTAAGCTGTCACCTCTTGTAACTGCAGCTATTTCCTTGACAAAGTGGCATGCAACCTTTTTTGTTTTAAGTTCAACCAATTTGACACTAATTTTTAAAATTTAAATCAACCAACCAACTAAAATCCACTTGGTCCCCACTTATAAAGAAACAATTAATAAACCATACCGACATAATCTAAAATTTAAATTTTAAACACAAGAAATAATAATTATATAATTATTATCCCTACTATACTGGTAAGAAAACAAAGTGGCATGCAACATTTTTTGGTTCAAATTCAACCAATTTGACACTTAAATTTTCAAATTCAAATTAACCAACCCACTAAATCCACATGATCCCCACCCAATAAAGAAACAATTAATAATCCATCCCAATATAATATAAAATTTAAATTTTGAACACAAAAATGGAAAACAATAATTATATAGTTATTTATTATCCCTGTTATACTAATAAATAAACAAAGTGGCATGCAACCTTTTTTTTTGGTTCAATTTCAACCAATTTGACAATAATTTTTCAAATTTAAATCAACCAACCAACTAAAATCCTCATGGTTCCCACCGAATAAAGAAACAATTAATAAACCTGCCCTACATAATCTAAAATTTAAATCAAGAAAAAGGAAAACAATAATTATATAGTTATTATCCCTTTTATAATAATAATATTAAAAACAACCAATGGCAAAAGTAGAGGGTGCCCACTAAATTCTCTGGCTGCCTCATGCCTGTCATGTGGGACCCACATAACAAATGAGGTTTTTTTTATGATGGCATATAAGCTAGCAAATCAACAATGGTCTCTCTTCTCCTAAGCACAGAGAGGCAAAGCAAAGCAAAAGAAAGAGAGAAAGGAAAGGAAGAAGCACAAATCAGGATCTGATATCTGATATCCCTTGATCTGCATTTTTTAAATCAAGAAAGAGGTACCTCTAAAACTAATAATTCTCTCTCTAGAATTTACTTTTCTCAACTACTGTTACTTTTTTGCTTATTTAGGATTAATATTTTGTTCATAATGAAAATGAAGAAGATCCAGATTTGTGGTTCCAAAATATAAGCTCAGAGTAGTACTGGTAAGCTTGATTGAATGCATTGAGTTCAATATGTATTTACCAGAAGAGATATTTTGGGTATTAGTTTGTGCAGATATATTGAAATATAGAGCAGACTAAATTAGTTAGATATTTTGGTGAATATTATTGTTTTCAAACTCCAAATAGTCGATTTGAATTGTTCAACGTAATTTCTCTATGAAAATGTACTTGGAAACTAAATTTTATATTTTTCAGGATATTTTTTCTATTTATTTTAGATAAGTACAAAATCAATCATTTTAAATGGTCTAGAAAATTAAGATCAAGTGATTTTTTTTCTATCTAAAAAAATAGTAAAAGAGTTCTAGTACATAACATCATAATCAGATGGTGTAACAACAAAAATAATTATTCTTACTTTTCAAACTAATAAGTTTGTACAAAAAGAATTTCATAATTGAAAATTTTATAGGACATGGCAACAAATGAAGAACCACCAGAGCTGGGCCGAGACATGGGGCACAGGAGGTATAGGTGACAGAGATGCAGCAAAAACTGATACAACTCATGAGGATAAGAAAAAACACAATTCAAAGGGTACATTAGCGAACGTGAAATCGGCAACTTTTACGGGTTTAACCAAGGTCAAGGTAGTTGCGGTATTAGGTGCTACGAAGGTTAAAAATGGTGCATTTACTGGTATTAAATGGGTCAGGGAGAAGTACCAGAAAAAGGATTCTGCTACTACTGCTCACAAGTAGAGAAAAAATTAAAACACTTCTATGGAGAGTGATTTTTGTGCTGTGTCAATGGATTTGATGAAATCGGATGAGTATGTCACAATTTGATTGCTTTGTTGTTTTAGTCATGATTTTGGAAATGCATTTTTCTAGAAGATGGATTATTTCTCTCCATTTATTTGCAAAAAAAAAGAGGGAAAAAAAATATAACGTGTAGTTGTGTACAAATATTGCCAACAGTTTGTATAAAAAAGAGGAGGTTTTAAATATATCCAAATACATTACTTGTGTAAACAAAATGTATCGTCACAAAGGGCAAGTAATCATTTTGTCTGTAAGAGACATGCATAGCACACTTTGATCCGTACTACGGATGTATATCTTTATTTTTAAAGTCCAAATAAACCATCCATTCCGCTCAACATGATCTCTATATAAAAATATGACCGGATGTCAAATTTTACATTTTTCAGACTTTTTTTTATTATTTTTTAGAAAGATACAAAATCACTTGATCTAAAGATTCTAGATCATTCCATAGTGATTTTCTACGTATTTAAAAAATAGTAAAATTTTCTAAAAAATGTAAAATTTAATCTCAGTACTTAATTCGTAATAGATATCCATTTAGATTTTAAAAATAAAAATATAAAAGATATCCATTTAGATTTTAAAAATAAAAATATAAATCCATAGTACAAATCAAAAGTACACAATCTATAATACTGTAGTCTCAATCTTTTGCACATATCCCTGACGATAATTTAGTCGGTTTTTTTCAGTCAAACCAATCGGTTCAATCCAGTTCTGATAACAGAATAATATTAAATGCACAAATAAGCTGTAAAAGGTGTTGTATTTGACAGTTTAGCTTCTTTGTTGTTTACAGTTTCAATAAATAGACAAATTTAACTTCTTATATTTCCCTTTTGTATTTGTAACAACTACCAACTGATTGAATTTAATAAGGATACAATTACCTCTTCTAGTAGTAATTATGTTTTCTAAGAAATTGTACCAATAAATATAATAATTTTCAAATCAATTAAAAGTTAGAACAAATAGCACTATAAACAAAGTGCATGATCCCAAATTTGTTGGTTAGAACCATAGAAACAATTCATGAACAGATTAAACATAACATGCTATTAGAACACATGAGATTGATATATATAATAGCTAAAACACACTAACTAAACCCATTTCATATGACATGAAACCGATTAAGCAGAGATGTTAACATGACATAAACACATTAGGTATATTCTCCATCTTTTATGAAAAGGTAAGAAATCAACACTAGGAAAGAAAGACATACAAATCCCGACACTTCGACACAGGTGTCGTGTCGGGATTGATGAGCGAATATACATTTCTTTCTGGGTTTCAAAGAAAAACAACAACTGGTACGGTATCATCAGTGGGACCCAAAGGTGTTCTCTCCACTGTAAGTCATGTAGAGAAATCCATCTTCATCCTTGTTCTCCTCATAAATCGCTGACATCATAGCAGCTGTAAAAAATAATTCAACATAATTTTAGAAGAATTAATTCAATTTAGCTTTCGATGTATCACTTTAACACTCAATTCTATCTATTCTAATTAAAAAAAAGGGGTAAATTGAGTACTTCATAATTTAAAATGAGTTCTAATAGAAAAGGTCAATAAATTGGGTATTTGTGAGTTTCTGAAATTTAGAAAGTTATATATGATATTATGAAATTTAGAGGGGGGAATACGTAATTTAGAGGTTTTGAGGGGTATTGATGAAATTCTCCCAAAAATAATAGTTGGTTTCGAGAAGATTGAAAATGTAACTCAACGGTGGGAAGAAAGGTATTTTTGACAAAGATTAATAAAAAGAAAGGTGTAAATATTATTGGGTTTTCAATTCTAATGTATCTATATCATGTAAGTTGTTGATTGATTTATGCAGAAACCTTCTCATTTGTTCTTTAAGCATTTCGTATTTTCTAAAAAAAAAATACTTAAAGATCTTCATACATTACTTTCAGTATTTTTAGAAAAATTCATTCAATTTAGTTTTCAATTAAGTGCAATTAGTTCTCAAATTAGTTTTGAGACTGTTAAAAATGTAACATTCAGATCCCACATGTTACTTTACTAATTTTACCAGGTTTTCAGTTCTAATGTATCCATTTCAATAATTAGGTGCAATTAGTTCTCAAATTGGTTTTGAGAAGGTTAAAAATGTAACTCACCGGTGGGAGGAAGGGTATTTTTGACAAATATAAAAATTGCCTTCTCGGCACTAAGCTTGATCCTCTTGCGCACCACATAGACAAACTGGCCCACTGTCAGATCAGCAGGTACAAGGTACCTATTTTGTATAATATATAAAATATTTCATAAATACTGATAGAGAAGTATAATCATTGAACATTCTTCATGAATTATACTAAGTATTTCATAATTTATACTCACTTTTTCTTGTCAATTTCAGGGATGTCACTCCTTTCAGCCCGCTCAACAATAACCTACATCACAAAATTTTAGAAATAACAACTAAAAAATGTTTAATTTATCAATTGATATAATGATTAAATAGAGAAAACTGCACGAACAGGGATTCTGTCGGGGTACTTCTCTCTGATACGAGCAGCTTCAGCTTGCCTCTTCTCTGCAAATAAAATATTAAAAAAAAAATTAAAACTAACATATAACATATATACACAATGCAATATATATCTACTAAATTAACTAAAATAGTAGTAATTAGATTAAAATAAGTAGTTATTAAAGACAAAAAACCTCCATTAAAAGCTAATTTTAATGGAAAAATATAACATATGTAACCTATAATCAATCAAGATTGAAACACTAACGAATTAATTCTCTATGAATCACTAACATATAAAAGGAAAGCTATGAAACAATGCAATATACATCCACTGTTTGATTATATGAACAACCGAGAAATCAATTCCAACTAAAATCCCTAAAAATAGAACATTCACTAAAGGCTAATTTTATCAGTTCTTGAAATGATCTTCTAGTTCAAGGGTTTATTCAACAAGAGCTTTAATGCAAAACATTATCAATTTCAATCTCCCAAAGGGAAACCCTAAGTTGTATGAAATTGAAATCAAGGGGAAAGATCAAACCAAGGGGATGCTCCAGCTTGAACGAACTCTTGGCCATGGCTTGATTCCTGAAATTTTTCCCAAAACAAGAAATCATATTATCCCCCAAATCCAAATCGATCAACAACCCATCAAATTAAACAGTTGAAAAAGAAGAATAACAAAAGTGGGGAAACCAAATCGAATCGAATCGACTCACCGATTAAAGAAAGAGAGAGAGAGAGAAATCGAGGATAAATTGTGTGTGAAGAAATTAGAGAAAGAGAGATGGAGAGAGAGAGAGAATTAGAAGAGAGAAGAAAAAAGAGGTTTTATTGGTGAAGGAAAGGGACAGAGACTACGATTCTCTAAAGTACCTCAATTTTTAAGTTTATTCTGAACCGTCCGATCAGAATCCAGGCCTATCGGATCGAAGGTGGAAACAGATCGGACGTTTTAGATCTGAAATATAAATTTAAGTTACTTTAGGTCAAATGTATTATGGAAAGGGAAGTAGAGTGGTTGGAATCCCTAAAGTACCTCAAATTTTATTAGACCGTCCGATCAGAACCCGGGCCAATCTGATCCTAGGAGGAGTGCACAAGGTAACTTTAATAGACGTGCTTGAGCAGATCTGACGGTTCGTATATAAACCCAAAATTTGTGTTCTTTTAGGGGTAGGACGGGATTTTGTATGCAGTACGGTTTCTTTTATTTCTTTTATTTTAGAAATAAATATTTCAACACGGAACTGGTAAATTTTTATATGGACCTGGTTTTTTTTCGTGCTACGTGGACCTGTTCTCGTCATAAGAAATAAACAATTAAATTAGTGGGATATAGGTATGCTAATTACGGATAATACTATCTTAAAATTTTATATTTACTAGGTAAGAATAGCAGTATTTTTATTCACTTAAAAATTAAGGATTAAATTTGTTCTCTAAGTTATTCGTAGTTATGGATATTATAACACGAAATAACCAACTTAATGGAATGTCAATTATAAATTTATCCCCATTTTTTAAAATAATGTCTTTCAGTAGGTAATTTTTAGTTGTTAATTTGAAAAAACATTCTTAATTTTATATGTATATTACATTGTATAATTTTCTGCAATTCTTATTGTACTATACTATGTGATCCATTGCAAATTCTAGATACATCACAATATATAAAAACCATTATTAATTATTTATGTACCTTGTGATACTAGGTCCATTAAAAATATATTTGATATTTTAAGCATTAGTTATTAGCTGGTTGAGTTATATTTGTTTAATTGTTTTTGTTTTATTAAATAGAGAATTCTCATGTCTCAAATTTGAAATGATCTCTCATTATTTATCATAAAAGTATATATCTAATATTTGAGTTGTTAAGTTATTTTCTTGCTTTAAAGGGTGCTTTATTTGAAGAAAATTATATAATTATTTTGCAATTTTGACCATTTCATAAGTGAAGATGCTCAAAAAAACTATTAACATAATAAGTTTGAGAGCCGAATATTTCAAATACTTATTATTAATTTCCATGTAATATAAAAAAATTAACAGAAATTTGGTTCATTTTACAAAAAAAAAATTAAGAACAAAATCAAATATATAATAATAGAATATCAAATTTCAGGTTGGATTTATCATAATTTTAGAGGTTCCACAAACCGATCCACTAGGTGTACCAACGCCCGGTGCATGAGATAATAATAGCAAGTAGACCCATGATGTAAGGAGTTTCCTGCACATCAAAGAAACCTAATTAACCTTCAGAAGCAATCTGTGATCTCCTACAACGCAGGTAGTATGAATTCTACCATTGCTTGGAAATTAGTGTTTTTGGAGTAATCTTCAAAAAGATTATTTTCAGAGTAAACGTCAATCTTTTATCCTTAAAATACATTTTCAATTTTAGAAAAACGTAATTCAAATGTCTTGTTTCTATAAATTAGTATATTTGGTAATTGTGTAAAGATTAAAAAGTTTCGAGATCAATAAAAAAAAAATTATTTGGGAGGAACAGAAAAATGTTTGATACACAATATAACTCCAAATTTTTTTTTTTAAGAAACTACTACCGCTAGTTTTTCCGGCGGTTGTCTTCCTAGAATACCGCTGGAAATATCAACAGTTGTCTTTGGACATTTTGATAATAAAAAAATAAAAAAAACTATGAATATATGTTAAGGAGATGAACAAAGAATGTTATGAACCTGATATTGCACTAAAGTTAAAAAAAATATATAATTATTCATTTAGTTACTACAAGAAATTTTTTTATGAATTTTTTTAGCTTTAAAATAGATAGAAAACCGTACTTCCTCCTATTAGTCTCTCTTTCTTTTTATTTTATTTTTGTCTACGATGACACACTCAAAAAGTGAATCCAACAAAGCAAATTGTTTTAATGTACATTTTTCTAAAATGAAAGATGGAGGTCAAGCTTTCAAATTTCATTAATAGCTAGAGACAAAATAATCATGATTTTACAGAAACTTTTACAAAATAAAATTAAGAAAGTAAAGAAAACATAAAATTAGATAATATATATTTAATTTACAACACTCATGTTAATATGTTGTTTTGTCTGCTTTGAAATCATTGTAAACCAATCAGTACAGTCATGTATAATTATGTAGTACATTCTATCTACTGATTTTTCTCTCTAAATATATTTCTATATCTCTATCTATCCTTCAATGTACATTTAGATTAACATTTTGATAATTCTTCCCTTCTCTTCTAACTCCTATCTTTAGAATATCAAATGACAATAAGATACAATGCATCCATATCTCGTTCTAAAAAATAAATACTTGTGCAACCGTCAACCGTTGTAGAGGATCTAGCTAGGTAGGTTCCTGGTATAATTTATTTAGATTTTTAATATAATAAAAGGCAAAATTCCTTTGAAGATTCGTTTTGGATCAAATTATATCCTTATGAGATTTGATTATTCTAGTGTGTTGACTTATTCACAATGTTTGGTGAACAATTTAATTTAATTTGACGGTGTGCCTTTCTCTAAATTAAGCTTGCAATAATTATGTGTTTAAATGAACACTATTTTTATAATTAATCTACAGAAAATGTCTTTGACGCCTTTTTTTTTATATATTTATTGTTACTGACTTGCTGTAAACTCTTATACAATAAAAACAATCTATAGTGAATTTATTTTGGACCGTCTATACTAGTGGAATATGAGGTCATATTTCCTGAGATTAATTAAAAAAGAACAAATGAAATTGTTTAATTTTTTTACAAGATAGTAAAAATAGAATTTTTTCGAAATCGTACCTGGATTGGCCCTCTGGATTGCCTGCAACAACGGGTTAAAAGTGCGTATGATCCCTTCCAACTATCAAATTGACGGGCAATTACTAACTCCCGTACTCGCCACAGATTGTTGTACGCGGGTATCTGACCGTTGTATCTTGTGGAAATAGTGATCCTGACTTAAAGCAGTGCTTAAACAAGGGATTAACCCATGTGTTATGGTTTTTCTAATAGTATGTAATGTACTGACCAAATTAAAGTTTCAGCTCATACTAGCTTTTCTGTAATGTACTATGCATAGTGCATATTATTCTGTACTATAGATTAATGTCTCCATTATCAAAATCCAAACTATCAATCTGAACCATTAATTCAACAGGTTAAGTTAATGTAACAAGAAATATCACATTCTGAAAGCATTTGCTAAGATTGCATTAGTGACACAAGGTCCATGTTAACAGATTTATACCCGAGTTTTAACTGGTACCAATCTGTACCTACCAGGTTTATGAAGGAACTTTAGAAGGTGAAATTAGGATAATAGTAAAAACAACAAGTCACAATATACATGTGATTTTTTTAATCAAGGTACTGCTAGCTTCAATTGAGGTTCTTGTGTAACAGCCAAAACTAAGCTTTTAAAGCTGACAATTTAGCATCAATTAGCAGTGGGTTGGTCATTTAACATTTTTAAAAAGGTGAATACTCCTAACTACCCTCCTATTCTCAATTGTAAAAGAGAAGAGTTGAGGGACCCCTTAGTAACTTTTCATTCTCCTTCTGACAACTCCATCTCCTATTATCAGTAAAATGTGTTATCTCCCTTCTCCATCATTTTGAACTTGATTTCATACCAGTGAAAGCGAGCTAATAGGAGAGGCGTCGATGAGCTTTGGGATGAATTACATTTCCACCCTTCTACATCTTGCCAGTTCAGTTTCTTCAGTCGCTATTCATTAAATAAAAATTCAAGGTACAAAGTTCTTAATCTTGCTACAACAGAAAACTATAAAGAAACCTACATTATATTACCAGAAAGCAACCTACATTGCTTAGCATGATCCTACTGAAACTTAAAATTATAGCAAATTAAGATACTGGTAAACTAGACCAATACATACTGGTATAGTTCAGTGCACCTTGGTACCAGAAATGAAAGCAAATTTTAGCCCATCAATTCCTACGTTTCCCAATCCATATCAAAATACATTAATTCATCATACAAATTAACATCAATTACCTGGAAATTCCAGTTGAAATCGAGATCGATAGCGCCAGGTGGTATGAAGTTAGACCGAGGCGACCCAGAGCATCTGCCATTTCAGCAACAGTGATGTACTCATCCCATTCTCATCAAACTTTGGATGGATTGAAGCTACCTTCATGTTGAAATGAGATCAGAAATCAATAGAATTATGAACAAATTGATGAAAAGATTGTAAAAAATGTGTAACGGTGAAGTACGTGAAATTGCACATGACATTCCTTTTTCTCATACAAAACCATCGCCTCTCAGTACAGCTCAGCCTTTCTCGTCTGATCTAGTCTCTTATCTCTCACCTTAGCAGTGATCGAGCTTCAACAGCTTCCCGGTCAATGGTGTGGCAAGGTCCTGGCGAGTTTTCTGGAGTGTGGAGATGAGAGAGTCAATGGTGATTTTTTTTTTTTTTTTATTAAAAGGCCGAAGCCCAGTTCATTAAAGAAACGTTAACTGACAAAAACTTGACCAAGTCACTGCCTATTGCATCCTATTATTATAACCCTAGTGCAATCACCAAACATCAGCATATGCGCTGGATCATCAGAACAAAACAACAAAGTATCATCACCATAGCCAGAGTCAATGGTGATATAATTAATTTATATTTAAGTGTTACATTTACATAAAACTATCCAAACAATTTATTATAGAATGAGTCTACTCCAGGGAAAAGAAAAAAAACATGACGAGAACGGGACGGTTGAACTTTCAACATCAATGTTTCCAGTTCAAAGAGAGTTACAGTCAACTTAACAACCATTCTGACACATATATAGTTGCTCTATCAAGATTCAAAAGAGTAAATAATCAATACTCCTGTTTTCAACCCGAAAACATGGCCCCTAATTCATCTCCACAAAGGTCCTTGTGCCTGTTTCTCCTCTTCTTTGCAACAATCTTTCAGCTTGATACTTTGGCCCAAAAGTGCTCCGACTCAAACTTCACGAGGAACAGTACCTACCAATCTAATCGCAACCAACTTCTCTCTAACCTTTCTTCGGTTGGATGGCGCACCAGCTTCTCCCTTCAGACCCTCGGAGAAGCCCCTGACCAAGTTTTCGGCCAAGCACTATGCCTCGTCACATATAATTCTTCTGACTGCCAAACATGCCTCCTAAATGCGGTAGAAGCAATAAAAACCAATTGCTCACGTAGCATAAGAGCTGGCTTATGGTATCATGACTGCTTCGTCCGGTACTCTGATACCAACTCCATCACTTCTGAGGAAAAGTCATGGTCAGTGATAGTCTACAACACAAATGACATCTCAAATCCCGACAAATTTGAAGATGTGTACAGTAATCTGATGGGTAGCCTTGCAGATAGAGCAGCAAATTCCACAAATTTGTACAAGGTTGATACAGCAAAATATACCGTAAGTATCACCATGTATGGACTGGTACAATGTATTCGAGGCATTTCGCCAGATGATTGCTATACATACTCACAGCAATATATCGGCCAGCTCCAAGCCACTGCATGGGGGAAGCAGGGTGGGGTCATGTTAGGCTTCCAATGTTACATACGTATGGATATCTATCCATATTTTAATCTTTCTCTCATCGAAGCAACGCCCCTTGCCATGCCTCCTGAGCTCCCTCCCCTGCCAAAGAAAAGTACTGGTATGCACAATTATATTTAATGAACTAGTGTAAATTTCTTCTCCTTTCCAACAAACTAATTGATAATTATAGAGAAAATAAAATCAACTGTTCAACGAAGAAAACAATTAGTTGTTAATTTAGACTATTTAGTCACAGCATCTCCCAAGTGGAGGTTAGATATTTGTTGATGTAGCCATGCGAGACATCTGTCAGTAGTTTGTTTTCTTTAATAACTCATCTTACAAAGAGATAATGCCATATGAAATGATAAATCCTGTTTAAGTGTTAATAAATCAATCAATCAATTAAATATATATTGTGCAAAATCAAGACGCATGAAACAAATACTAAATTCAGAGAGTTGACTGACAACAAATAATAATCTTTCAAATTATACAATAGACATTGGATGACATGGGGCTGCAGTATTTATAGTCTTCTATGTGGTTTCTCCGAAATTATATTCTCTCAAATACTAGTTAAAATCATTGCTTAAAACCTTAAACCTTGGTTCTAATTGACACATTGGATAGCAAGGATGCTTAGTGTGAGTTGATTGAGTGTGTTTTTTGCAGACAAGAAGAAAGCTTCAACTTGTAAAATTCTGGCAATCACTATATCACTGGTCCTTGCTTTTGTTCTAATCGTTGGTCTTTGTGTTTGCTTCTTAAAGAGGAGAAAACCATTGCTGAGTAAGAAAGATCAAATTTCATTTTGATTGATTTTTTTCTCAACTATGCGCCGACACATGCTGATCGATTTTGTTGTCAATGTACAGATATGAGTAATCCCGAGGAGATCAAAAGTGTCGAGTCACTGCTTCTTGATCTCTCTATATTAAGAGTTGCGACAATTAACTTTGCAGAGGAAAACAAACTTGGTGAAGGTGGATTTGGAGCTGTATATAAGGTCGAAACATACAAACACACACTGAAATTAACTTCATTACTAATTATCTGGACATTTATTTTATCTAATTACTATTTTATTCTTCCATTAGGGTATACTGCCTGACGGCCGAGAAATAGCAGTAAAGAGGCTCTCTCAATGCTCCAACCAGGGACTAGGCGAATTGAAAAATGAACTACTTTTGGTTGCAAAGCTTCAACACAAAAATCTTGTTAGACTTCTTGGTGTTTGCTTGGAGGGCCAAGAGAAATTGCTTGTTTATGAATATGTACCTAACAAAAGCCTTGATCAAATCCTTTTTGGTAAAATTTTCTCTCTACCAGAAAATTTTTCTTTTAATTTGTTAAACTCCTAATTCTGGAGTAACAGCCATAAGTACATTAATAATCTCATGTACTTTTTTTGGTGAATTTTTTTTTTCTTAGGTTTGAACCAAACCAATTAGCTAGTATGGTAAATGCCTTCACAAAAACAGTTAAACATACCCCTTTTTTTCTTATTGGATTTATTTTTTTGGAAATGCCGATCGAGTTTTGGCCATATATACTAAATACTCTATAAATTGCAGATGGTTATATATTTATAGTAGTTCAAATATTGGAAAAGTACATTTCTAGTCCTAAATAAGGTACTCATTATCTAATTTTGTAGATACTGAGAAGTGACATCTACTAGACTGGGGAAAAAGGTACAAGATCGTTTGCGGAATTGCAAGAGGGCTGTTATATCTACATGAGGATTCTCAACTAAGAATTATTCACCGAGATTTGAAGGCAAGCAATATCTTGGTCAATGCAGAGATGAGCCCAAAAATATCCGACTTTGGTCTCGCTAGACTCTTTGGAGGAGACCAAACTCAAGAATTCACAAATCAAGTTGTAGGAACATTGTAAGTACTCAATTATATTACAAGTACTGTAACCATATAATAAAACTGAAGATGCATGATATACATACTTTGTTGTAGTGGATATATGGCCCCGGAATATGCAATGTGGGGCCACTTCTCGATCAAGTCAGACGTTTTCAGTTATGGTGTTTTAGTTTTAGAGATTATAACTGGAAAGAAAAACAGTGGTACCTTTGAAAATGATGAGACCGGCAATCTCTTGAGCTTTGTAAGTAGCAATAGCACTGATCCTCTATATCTATTATTCTATAATCAACAAAGAAACTGCATGTACATTGTATATACTTATAAAACTGAAATTACAATAACAAATATATATAGGTATGGAAGCACTGGACCAATGGAACCATTACACAAGTAGCAAATCCGTCATTAGGTCAACACTATCCAAGGAGTGAACTGTTGAGATGCACACACATAGCACTATTGTGTGTCCAGGAAAAACCAGAACACAAACCAACTATGTCAAGCGTGGCCGTGATGCTTAGTAGCGAAATGGTGTCCCTCGAGACTCCATCTAGGCCTGCCTTTTGCATTGCCAATAGCAGTATACGTAGAGGCAACACTGACTCCTCAACCAAGTTTGTCCCAATGACACCAAATATGGTTTCAATTACTGATATTGAACCCAGGTAGATTGCAAATTTAAGGTTAGAAATGCTCTTATGTTAATACTTAAGATTTGTAAAATAAGGTTGGTACTAGGGCACATTTTCCTTTTCTTTAAACTTTTTTTTTTCCTCTTGCTCAATTGTAAGAACTCATCAGGAACGGAGCCACTACTTAGATAAAGTACTTGAATAAATTTGCTTCAGAGATTTTAGTAGCTTATAACAAAAGTTATACATGTTCAATGTAAATTTTGCTCATGTTGGTTCTTTTTTTTAACCTGAAAGCACAATACATAGAGAGATGCTGAAATAAAATCCAAAGCGTAGTTCTTATCAAGTTTTTGAAACACAATAAATGGCAATACATTGCCACATAATTAAACAAAAATATTTTATGTGACAATGTATTGGCATTTATTGTGTTGAAGTATGCTATCAAAAAATGTTTATTCTGACTGTAGTTAACTCGGAGCAAAACTCATAC